>CM021109.1:555882006-556335239 GCA_007115665.2 Sequoiadendron giganteum | reverse complement strand
TTTTAGATTAACCTTTAAAAAATATTTTCGGCCTCAAGGGTCATTTCCCCATCCACCTAGTCAGTCCCCCTTTTATAAATAACCTTTTCACATGTGCAGATTGTGTAGCCGTTCGATGGAGTGATCCGCATCTGGACCATTCCTCACAGACCTTGTGAGGTTTCATGTTGACGTTATAAAAGTGGTGTGAGGCATGCGAGATGCTACCACCTGTTGCATATGATTATGGGGACCAATTTTTGTTCACTGACCGATGATGGATGTTGATGCTGATAGTTGTTTCTTTACCGACGCATCATGGTCGTTCCTCGCTGACCTTGCACAATTAAAACTTTAGTTTTAATAATGATGCGAGGTGTGCAAATTGTTGATGTGTGGACACCGATGTTGTACAAAGGATGATCGAGGTGGGGCCCATTCCATGTTGAGCTGGTGTTTGGTAGGTGATTTCTTGTCCGCCTAAAGATTGGTGAACAAACATGGCATTTTCAAACCATTTCGACTCAATCTGAGCCATTCTCCTAGCCTACATTATTTTTTATCACCGGCTCGCATTTGAAATAGGTTGGTGTTGTACTGTAACCGTTTTATCTTGCACGAGTGAATAGTAATGGTTGAGTTTGGCTCTTCTCTCATAATTAAATGCTAAAAGATCAGCAAATTACTATTTTCGTGTGTATCTCCACTCTAAACAAGAGTTGTCTGGTGCCAAGCGAAGCAAGCTATCTTTGTGATTTTCCAGCCTCACTATCATTAACGTTCTACAAGTGAAACCGTAAGTAATGCATATACTATTTCTTGTGTTTTCAGAAGGTTTTATGGTTGCTTGAAGAACAATTATCAATTGTTTCTTGTTCCATTCCTGAAGGATCGTTCGAGTAGATTTGCTTTAAAGTATATTAAAGATTGTCTTGATAATTGTTGTGGCTTCTATAATTGTGAAGCATTTTTTGTTTAAAGCTATAGGGTGCGAGTTATAATTGTTAGACATATAAAAACCCTAGCTCGAGCTATTCTCTATCTTGTATAAATAGCACCTAAGGCCCAAAGCTCTAGCTCTAAAGCCGCTACTAGGCCCTTTTCACAAGATATTATTGATTTATAAAAGCCCTCTACTAGCAAAAGGCCTGAGGGAAAGGCTTTGTTCTATGGGCCCTTGCTCGTGGAAGGGTTAACTAATTAGCAGTGTACAATTCAGGATGTTGAGTTACCATATACCGGATGGCAATTGTTCTCAAATTGGTTTGGGAACAGGAATTTGTGTGTTCCTTTGTGTAACCCATGGAGGTTGGATCTGGGTAAGCTGGGGGTTCCTAATGTCTACTTGGATGTAGATTTATTAAAATATTTTGATGCGAGGTATGATCCAGTAACCAGAGTTGTCAGAACTCACTCTGGCATAGAAATAATTAGGATATCCAAGGAGGAAATCACAGAAATATTCGTTCTACATGAATGGAGTCAGGATATGGTTCCTGTTAACCTTGAGGTTTTCATAAAAGAATATAGAAATATCAAGGGTTTTTTCAGAACATCTCTTTTGATACCTCATTTGGCTACCTCGGGAAGAGGAAAGAATAAAAAGAAGGCAGTGATTGGAAAGAATGAGCCAGAACCTTTTCCTGTGGACTATTTCTCTAGCTATTTCAATAAGACCGTTTGTGCCTTGTGCAAAGTTCTAGGAGTTAGTTTGAAGACTACTCTTCCCACTGATATTATGTACATAGTTGTAAACATCCAACATCTAGGTTTTAATGTGGTATACGATTTTGCCACTTATTTGGCAGAGAAAATGCATGGGTGGCTAGTGGCTCTAAAGGAAGGAAAGAAATGGGTTGGTTTCAAGTGGTTTTCCCTGTTGATTCACATGTTTCTATATAGGGGCTAGGCAGTGTTTAAAAAGGATATGGAATTGAAGAAGGAGGGTAGTATCGAAATGCTTGTCCAATATTGGACTAGGATCCTTGATATGCATGATCACAAGTTTGATTATGTAACATTCCAAAATGTCTTTGGATCCAAGTTGAAAGAAGCTCTAGTTCGTGATCCCCCCAGGATTCCTAAAGAGATTCATGATTTCTTGAGGCCAATGGAGAGAAGGCCTGAATTTAAATTGACACATAATTGGGGAGATATCATCCCTTACCATAATACAACAATTTTCAGAGTATATGGCACAAATTTCAACCCTTATTTTTTGCCAAAGGATGTGCCTCTAAGAATTGGATTTCTAGAAATCATGAGACGGTTGGGGTATGCTCAAGAAGTACATCTGCTAGTAGAAAAAAATAAAGGATCTTTCTTTCCTAAGTATTAAAAGTTTTCTAATTTTGTTATGACAAAGGGAGGATGGAAGGATTTCTACACATTGCTTAGACCTTATGGACTAAAGACTGTACGCCCTAGGAATCATGATCCTAAGGGTTTTATTTCTCAAATGAAGGCCAAGCATCGAACTAGAACTTTTGTCCATAATTTCTAATTTCCTGAAGATATTATCAGAAAACATTTTTTATTTAGATGTACGAGATGATAAAAAGGCAAAATACTTCGCCTTTACCAAGATGGTCAAAATAAAGCAAGAAAAGATACCTACTTTCAATCCTATACCTGGTATTAATGGTGAGTTCAACAGGGCTATGTATGCCATCAAAAAATTTGAGATTTTGGTGGGGATTTTGAAGGGTGAACGGGTTGTGGAAGAGAGGAGAAAGTCACAAAATATCGAGGAGTACCCTGAAGTAAGGTTGGAGGAGAGGCCTACTTATCAGCCCCCAAAGAAGATAAAGGTTTTCTCTAGGAAAAGCGGAAGCAGGGCTTGTGAAGTTGCTAAAAATGTTGCACCATCTTCTTTGGGGCAGTCATTGCCAAATATTGTTGATCTGGATTCCCCTCCAAGGATTGTTGACCATACATGTCCTTCATCACCAAAGAGACAAAAAATTGAAAGAAAAAAGCCTGTTAATCATGATGGTGATGAGGATGAAGAGATCATTGCTACGCCTGATGAAATGCATCAAGGAATTCCATCTTTCCCACTGGACACTCCATCAACTTCTAGGGCAGTTGCTCTAAGATTGGGAAAAGATGAAATAAGGGGAATAACAAATAATGATGATCTAAGAATGGAGGCCTGCAAAGAGTTCATAATGGATGACTCTTTTATCCATCCCAATGCTTTTAAAGATTTTGTGTGGAGAGCACATGTCTCATTATATGCTGAGAAGGTGGCACAAGAAAGAAGTTTGCACCCTGAGCTTCCAGAGAAGGTAATTCAATCTAAGGTAAGAGAGCAGATGAAGGAAATATTCAAAGAAATAACACAAGAGCAGGGTCGAGCATTGGTATAGAAGAGTGGAGTATTGTTGCTTCCTGAATGGGATATTGTCGATGCTATTGTGTTTGATACAATAAGAAGGGCCAATAGGCCACTTCTTGCAACTGATGAAGAAGCTATGTTAGCACTCAAAGGATCAGCCTTTAGTGAAGAATGGGATGCTTTGGCAATTTGGTCTTTGTCCACTAGATCCAAGAAACCAATTGTTGCAGAACCATCTGATTTCAATGGTCACTTAGTTGTAAGGAGAGTTGTCGATACCCCTGCATTGGAGGCTACTGATATGGTAGTAAATGTTGCCAAATTCACCAAGGCAACTGTTGAGGATTTGACCAAGTATCGGGATACTCTTAAAGGCCAATACATGAAATTATTATTGAATATAATAAGAGTCAAAAAAAGGTGGCAAAGCTAGAAACTGAGTTGGCCTTATTAAAATAGCAAATGGAAACATTGAGGTCTCAAGGGCAAGCTAAATCTAGCTGCATTATCTCTGACCCACCTGTGGAGCAATCTCAACCCTCTTCACAAGGACAGTCCTTAGTTATTGTTCCATATAACATGGGACAAGTGCCTATTGTAGTTGAAAGGGATAATAGCTCCAGAGGAAGACTCTCTAGGGAGAAATTGATTCAGCAAGTTGAGGAATATAAGGAGATGGTGCAACAAATCCGGGAGTCTGCAGGAAGGAGCAATTTGGTGATTGTGGACACTATGTTGAAACATTTAAGCAGGAAGGTCCAAGGAAAATTGAATAGTGTTCATGAAAATTATGCTCAACTGTTGCAAGCACTTAGGATGTTCCCAAGAGATAGAGAGGTGGCCACCCCATTGCTGGACAAATGGAGCCCCAGAATTGAGAAATTGAAATTCATGGCAGTGGGAGAAAAACAACATGGGGATAAGTATCCTATGGTTATTTTAACTTACCAATTTGTCAAGGGAGTGGTGGAGCAGACGTTTCAGGGGTATGTTGCCTCTATGGGCTATATATGATGGAAGGGACTTAACTCCTTTGCCACATATTTCGCATAGTCAAGATGAGGTAAAACCTTTGCAGATTTGGAAGGATCAGATGACTAATATCATGATTTCTCAGACCAATTAGATATGCAGAAATGCTGACATTGGTATGCTGGAGAATACATTGGAGAAACTGTCATTTGTCATCAGTTTCTTAGATAACTTTGATAAGGCCACATCAGTAATGGTGAAACATGCACCCTATCGAGATAAGATTGATCAGATTATGAATTTTAATTGGTCATCCGAGGATGATTTTTAATTATGGAAAAAGGTGTTCACAGATGAATTTGAAATATGAATACTACATGTGGGAAATGCAACTTGGTCATGTATAATGCAGGTCTGGCCTCAGAGGTTATACTTGAAAATATGCATTCTCCTTTCAAATTCAAGTACAAGGTGTTGATGTGAAATAAAGTGGTGCAACGGTTAAAGATGCCTTTTTGATGTGAACAAGTGGCCCTTTCGGAGGGCAGTTTCCCTTCTTCCATAAAAACTAATGACTATTCCTGTCTTATACTTTTTCAATCGAATGATGAAAATGTAACTGAATTAGGGATTAGCGATCGAATAAAAAATGGACATGTGTACTCTCCGGCCTAAAGCTTGTTTGCTCCCTTGTTTTATAAAATGGAATTTTGGGCCGTGAGAGAGGTCTGCTGAAATATCCGAGATATGAGAAATAGAAGACTACTAATATAGAGAGTATGAATGTAAGTCCAGGTTTTAAGGTTTTGAGTTAGATAAGAGAACTTGGTCAATCATGGGGTTCTTGAGCATGTTTGTGTTAAACATGCAAATTTTTTGAGTTTGTTTTCTCTCCTATTGTGATACTTTGCATGGATTATTAGTGAAATATTGATCCAATATGATTTTCATTGATCTTCATTTGTTCTTTACTATGAATTATGCTTAACGATAGCTCTAGTCCAAAGGATCGGTTAATGCTTCAGTTAATTAGTAAATTCATGCAAGCTACCAATAAGATTCATAAAGAAGTAATAGACTTAGGTATAGATATATGGATTGTAATGCGATTCATATAGATCATAAATGCTTAAGATGAAATTTTCCCTATAGTTCAGTTTTCTCTTTTCACTCTGTGCTTTGGGATATGGCACTAGAATTTTGATCGTGTTTTTATTCTCTCATGTTTTGTGTTATGGCTTCAGGATATTTTGTTCAAACATTTCCTATCAATCTACATTATTTATTTTTGCGATTCTCTATAACTGGACCCGAGCCTTTTCAAGGAATAGCTAATTTCTTGAAGGATTTCATCCTTTTAGCATAAATGGGGAATCTATTTGTTGTTTCTCCATGTGCAAGTGAATTGTTTAATGTTGTATGTTAAGAGCACAATTTAGGGAATACCCTCCTAGATCTTGCAGAGTCCGAAGTGTAAGAGAATTAGCCTTACCACTTTTTCTCGCTGAGTTGGCCAAACGCTTCCTAGAATTTTATCATTGAACGTGGAAAGTTCAAAGAAGCTCTCGAGAAATACGCTTGGGTTGCAGTAAAAAACCGCCAACAGAATGGCAACTCTATTGGGGAACTATCAAATAAAAAGTCTCTAGTGCAGATCTAGTATAGTGAGATTCATTTGTCAGGATATAATTATTTTAAAATTGTGACTCTATTTGTTATATTTAGCACGTGTCTAGTTTTCCTATGTTCTTTATCAGTGTTTCGGGTGATGTTTAAAATCTTGTCCAAAGTCACGAGTGCAAAAGCGAAGTGCAATCACTTCATAATTCCCAAAATTTTGGGTGGCGACTCTGATATCTCGAACACAAATATTCATACAAGGTACAAAAAGAAACGTGCAAAGGAAATTCCTCATACACCGAAGACCATGAAGAAGACTAGAAGCTATGCAAAAAAGAATCTGGAGCCAATGCTAGAGCTCGAACCGGACCAAGACAAGAAATAGGTAAAATTAAATGATACCGCAAGTAAGTATGTTTCTTCTCCTACTTTAAATGTCGAGATGAATAGTTATTTTATTAGTGGAGATTCCTCAGAAGTTATTATGTCTAAAATGGATCATGGTAGTTTTCCTTTTGAAATGACTCGAGAAGTTGAAACTGATATGTCTAAAGAGGAGGAACGATGGGGTTTTTGGGAACAAGATAAACAATTTCCAAAATCCACAACACCTGGTACTATGTTCATTTTTACTCGACAAAATTTTAGACCATGAGGGGCCTCTTTGAATGAGGAAGTGCCATTTCTTCAATATGAAGATCAGGAAAAACAACCTTACTATACTCCTACTCCAAGTGAGGTAGGAGATATCCTTGAAAATGAAACGGATATAGATAGGGATATGCAAACCTTAATTGAACAAGAAAGGAGGTTGCAAGAGGAAAAAGACAATAGGGACAAGATAAGAAAAGAGAATCTGGAGAGATTCTGAGCTAAGCAATTCGAAAGAAATGCTCAGAAGAAGAAAGTTGAAAAAATGAGAGAAGAAGTAGCTAAGAGAAAAGCCTTTAAGGAAAGGGTGGCTAAGGCAGCTGCTGAAACGGCTCGTGAGGTCCCTAAAGAAACAATCTCTATGGGAACCTCTACCACTCCCACATATACCCCTTCTACATCAGCTACCAAAACCTCAGACCCATTCGCTGAATCTAGGAAGGCAACCTTTGTGGACCACAGGAAATCCCATGTTGATCAATCCAAGAAATATTCCCATGGTTTTTCCAATTATAAGAGCCATATTAATACTAGTAATGAGACAAATAATGTTGTTGACAAGGGGGTTGAAGCTGATCCCAGGCCATTATATTTTCCCCCAAAACCCTGAGTTGCTAAGATTGCAATTAGTAAATGATCAATTGTAGGCTGATCTAAGAAAGGCAAAAATAGAAGCTGCAAATGTTGAGATGGAAAGAAAGATAACTTTCCTAAAGATGTCTACACCTACCCCCCAAGCTTTTGGTTCAGGACAGAACGAAAATGAGTCACTAAGCAATAATTCTAAGAAGAAAATCCCTAAAGGGGGGGGTGGTGGTAACCAAGGTGGTGGAGGTGGAGGTGGTCATAAAAACGCTAGATCCTACTCAGAGAACGAAGAGGGAAGCAATGGCAAGGCTAGAAAGCAGGGTATTAGTGAGAAGGATAAAGGGGAGATGATAAGAAAGATGTTGAGCAACAAAGCACCTCTAGAAATGGATGTGGTGGAGGAGCACCCCAAATTGATAGATACAGACAACTATGTTTTGGTAATATTCGGGGGTACCCTAATCCAGTCCCAGATAATGCATGAAAACATCTCCCAAAATTCACTGGTAACAATGCTTTTAGTGGGGAAGACCATTTGAAATCTTTTCAAGGATTTTTTGAAGACTTTGAGCTATGGGATGATAACATAGCAATTAAATACTTTATGCAATCATTAGTTGAAGATGCTAGGGATTGGTATAGAGGGTTACTTGATGCTAGTATTGATTCCAGAGATGCTTTTTGCAGAGTTTTCAGGGAACAATATGGAGATCAGACTGACCCAAGATTTAAATTAAATGATTTCAATAACATTACCAAGGGGCATAATGATCTGGTCACTGAGTTTAATGCTCATTTCCAGAAGGCTATGACAAGAGTTCCTGCATACTTAAAGCCTAATGAAAGTGCATGTTTAGTCATCTATTGTAATGCCTATGATGCTAAAATGTGTTATTTACTGAGAGATAAGGATCCTCAAAATTTGAGGCAAGCATATAAGATTGCGGTTAATATTGAAAATAATAGAAGGGATTCTGGTAAAGTGGGGAGAAGAGAAGATCCCAAAGCTCTTAAAGGCATAAGGAATCAAACTGAGAAGGTTAGTAAACCCACTGTTGCTAATGAGAAGATAGATCAAGTCCTTACCCTGCTGCAAAAGCAAGCAAAAAATGATAAGCCTCATTTTCAAAGAAATGAAAGGCCCCCCAGGCTGCAGGACTATCCCCATAATACTAACTAGAATAATGGAAAACCCTTGCAAGGAAATCAGAGAAACAATCAAGTTCCACCTAATCCTTTATAGAAGCATTCTCTGAATACCATAGAAAATTTACCATGGTGTGAGGTGTGTGGAATGCCACATTCTCCACAACAGTGTGCAGTAGCACAAAACATGGTAGAATCTTAGGATGACCAAGGAGATGCTCAGTCTCACTAGGATCAGGATACAATGACTAATGTATTCTGGGACCAGCTGATCTGGCCTATGATGATTAATCCTCAAATGATGAGCCTTGTGGCAGGGATGTCGATATTTAGAGACAACAAAATGATGTACACCACCAACAAGTGTTTCCAAATGAAGGAGATAATGATGATTTTTTTGTGAATGAACTAGAGGTGGATAATACTATTTTGAGAAGACCTTCCGATGAAGAAATGGAAAAATACAACTGTTGCTCTAGTTGCTAGGGAAAGGAATTGATAGGGTCAGGTTGGATGGAACAATCACTGTTCCATGTTCTGGGTCCTTGTTCTCAAGAACTCCTAGGTGAATCTCCCACCTTAACCTTTAGGTCATATATCTTGTATAGATACCCCTAGTTCTACTGGCCAACCCCACTATCATTTCACTCTCCATCTACCAAGCCAATCTTGGTGCCTTGATTCTTTTCTTCCCTTAACCCTTAATCTTCCCTAAAGGTCAATTACTCTCAATTCTAAGTTTGTTCTTTGCAGGGGTGTGGGAATGCTTCCAACAACTTCCCACCATCACAAATTGGTGCTCATAACTCCACCTTGTTCCCTTTGTCCATCGCTAACTCCAAACCCTCACCTAGGGTTAAAAAGGCTACAAGCCCTAGAGTCCCAATTAGGCCTCCTAACCCGAGAAAGATGGATGGTTCACCAAACTCTCCCAAAGAACCCTAAATATTTTCTATGGGTTCTTGGTCCTGATACTTAACACTTCAATATTTTCTAGGTCTCAACCCTTACTTGACCGTACACAGGCCTATCCTTTAAATTAGCAAATTTAGGTCTTTTAGAGCCATTTCCTGACCACCCGATGAACTGTTAGTTTGTTCTCCATCTAAATAGACCAGTGAAGCCTCCTCCTTGTTACCAAGCCTCTGCAAGGATTCCATCCACCTTTCTACCATGTGGTTTATCTGGGAAAGGTCCCCCCTGCAAACCAAGTGCTTTTGTAATTCTTGACTTTCCTAGCCGGGGACTGTCAAGCTCGCCTAGGAGAAGTCTTTCTTCATTCTTCCATCACTCCTAACCACTCCTAACTCTAGCTTATGTATATATATGGAGCCTAACCACATTTCCCAAGGGCCTATACACAAGTACGGAGGGGAAAGTAATCAGGACTCCATCAACTACAGTCTGCCAGTCAACCAGTAAACTAAATAAACCAAACTAATCTACAAAAGAATGCTTGAAATGCACACACTAGCTATCTACTATCCCACACAAAGCTTGGAAAGAAATTACACTCCATTCTACAGCATTCACAATGCCATGATTACTCCTACAACACACAAGTTCAAAACAAAAACACAGAAAAATTACACAATCTTCTCACTGTCCTCTCTTAGCATTCATCAATTTCAAATTACACAAGTTCTCAATGCCTTCCAACCTTGCTCACAGGTCGAAGCATTCCCTAAATAGACTCTCCAATTCAATTAGGCTCCAGCCCAACTGTTCCATGGCCGGTTGTGGCTTTTCATAAGCCTTATTTTCAAAATTGTAAAACAAACTATCACCTAGGGAGGTCTACAAGGTTAACAAACATCTTTGTAGCCAAACCCCAATCTAGAAAATGATTAATCATGACCTTATGAATATAAGACAAGTTCTCAAATGCCTCTAAGGCACAATTCCAAGGAATGGAAGGGATTTTCTATATGTTAACTAAACAGGTTTTTAGGTCTTGACCTTCTGATTACCCTCCTAGATGATTGATTTAGGGGTGCTCCTGCACCATTCTCCCCCTCTCTACCCAAACACTAAGGAATGGAAGGAGAGATCAATAACATATCAATGCCATGCTTCTTGAACTGATCTTCTTGTACCCATGTAGCCTTAGATTCAGGCTTGTTCTTCCACTTGATAAGATGCTCCATGTACACTCTCTTCCTTGTAGACTTCTGTACTCTTGACTCCAAGATGCTTTCTACTTGTAGGTTGTCTTTAGTAAATAAGGCTATGTTTCTAACTTCCTTGAAGATCTCCCTACTGTTCTGAGCTAAGTCATTGACTGATCCCTTAAATCTGATCAAATCGACAACATTGAAAACTGGAGAAATTCCCAAATCAGAAGGTAACTCCACCTTGTATGCATTCTTTCCATACTTGGCTAATATCTTGCATGGTACTACCCTTTTCATTTTTAACTTGGTTGACATTCCCTTCTACAACCTTGATTTGTTAAGGTGAACCATGACAAAGTCTCCTACTGCAAATTGTAACTCTTTTCTAGATAAATCCACCTCCTCTTTCAACTTTTGAGTAGCCTCGGTGATTTTCCTCTTCACCTACTCCTGAATCTCCTTCATGGTCTAAGTGAAGTCCTATGCATGTCCACTCCTATTCTCCATAGCTCCTAGATCCCTGAACTCACATATCCCTCTTGGGTGCATTCCATACACAACCTCAAAAGGACTCTTCCCTGTGGTTCGGTTCACACTGTCATTATAAGCATACTCAGCCTGTGAGATAACCATATCCCAAGTCTATCCATATTCCTTAGTTAGACACCTTAGTAGGCTACCCAACACCCTGTTAACCACCTCTGTTTTCCCATCGGTCTGAGGATGGTAAGCTGATCCAAAAGATAGGTTGGTACCTAATCTGCTCCATAGAGTCTTCCAAAAGTGACTCATGAACTTCACATCCCTGTCTGAAACAATACTCAATGGCAATCCATGAATCCTAACAATTTCCTTGAAGAAAAGGTGAGCAATGTAGCTAGCATCATGGGTGGTTTTACAAGGAATAAAGTGACTCATTTTGTTGAATCTGTCCACCACTACATACACACTATCAAAACCAGTCTTGGTCTTAGGGAATCCTACCACAAAATCCATGCTCACACACTCCCATGGTCTGTTAGGAATGGGTAAGGGTTGATATAGCCCTGCATTACTAGCTCCTCCCTTAGCTTTCATACACACAACACATTTCTCTACATATCTCCTGACATCTCTTGCCAACTTAGGCCAATAGTAGAACCTTTGCACTAGTTCTAATGTCTTATTGATGCCAAAATGTCCACTAAGACTACCATTATGGTTTTCCTGAATGAGGTTTTCTCTCATTGACCCTTTTGGAACACACAATGGATTCCCTTTAAACAAAAATCCACTTTGCAAAATATACTCTGAGTATTGGCTATGAAAATAATTCTCAAAGTTAGAACATACCTTGTAGGCCTCTGAGAAATCTTCATCTTCTCCATAGAGATCCTTGAAGCTCTCTATTCCAATGCTCTTGATCTATATTTCTTCGACTGTCAGCAATCTTCTACTTGATGCATCTGCTACCTTGTTCATTTGTCCCTTCTTGTGCTTGATGGTGAAAGTAAAAGCTTGGATGTACTCCATCCACTTCAAGTGTCTATTGCTCAACTTCTCTTGGGTGTTGATATAACTAAGTGCTTGATTGTCTTTAAAGACCACAAACTCCTTGGGTAGAAGGTAATGCCTCCACTTCCTAAGTGACTGAACCAAAGAATAAAGTTCTAGATCATAAGTAGAATACTTCTTCTTAGCTTCATTGAGCTTTTCACTGAAGAAAGCTATGGGCCTGCCTTCTTGGCTAAGCACTCCTCCTACTGCAACTCCACTAGCATCACACTCCACAGTAAACAATTTGTCAAAGCTTGGTAATAAGAGAATAGGTTGAGTTGCCACTTCTTGTTTCAGTTTCTAAAACCCTTTCTCAGATTCTTGATTCCACACAAACTTAGTTTTCAAACCACCCTTGATTGTCTCTAATACTGGTGCACATATACCACTAAAGTTTCTTATTAATTTCCTATAAAATTGAGCCAATCCATGGAAACTTCTTACCTCTATCCCTATTGTTGGTGTAGGCCAGTTTAGGATAGCTTCCACCTTGCTTGGATCCATTTTCAATGATCCTTGAGACACTACAAAACCTAGATATACAAGTTCTTTTTTGAAAAACTCACACTTCTCTAGGTTGATGGCTAACTTCTCCTCTTGCAATCTTCTAAGAACCATCTCCACATGTTTAAGGTGTTCTTCTGCTGTCTTTCTAAAGATGAGTATATCATCAAGATATACAACCACAAATATCCTTGTAAAGTCTTTGAGTACTTCATTCATGAGCCTCATGAATGTGCTAGGGGCATTAGAGAGGCCAAATGGCATAACTCTCCACTCATACAACCCATCTGTTGTCTTGAATGTTGTTTTCCACTCATCTCCATCCTTGATTCTGATTTGATGGTATCCACTCTTGAGATCCAACTTGGTGTAGTACTAAGCTCCTCCAAGAAAATCCATTAAGTCTTCAATCCTTGGAATAGGAAACCTATACCTGATTGTGATCCTATTTATTGCTCTAGAGTCAGTGCATAATCTCCACTTGCCTCCTTTCTTAGTTGCTAAGACCACTGGTACTGCACATGGGTTGATGCTCTTCCTAATCAATCCTTGATCCAACAACTCCTCCACTTGTCTAGCTACCTCTAGATTCTGATCCGTTGTAAGCTTATATGATGCTTTGTTAGGCAATGATGCTCTAGGTATGAAGTCAATTTTATGACTAATGGCCCTTTTAGGAGGTAAAGTTGCAGGTGTACCATCACTTACTATGTCTTTGTACTTCTCAAGCAAATTCTGGACTCCCCCGGGTATGACTATTTTTTCAGTCTTATCTTCTTCTTTGGACTGCAACAAGACTACATATCCTTCACCCCCTTTATGTAGGGTGTTAAGGAACTCTTTACCACTACTCAACAAGACACTTGGTGTCTTTGACTATCCTTCATCCTCCTCTGACAGTGATTGCAACTTAAAAGTCTTCCCATCCTTCTTAAATGAAATGGTATTCTCCTTTCCATCATAGATGGCACTCCCGTCATACTACCATGGTCTGCCCAATAGTAGATGACATGCATCCATGGGTAATACTTCACAAACTAGCTTATCTTTGTACCCTCCAATAGAAAATTCCACCATTACTTGTTCATTGACAAGAAGACTCTGCCCTTTGTTCAACCATGTCACCTTGTAGGGATTAGTGTGAGGTACCTTCTCCAATTTCAGTTTCATTACTACCTCTTCTGAGATGATATTATATGTTGAACCTGAATCTACAATGACCTTGCATACTTTACCAAGTATCTTGCACCTCACTCTAAATAGAGCTCTTCTTTATTTTGGTTCTTCCTTGACCGGTTGCCTAATCAACACTCTCCTAAACATCAGAGTCTCTCCCATTTCAGATTCACTATGACTGATCTCAGGTGATTTGATGCTCATGGTGTCCTCTTGTGCATATGCCACTCTCTTCTCAGCATTTGAAGATGATGCTTTCTCCGGGCACCTATAAGTTGGATGGCCTACTTGACCACAATGGTAACACTTCATATTAGCAAAGAATGAATTGATCTTGCCTGCTCCTCTTCCTCTATTTGATCCTCCTTGAGAACCTCTACCTCTTCCATAACCTCCTCTAGAAGATGTTTCACCTCCATGCTCTATGAGTTTAGATTCACCTTGGTTTCTTTTCTCATTTCCTCTACCTTGGTAGCCACCTCTATGTCCTCTTTGATCTCTTTGATCTCTACCTTTGCCTCTACTCTTAGAAGCCTGATCATGTTTCCTCTTGCTTCTTTCCTCAATCTTGATAGCTAACTAATAGCATTGGTGTACTGTCTTTGGACTTAGAAGAGTCATCTCTTCTTGGATGTTCCACTTCAAGTCGTTCAGATATCTAGCCACTTTGAGACTTTCATCTTCTGAGACATTGGACCTCATACAAATTTTTTGAAACTCCTCAGTGTAAGTGTTCACATCTTGGTCTCTTTGCCTCAAGCTTTGCCTCTTCTTGTGTAGTTGAATCTCATAATCATCTGGTATGTATGCTTCTCTCACTTTTTCCACCATACCTTTCCAAGTTGAAATAGGCCTTTTTCCTTCCTTTTCCCTCTCTGTCTGAATGAATTTCCACCATGTCAAGGTAGATCCTCTCAATCTAGACTTGGCCACCTTCACCTTCTGTGCTTCAATCACTCCATCACATTCAAAATGATTCTTCATGCCTTCTATCCAATCTAGGACTAGGTCAGCTCCCAATTTCCCACTAAGCAGTGGTATACCTTCAAGAGATTTCCCACTCAAAGCTTTCAATGCCTTCAAGAAAGGCTCCTCTTGCAGAACAGGGTCAGGTTCAGGGGTCTTGTCTTCCTTTGCAACCTCTTCACTCTTTGGTTCCCTACCCTCCAATCTATCACTGACCTCATCGGCCTTGATTTGCACATTGTTCAATGCTTCCTCAAGTTGAGCTAGTCTTTCTCTCAACCTCCTATTATCTTCCTCCTGATCTTCAACCTTCTTTTCCAATTCAATGTTTGTCACCATGGTTGTGGAACCACTGGATTCAAGGTCTGACATACAAGTTCTAACCCAAATCTTTAACTTGCTCTGATACCAATCTGATAGGGTCGGGTTGGATGGAATAATCACTATTCCATGCTCTGGGTCCTTGTTCTCAAGAACTCCTAGGTGACTCTCCCACCTTAACCTTTAGGTCCTATCTCCTATATAGATACCCCTGGTTTGACTGGCCAACCCCACTAAACAGGTTATTAGGTATTGACCTTCTGATTACCCTCCTAGATGATTGATTTTGGGGTGCTCCTGCACCAGGAATAACATACAATTGAGAAATAGGACTGTTCTAGGTGATTCAGGTAAGCCTTGCAGCCTGTTCATAAAGGAAAAATATGTAACTGGAACAAATACCAGTTTGGAGGCTAAGAATGTCGATTCAAAGCCTAAGGAAATAAGGGAGCCCAGGATATAGGAAAATAAAGTTGATAATACCAAGACAAAGAGTGAATTTGTATCCCAGAACATCAAAGACAACAATCAGCACTCTCCCAATGATGAAACTCCTAAGGGAAAAGAAAAGGTAATTTCTAAAAACACAATTTTTCCTAAATTACCAAATTACACTTCAATAGATATGTTCCAAGTACTTTCTCAAGTTAGGGTTACTATTCCTTTCTTAGAAATGATGTGAATAGATGAACATAAGGACAAAACGGTTGCACTTATTAACAGTATTCCTACAAGTAGAAAGACTAAAGTGGTTTTTGATCAGATAGATTCAAAAGAGGATCAAGAAAAGAAAAAAATTGTGGAAGAAATTACCACAGAAAGCCCTCAAATATACCTATGAACTACTATTACAGCTAACCCCAACCATGTCAATCCATTTTTCTTAAGCCTAATTATTGATGGAAAAATGTTGAGAAACTGTATGATTGACTCAAGAGCTTCTAACAATGTGATGCCAGTGGAGATAATGCATGCAATGGGTTTAAAAGTAGACAGTACATATGGTAAATTTTATGCAATGGATTCTCAGGAAGTGCCTGTCATAGGTATTATAAATGATGTTCCATATAGACTAGCAGCATTTCCTGAGAAAGAGCTACACATGAGTGTTACAGTGGTGGATATCCCACCTACTTATGGCATGTTGCTATCTCGGCCTTGGAGTGCTTCAATGGGTGGAAGCATACAGTGTGATCTGTCTTTTGCTACATTTTCTATTGAATAGAAAGATGTTAACGTAGATAGGGAAAAGAGAGCCCCTCACATGATTGAAAATGTGGAGGAACCACTAGAGCATATCATAATCAACTTTGTGGAAACTGATCTAGAAAAATTCCGTGTTGAGGAAGATAAAACAGAAGAAGAGATTCAGTTAGCACCTATTGATAAAGAAGTACTAAAAATATCATGAGAGGGTGACTTATGGATAATGCATTTTGATGGAGCTTGTTCTAGAGATGGCTCAGGAGTAGGAATTTTCTTCACTTCCCCATAAGGTAAAACATTCAAATATTTTTTCTTGTTGCAATTTTCTTGTACTAACAATGTTGTTGAATATGAGGCTCTCATACTCGGTCTGAAGATAGCTTCAAAGCATGGTATTAAAGTGTTAAAAGTTTTGGGAGACTCTGAGTTAGTTGTTTCCCATATTAGATCCCGCTTTGCAGCTGAAGATAAAAGACTTAGGAAATATAGAAATGCAGTGTGGGATACCATTGAAGGATTTAGTGCTTTTGGTATTGAATGGGTCGAAAGAGGACAAAATGCTAAGGCTGTTAAACTCGATGATGTCACTTTTGGTGGAATCTCACAAATAGAAGTGCAAACCAGGCCTATAGTACCTGATAATATATGCAACTGGCAAGTGTTTGATGATGACACAAACATTTTGAAATTCTTGCATTGTGTGGATCAATATGAGAGCCAAGAAATTGATTTTGGCTCATTTGTAACTGAAATTGATGGGAAGGAAACCCTGATTGGGAATCAGGTGATTCAGCTCAAAACAAATACCATCCCTTGAGGTTTGGTTGCACTTGAAAGGGTTTTTGATGGTCCTGATATGTCAAAAACTAAGAAAGTACCATCTCATAAGGAGGATCTAGAAGAAATAAACTTAGGAAAAGAAATTGCTCCTAAGAAGGTTTATGTTGGAAAGAAAATGAAGCCACATGTTAGAAACATGTTGATTACCCTACTTAGAAAATATAGACATGTTTTCACTTGGTCATATGAGGACCCTAAAGCATATAGGAAAGATCTGTTCCAACATGAAATCCCATTGAAACTTGATATGAAGCCATTCAGGAAGAAACAAAGACCGATTAACCCTACCCTGCAACCCAAAATGCAGGAAGAGCTTGCTAAACTAAGGGAGGCAGGAATTATCAAACCAATTAGGCACTCATCTTGGGTCTCTAACTTGGTGCCTATTAGAAAGAAAAATGAAGACATCAGGTTATGTGTTGATTTTAGAAACTTGAATGTTGCTTCTTTAAAGGATAATTACCCACTACCTAATATGGAGGCTATGTTGCAAAAGGTCACAGGATGTGAACTGCTATCCATGATGGATGGATTTTTCGGTGATAACCAAGTAATGGTCAAAGAGTCTGAGCAATTCAAGACTCTTTTTACCACACCATGGGAGACATATGTTTGTGTAAGGATTCCATTTGGACTAATAAATGCTGGAGAAAGTTTTCAAAGGGCTATGGATCTAGCCTTTGCAGATTTTGTTGATTTGTTCCTTGCAATTTACTAGGATGATCTTACTGCCCATAGCAAAAGTGACGAGGACCATTGTTCTCATTTAAAAAAATAAATTATTAGAGCTTTGGAATATGGCATATCTCTGAATTTGAGGAAGTGTGCATTCGGGGTGAAAGAAGGAAAACTATTGGGGCATATTGTTTCAAAGGATGGAGTTCAGATTGATCCTGAAAGAGTGGCTGCTATTGATAGAATTACACAGCCAAGAAATGTAAAGGGTATCCAATCTTTCTTTGGACAGATAAATTTTCTAAGAAGGTTTGTTACAAATTTTGCTGAGATTGTCCGCCCAATATCTAAGATGCTGAAAAAAGGAGAAAAGATAGTATGGAAAGGGGAGCCATCCAAAGCCTTCCAGGCTATATCAAAGATGCAATCAAGCAGGCCCTTGTTCTCAAGTCACCTGATTACTCAAAACCATTTTAGTTGTTTACTTTTTCCTCTTTTCATACTATAGTCGGAGTGTTATTGCAGAAAAACAATGATGGTTTTGAGCAGCCAATTGCATTCTTTAGTAAATCATTGCAGGCTGTGGAATTAAAATATGATATATAAAAAAAGCAGGCATACGCTCTAGTAAAGGCAATTAAGAATTTCAAGCCCTACTTGATGGGAGAAATTGTTGTTGCATATGTGCCAACGGCTACAGTTAAAGATATTTTAACCCAGCAAGAGACTACAGGAAGGAGATGTAGATAGATAAATAGAATCCAAGAGTTTAATATTGACATACAAATCACCAAGCTTGTAAGGGGTCAAGGTTTATCCAAATTAATGGCTAAAGCAAATCTGGAGGCAAATCAAATAAACCAAATAGAGCAAAATAACATTGCACCTATTTGTGATATGCAAACTTGTGGCTGGTATAGGAGGATTTTTGAGTATTTAAAAACGATGCAATGTCCTGAAGGTATGCCCCCTACTGAGAAAAGAACCCTTAAACTGTGAGCAATTAGATATATTATTGTTGATGGTGAGCTCTGGTGGAGGAACCCTAAAGGTATTATACTCAGATGTGTGGATGGAGACCAAGCTAAGGATCTACTGATAGAAATGCATAAAGGAGCTTGTGGAGGCCATTACATGGCTAAGACAACGGATCATAAAATTTTAAGAGTAGGATACTGGTATCCTACTATATTCAAGGATTCTCACAGGTATGTCAAAATATGTGACACATGTCAGAGGTTTGTCGATAAGTTGAAATTTTCTGGTAATCTGTCGTTGAGACCTATGTCTATCTCAGCTCCTTTCCAACAATGGGGTATTGACTTCATAGGGGAGATATCTAAAAAATCTAGTGGAGGACATGCGTGGATATTGGTGGAAACTGATTACTTTGCTAAATGGATTGAAGCAATCCCACCCAGAAGGGCCACAAGTAAAGTTGTCATTGATTTTTTGACTGATAATATCTTAAGCCGATTCGGGGTACCTGAAAGAATTGTTTCAGACAATGCAATGTGTTTCAGATCGGAGGAATTTGTTAATTTTTGTAATCAGTATGGTATAACGGTTTCATACTCTTCTCCTTATCATCCCCAAGGAAATGGACAGGCAGAGTCTAGTAATAAGATCCTGATGAAGATCATCAAGCGTATGATCGAGAAGAACAAAAAGGCATGGGATTCAAAATTAAAACTAGCACTATGGGCTGATAGGACAACTGTCAAGAAGGAAATTGGTCATTTGCCTTTTAACCTAGTCTATGGGATGGAGGCACGTATCCCATAAAAAAACTTGTTGAAGATGTACGAATTTGTCTAGGAATATGATGATGATGTATGTGATGAGATGTAGCACAGAATGGACGAATTGAATCAACTAGATGAAACTAGAAGAGAGGCTCATAAGAGAAATGAAAGATTGTAGCTTCAGGTAAAGCACCTCTATGACAAAAAGGTAGTTGAGAGAAAATTTGATATCAGAGCAATGGTGTTGGAATGCAAGATCAGAAGATAAGGGAAAGCATGGAAATTTTGATCCCCTTTGTCTAGGCCCATATATAATTATGGATACACATGGAGAAGATTCATATTTTTTACAGTCACTTGCAGGTGAAGTTCTTGAACTGCTAGTACATGGACGGTTCTTGAAATACTATTTCTCTTGAAATAACTCTTTTTCCATGTATGTTGTACAGTCCTGTAAGTAGTGTCTATAGGTTTGTTATTTTTGTCTGCTTGTCTTGTCCGGACAAGTCCCTAGTTTTGGTTATTTTTGTATCTGGTTTGCGTAACCATAGATTCTGGAATCTTGCTATGCCCATAGGGGGAATACATCCCCAGTCAAAGCCACTAGTGGAGCTTTTAATTTCTCCCGCCTTGTGAGTTTATTTTATTTTATCCTTGGCTCTAATTGGTTGGGTTTTGGGTTTTACAAACGTGTCTGGGTCATAGCTGCTCTTTTCGAACATTAACTTATTATTAACAGTGGTCGGTCATTTAAGTGTGGTCTTAACCCCTTTTGGTTGTGACTTTACCGGCCCCTCTTTACCTGTCCTCTCGATCTTTTGCATCCTAACTATATTTTCTATTTTCTTAGTGATGGGTTGGTAAAATATTTAGATTAACCTTTAAAAAATATTTTCGACCTCGAGGGTCATTTCCCCATCCACCTAGTCAATCCCCCTTTTATAAATAACCTTTTCGCATGTGCAGATTGCGTAGCCATCAAATGGAGTTATCCGCATCTAGACCATTCCTCGCAGACCTCGTGATGTTTCATGTTGATGTTATAAAAGTGGTGTGAGGCATGCGAGATGTTGCCACCTGTCGCATATGATTTTAGGGACCAATTTTTGTTCGCTGACCGATGATGGATGTTGATATTGATAGTTGTTTCTTTACCAACGCATCATGGTCATTCCTCGTTGATCTCGCATAATTAAAACTTTAGTTTTAATAATGGTGTGAGGTGTGCGAATTATTGGCACATGGACGTCGATGATGTATGAAGGACGATCGAGGTGGTGTTCGGTAGGTGATTTCCTATTCGCCTAAAGACTGGTGATTGGACATGGCATTTTCAAACCATTTTGACTCAATCTGAGCCATTCTCCTAGCCTACATTATTTTTGATCAGTGGCTCGCATTTGAAATAGGCTGGTGTTGTACTATAGCCATTTTCTCTCACGCGATTGAATAGTAATGGTCGAGTTCAACTCTGCTCTCATAAGTAAATGCTAAAATATCAGCGAATTGCTATTTTCATGTGTATCTCCACTCTGAAGAAAAAAATTCTACTGCCGAGTGAAGCAAGCCGTCTTTGTGATTTTCCAGCCTCACTGTCATTAACGTTTTGCAAGTGAAACTGTAAGTAACGCATATACCATTTCTTGTGTTTTCAGAAGGTTTTATGGTTGCTTGAAGAACAATTATTGATTTTTCTTGTTCCGTTCCTAAAGGATTGTTCGAGTAGATTTTCTTTAAAGTATCTTAAAGCTTTTCTTGATAATTTTTGTGGCTTCTAGAATTGTGAAGCATTTTCTATTTAAAGCTATAGGGTGTGAGTTATAATTGTTAGACATATAAAAACCCTAGATCAAGTTATTCTCTCTCTTGTATAAATGGAACCTAAGTCTCGAAGCTCTGGCTCTAAAGCTGCTACTAGGCCATTTTCCCAGGATATTATTGATTTATTAAAGCCCGAGCTACTAGAAAAAGGCTTGAGGGAAAGGCTTTGTTCTATGGGCCCTTGCTCGTGGAAGGTTTAACTGATAAGCAGTGTGAAATTCGGGAAGTTGAGTTACCATATACCGGATGACAATTGTTCTCAAATTAGTTTGGGAACAAGAATTTTTGTGTTCCTTTGTGTAACCCATGGAGGTTGGATTTGGGTAAGTTGGTGGTTCCTAATGTCTACTTGGATGTAGATTTATTAAAATATGTTGCTGCGAGGTATGATCCAGTAACTAGAGTTGTCAGAACTCACTCTCGCATAGAAATGGTTAAGATATCTAGGGAGGAAAATTACATAAATATTCGGTCTACATGAATGGAGTCAGGATATGGTTCCTGTTAACCTTGAGGTTTTCAGAGAAGAATATAGAAATACCAAGGGTTTGTTCAGAACATCTCTTTTGATACCTCATTTGGCTACCTTGAGAAGAGGAAAGAATAAGAAGAAGGTAGTGATTGGCAAGAATGAGCCAGAACCTTTCGTGTGGACTATTTCTCTAGCTATTTCAAGAAGACCGTTTGTGCCTTGTGCCAAGTTCTAGGAGTTAGTTTGAAGACTACTCTGCCCCCTGATATTATGTACATGGTTGTAAACATCCAACATCTAGGTTTTAACATCGTATATGATGTTTCCACTTATTTGGCAGAGAAAATGCATGGGTTTTTGGTGGCTCTAAAGGAAGGAAAGAAATGGGTTGGTTTCAAGTGGTTTTCCCTGTTGATTCACATGTTTCTATATAGGGGCTAGGCAGTGTTTAAAAATGATATGGAATTGAAGAAGAAGGAGGGTAGTATTGAAATGCCTATCCAATATTGGACTAGGATCCTTGATATGCATGATCACAAGTTTGATTATGTAACATTCCAAAATGTATTTGGATCCAAGTTGAAAGAAGCTCTAGTTCGTGATCCCCCCAGGATTCCTAAAGAGATTCATGATTTCTTGAGGCCAATGGAGAGAAGGCCTGAATTTATATTGACACATAATTGGGGAGACATTATCCCTTACCATAATACAACAATTTTTAGAGTATATGGCACAAATTTCAACCCTTATTTTTTGCCAAAGGATGTGCCTCTAAGAATTGGATTTCTAGAAATCATACGGTTGGGGTATGCTCAAGAAGTACATCTGCTAGTAGAAAAAAATAAAGGATCTTTCTTTCCTAAGTATTAAAAGTTTTCTGATTTTGTTATGACAAAGGGAGGATGGAAGGATTTCTACACATTGCTTAGACCTTATGGACTAAAGACTGTACGCCCTAGGAATCATGATCCTAAGTGTTTTATTTCTCAAATGAAGGCCAAGCATCGAGCTGGAACTTTTGTCCATAATTTCTACTTTCCTGAAGATATTATTAGGAACATTTTTTATTTAGATGTACAAGATGAGAAAAAGGAAAAATACCTCGCCTTTACCAAGATGGTGAAAAGCAAGCAAGAAAAGATACCTACTTTCAATCCTATACCCGATATTAATGGTGAGTTCAACAGGGCTATGTATGCCATCGACAATTTTGAGAGTTTGGTGGGGATTTTGAAGGATGAACGGGTTGTGGAAGAGAGGGGAAAGTCACAAAATATCAAGGAGTAACCTGAATTAAGGTTGGAGGAGAGGCCTACTTATCAGCCCCCAAAGAAGATAAAGGCTTTCTCTAGGAAAAGCGGAAGCAGGGCTGGTGAAGTTTTTAAAAATATTGCACCATCTTCTTTGGGGTAGTCATTGCCAAATATTGTTGATCTGGATTCCCCTCTGAGGATTGTTGACCAGACATGTCCCTCATCACCAAAGAGACAAAAAATAGAAAGAGAAAATTTGGTTGATTGTGATGGTGATAAGGATGAAGAGATCATTGTTACACCTGACGAAATGCATCAAGGAATGCCATCTTTCCCACTGGACACTCCATCAGCTTCTGGGGCAGTTGGGTAAAAGATGAAATAAGGGGAATAACAAATAATGATGATCTAAGAATGGAGGCCTGCAGAGAGTTAATGATGGGGGAATCTTTTATCCAGACCAATGCTTTTAAATATTTTGTGTGGAGAGCACATGTCTCATTATATGTTGAGAAGGTGGCACAAGAAATAAGTTTGCACCCTGAGCTTCCAGAGAAGGTAATTCAATCTAAGGTCAGAGAGCAGATGAAGGAAATATTCAAAGAAATAACACCAAAGCAGGTTTGAGCATTGGTACAGAAGAGTGGAGTATTGTTGCTTCCTGAATGGGATATTGTCGATGTTTTGGTGTTCGATACAATAAGAAGGGCCAATAGGCCACTTCTTGCAACTGATGAAGAAGTTATGTTAGCACTCAAAGGATCAGCCTTTAGTGAAGAATGGGATGCTTTGGCAATTTGGTCTTTGTCCACTGGATCCAAGAAACCAATTGTTGCAGAACCATCTGATTTCAATGGTCACTTAGTTGTAAGGAGAGTTGTCGATACCCTTGCATTGGAGGTTGTTGATATGGTAGTAAATGTTGCAAAATTCACCAAGGCAATTGTTGAGGATTTGACCAAGGATCGGGATACTCTTAAAGGCCAATACGATGACATTATTATTGAATATAATAAGAGTCAACAAAAGGTGGAAAAGCTAGAAACTGAGTTGGCCTTATTAAAATAGAAAATGGAAACATTGAGGTCTCAAGGGCGGGCTAGTTCTAGCCGCACTATCTTTGACCCACCTGTGGAGCAATCTCAATCCTCTTCACAAGGACAATCCTTAGCTATTGTTCCATATAACATGGGACAAGTGCCTATTGCAGTTGAAAGGGATAATAGCCCGGGAGGAGGACTCTCTAGGGAGAAATTGATTCAGCAAGTTGAGGAATATAAGAAGATGGTGCAACAAATCTGGGAGTCTACAGGAAGGAGCAATTTGGTGATTGTGGACACTGTGCTGAAACATTTAAGCAGGAAGGTCCAAGGAAAATTGAATAGTGTTCATGAAAATTATGCTCAAATGTTGCAAGCACTTAGGATGTTCCCAAGAGATAGAGAGGTGGCCACCCCATTGCTGGACAGATGGAGCCCCAGAATTGAGAAATTGAAATTCATGCCAGTGGGAACAAAACAACATGGGGATAAGTATCCTATGGTTATTTCAACTTACCAATTTGTCAAGGGGGTGGTGGAGCAGAAGTTTCAGGGGTATGTTGCCCCTATGGAGTTAAAGATCAAAGAGTTACAGGCTATATATGATGGAAGGGACTTAACTCCTTTGCCACATATTCTACATAGTCAAGACGAGGTAAAACCTTTACAGATTTGGAAGGATCATATGACTAATATCATGATTGCTCAGACCCATGAGATATGTAGAAATGCTGACATTGGTATCCTGGAGAATACATTGGAGAAAGTGTCATTTTTCATCAATTTCTTAGAGAACTTTGATAAGAAGGCCATGTCAATAATGGTGAAATATGCACCCTATCGAGATAAGATTGATCAGGTTATGACTTTTAATTGGCCATCCGAGGATGATTTTTAATTATGGAAAAAGGTGTTCATAGATGAATTTGAAATATGAATACTACATGTGGGAGATGCAACTTGGTCATGTATAATACAGGTCTGGCCTCAGAGGTTATATTTGAAAATATGCATTCTCCATTCAAATTCAAGTACAAGGTGCTGAGGTGAAATAAAGTGTTGCAACGGTTAAAGATGCCTTTTTGATGTGAACAAGTGGCCCTTTTGGAGGGTGGTTTCCCTTCTTCCATAACAACTAATGATTATTCTTGTCTTATTCTTTTTCAATCGAATGATGAAAATGTAACTGAATTAGGGATGAGTGGTCCAATAACAAATGAACATATGTACTCTCTGGTGTAAAGCTTGTTTGCTCCCTTGTTTTATAAAAGGGAATTCTGGGCTGTGAGAGAGGTCTGCTGAAATATCCGAGATATGAGAAATAGAAGACTAGTGATATAGAGAGTATGAATGTAAGTCCAGGTTTTAAGGTTTTGAGTTAGATAAGAGAACTTGGTCAATCATGGGGTTCTTAAGCATGTTTATTTGAAACATGTGAATGTTTTGAGTTTGTTTTCTCTCTTGTTGTGATACTTTGCATGGATTATTAATGAAATATTGCTCCAAGATTATTTTCATTGATCTTCATTTGTTCTTTACTGTGAATTACGCTTAACAATAGCTCTGGTTCAAAGGATTGGTTAAATGCTTCAGTTAATCAGTAAAGTCATGCAAGCTACCAATAAGATTCATAAAGAAGTAATAGACTCCGGTATAGATATATGGATTGTAATGTGATTCATATAGATCATAAGTGCTTAAGATGAAATTTTCCATGTAGTTCAGTTTTCTCTTTTGACTCTGTGCTTTGGGATATGGCATTGGAATTCTGATCATGTTTTTATTCTCTCATGTTTTGTGTTATGGCTTCAGGATATTTTGTTCAAACATTTCCTATCAATCTACTTTAGTCGTGTTTGCGATTCTCTGTTAACTGGACCCGAGCCTTTTCAAGGAATAGCCAATTTCTTGAAGGATTTCATCCTTTTAGCATAAATGGGGAATCTATCTATTGTTTGTCCATGTGCAAGTGAATCATTTAATGTTGTATGTTAAGAGCACATTTTAGGGAATACCCTCCTGGATCTTACAGTTTCCGAAGTGTAGGAGAATTATCCTTACTGATTTTTCTCATCTAGTTGGCCAAACGCTTCCTAGACTTTTATCATTTAACATGGCAAGTTCATAGAAGCTCTAGGGAAATATGCTTGGGTTGCAGTAAAAAATGTGAACAGATGGTATACATATTCATATTGCATACAATATTTATATATGAAAACATATTCATATTGCATTCATATATGAAAACATATTCATATTGCATTCATATATGAAAACATATTCATATTGCATCCTCATTTTTATATGAAAATATATCCATATTGCATTCATATAGCAACATTGTTCAACATTAAATCTTTGAAATAGGTATTAGTCTGAAGGTCCATGTCCTTAAAACATAAAACAATCTTAAAACAACATAAAAGTCTTACATAAAAGGTCATAAAATGGGGCTCATCAATAATCATCTGCACTTCCAACAAGATCAAAATCATGATCACTCATTTCTGCATCTACTTGATTTTCTTCCTCATCCTCATTTGTGACATGCAATACATTATCTCTCCCAATTTCTTCATTGGTAATCAAAATCTATTCTTCAAACAGTCCCTCATTGTCTTCATCCACTTCTTCGAATGTTTCTTATAAATTAACATATTGCCCATCAGGCATTACATCAACAACTTCCATGAATTTTTGTCTCAAACGAGACTCTGTTTGAATGACATATGACCAACTTGGGCTTCTTACATCATCAATTAGAAAATATTGGTTAATTTGAAGAGGGGAAACATACAGCTCATCTGTCTCTAATAAAAATCATCGTGTATTTGCACGTACAAATCCATACTCATCAAATTGTATTGCGGATGGTCAGATCCACTTATATTTTAATAATATAGGACAATTTTAACCAAAATCCAATTGAATAATTTCTTGGATGAATCCAACATAAAATTTCTTCTCAATTTCATGAAGAAATTCAGCACTAACAACACAATCACAATTTGTCTTTCATTTGTCTTTTTCTTCCACTCTTAAATGACTACCATAGGCCCACATTCCACTAAAATGTATAGCCCATAAATGTGGAGGTCGTGAAAGCTCACTTTCCTCTGTTGTTATATCTTGACCTTCTTCTTTTGCATCACTGATTGCATTAGCAATCCATTCTTCAAATTTTGGAAAAGAATCACCTCCAATCAAATCATGATGTTTGTGCCTTTGAGGTCAATGTTGCATCCAAGTTTGATTCTCTTCTTCATATTTTCTGCATAGAATAATGACTTACAAATAGTAAGATTAATAATATAAATATGTAAATGCAATTGAGTAAATAAATTATTGTGTAATTTGTTTTACCTGTGCCACTTATCGAACGAAGATGTGTTTTGAAGAATAAAGGCATGCATTGCACTTATTTCTTGATATGATAGCTTGAAGTGACATCCATTGCCTTATAATACTTCACCTACAACTCTCTCATCTTCGTCATCATCCCATACACATTGATTGAAAATTTTAAAATCCTTCATATATTATGTGCAAAATCCCATGGCCTCTTGCATTGAATATCCCTCAGACATGTTGCCTTCTGGTTTTGCCCTAGTACGGACAATTTTTTTCAAAACCTTCATATATCGTTCTATAGGATACATCCATCTCATTCTTATTGGGCCACAATGCTCTAGTTCATATTCTAGATGTATCAAAAGATGCATAGAAATGTTAAAGATTGTTGGTGGAAATTCTCGTTCCAATAGACAAAGGAGTTCAACAACCTCCTCCCTCAAACTATCAAAGTTCAAAGAATCTAATACATGTAAACTCATTCTCTTTAATATTAGGCCCAACCTTATAATTGCCCATCTTGGCCCCTTTTCCAAACTTGATATATTTACCACAATAGGTAAAATATTCTCGATTATGACATGATAGTCATGGGTCTTGAGGCCTCTTAAGCTATTAATCTTAGTTTTGCTTTTGATGGTAATACTTACCTATCCAATGGGAAAGTGAGTCTGAGACATCAACTATAAGAATTGTGCACATTGCTCCTTTGTCCAGACATAAGGAGCACTAGGTTTTCTATATTTTTAATTATCATATTTTTCAACCCAAATATTTTGACGAATCTTTATTTCTCAAAAGTCTTCATGTGATGAAATAGTATCAAGAGCACCAAAAAGAGTTTCTATAATAGCATAAGCTATATTTTTCTCAATATGCATAAAGTCAACAGTATGCCTAATGGCTATATCCTTAAAGTATGGCAACTTATACAATATGCACAACTGTCTTACACCACTTTCATTACATGGATCATATCTATTGCCGGAAATCCCATCATTTTCAATAAATGACATTCTTTTTTGTCCATTTTTAACAATGTAATCACCTATTATTAGCAATGGTGCTTCACGATTCTCTTCTTGACCATTGAAACATGTTTTTTGTCGACGATAAGGATGATCCATTTTAAGGTAAGCACGATGTCCACAATAACTCCACTTATGCAAATTTCTTGAGTGCCTCACAAAATCCTTAAATTTGCAAGCAAGACATCCATGGTATCCATGAACAAAGAGACTAGACAATGTGCCATATGCAGGAAGATCATGAATCGTAAACAATAAGGAATCTCTTAAAGTTAATTTGATTGAATGACCATCCCTTAAAGATTGAATTCCTTCAATTCCTTTCCATAATTCCATTAGCTCATCATATAATGGCTCTAGATAAGCATCTATTGTATTTGAAGTCACACTTTTCTTTCCTGGTATAATCAATGATAACATTAAGAAAAATGGTTTAGTTGCTAACCATGGAGGCAAGTTATAATTTATTAGAAACACTAGCCAAGTTGACCATTTAGTACTTTGATCTGAGAATGGGTTCACCCCATCTAGAGCCAAACCCAACCTTATATTACGAGGATCTTGAGAAAAATCGGGCCATCTATTATCAAATTCCATCCACATCTTAGAATCAGGCACATGTCATTGTTTTCCATCAATGCTCTTATTTTGGGCATGCCATTGCATAAGTTTAGCAATGTCTCTACACCTATACATTCAGAGTAATCATGGGATTATCAAAAAGTGGCAAAGAACCTTTCTAGGAACCACAACTGATTTCAACCCTTGTCTATACCTCAGTTCATGACATTTCGGACATTCACTCTCATTTGCAAGATTTTTTTGAAATAATACACAACCATTCACACATGTGTGGATGTTTTCATACCCCAAGCCGAGCTTACTGATTTTCTCCTTACATTGACTTCATTTTGTTGGCAATGTGGAGTCAGCTGGTAACAATGAACTTAATAATGCCAATAACTGATCTACACTCTCATTTGTCCAACCATGCACCACTTGAAAGTTAAGAATTTGAAGGATTGTTAAATGAATTAACTTGAAATTAGCATACACATGCTTTAAAGCATCATCCGTTGACTTGGCCCAATCATCGTTTAGACCCTCATTCAAAATTCTATCAGCTTCAAACCCTTCGTCAAACATTTCTGCCTCTTCATCTATGTTTGGTGTCACTTCATCTATGTTTGTTGCCTCTTCATCTCTCATAGTCTGAAATTCTATCATATCTTCATAATAATTTTAAGCCCAAGGGCTTATACCACTATGCCCATATCTTATCATATGTTGATAAATCATATTTCTTTTTTTCACCTTTCCACCAAGATAATTTTTGCATGGACATGGATATTTGTCAATCTCCCTCCCATCAGCTACTCTCTCATCATATGCATGATATTGATCAGTATTCAACCTTTGACGCTCATCCATCTATAATATTTTGCATTCCTATATTAATTTAGTTTCCAATTTAAAGAAAAAAACATAAATCTAAAAATAGAGATGCCAAAACATTGTTGAAAGTAGTCACTTTTAGTACAGACCATAACAGAAAGAAGAGGATATAATGATTCATTGTTCTAAGATCTATCTTACATTCATTTTAAGTTTACCTACTAATAATGGAATATGCCTATGTTTCCTATCAACTTACTTTCGGCAATGAGGGTTTTGAATTACCTCTGAATCCACTACAGAGGGCCTCATTGACTTCAAATTTGTTGCAACAAACTCTGAATTCCTTGCCTGCCTTTTCAAAAGTCTCTAGGTCATATCCAAACAAGATTTATCGCCCATGCAAGTGCTTCAATACCTATCCATGAGAATAACAAATGTCAACAACAATCCAATTTCATTCCCATGCCAAAAATTATACATTTTACAAGTTGTCTAAATTATAAATATAGACAAGTTATGTAAACCACTAGATAAATAGCATTTAAAGGTTTGTCATCTCTAAATTATAATATTTTTTTGAGTTCAGCTAATACAGCTATTTTTTCGATTTGTTTTCATGGTTGTTACTCATGTAACTTGTAATTTCATATCCCTTTGAGCTTCTTTTTGTATTTCTTTCTCTGCATTAGCTGTGTTATGAAAGTAAAACTTGAAAGTGCCCCTAGTGATAAGATTTGAGTCTTTAGTTGTTTACTCATTTTTGTGATATTTAACTTTATAGTCTTAATATATAAGTCCAGATGCTTATCTAGATTGATGTGGATCTTGCAAAGTCCACTCTTGAAAGCTTCTAAGTGGTTGAAGAGACCAGTTGGTGTCAGTTTTGGATTTGGAGGAAAGCTTCCTTTATTTCAGCCCGGTACAGCATCACAAAGTGTTGTTGGCTCTTCTGAGATAGAGTACAATTTATTCTTTGGTACATGTCATTAAGATGATATATGGTCTTATTTTTCTGTTATTTTCATAGGTATATATACACAATCTCATTACCAAGGACAGTCTGGTGCTTCGTTCAATAGAGTTTGAAGTTACAATAGTAGATGGTGAGAAATGATCATTGAGCTTTGTGCAATAAGAAGTCTCAGGATTCTCAATTACTTATTTGTGGATACTATTTGAATGGGATTAATAACAATTTACATTGATTTGTATTGTTTCACTTGTAAAAATTTTGTTTCTGCATTGATTTAGTTTGGAAGAAGAGAGGGAGACATGGAATTTACTAAGAGTCATGTTTGAAGATGAATGCAATGCTGGGACAAATCTACTTGAGCACCTTGGATTTCAAGTGTAGTCAATAGAGAATCAAGACTTACAGGAAGCTCAATCTTCCAACATTAATGATATTAGTAGTGAAATAATCAACAATGTCAATCTTGATGATACAACACAATTAGATCCATCAGTTTGGTCAAAAGGTGGACAAGATGTTACATCCCCCAATTAATTGGGATCCTATATGCAAATACATGATGTCTATCTTTTCATTTTTCCCTTTTCAAGTGCACTCTTGAAAGCTCCCAAGTGGTTGAAGAGACCAGTTGGTGACAATTTTGGATTTGGAGGAAAGCTTGCTACATTTCCGCCCGGTACAACATCACAGAGTGATGTTGGATCTTCTGAGGTAGAGTACAATTTATTCTTTGGTACATGTCATTAAGATGATATATGGTCTTATTTTTCTACTATTTTCATAGGTATATATACATAATCTCGTTACCGAAGACAGTTTGGTGCTTCGTTCAACAGAGTTTGAAGTTGCAATAGCAGATGGTGAGAAATGATCATTGAGCTTTGTACGACAAGAAGTCTCAGGATTCTCAGTTACTTATTTGTGGATACTTTTTGAATGGGGTTAATAACAAATTACATTGATTTGTATTGTTTCACTTGCAAATTTTTGGTTTCTGCATTGATTTAGTTTGGAAGAAGAGAGGGAGACATGGAATTTCCTAAGAGTCATGTTTGAAGATGAAGGAAATGCTAGGATAAAGCTACTTGAGCACCTTGGATTTCAAGTGCAGTCAACAAAGAATCAAGACTTACATGAAGCTCAATCTGCCAACATTGATGATATTAGCAGTGAAATAATCAACAATGTCACTCTTGATGATACAACACAATTAGATCCATCAATTCGGTCAAAAGGTGGACAATATGTTACATCCCCAATGAATTGGGATCCTGTATGCAAATACATGATGTCTATCTTTTCATTTTTCCCTTTTCAGGTGCACTCTTGAAAGCTCCTAACTGGTTGAAGAGACCAGTTGGTGTCAATTTTGGATTTGGAGGAAAGCTTGCTACATTTTGGCCCAGTACAACATCACAGAGTGTTGTTGGCTCTTCTGAGGTAGAGTACAATTTATTCTTTGGTACATGTCATTAAGATGATATATAGTCTTATTTTTTTGCTATTTTCATAGGTATATATACACAATCTCATTATCGAGGACAGTTTGGTGCTTCGTTCAACAAAGTTTGGAGTTGCAATAGCAGATGTTGAGAAATAATCATTGAGATTTGTGTGAGAAGAAGTCTCAAGATTCTCAGTTACTTATTTTTGGATACTTTTTTAATGGGATTAATAATAATTTACATTGATTTGTATTGTTTCACTTACAAATATTTGGTTTCTGCATTGATTTAGTTTGGAAGAAGAGAGGGAGACATGGAATTTCCTAAAAGTCATGTTTGAAGATGAAGGAAATGCTAGGACAAAGCTACTCGAGCACCTTGGATTTCAAGTGCAGTCAATAGAGAATCAAGACTTACAAGAAGCTCAATCTACCAACATTGATGATATTAGCAGTGAAATAATCAATAATGTCACTCTTGATGATACAACACAATTAGATCCATCAATTTGGTCAAAAGGTGGACAAGATATTACATCCCCCAATGAATTGGGATCCTGTATGCAAATACATGATGTCTATCTTTTTGTTTTTCCCGATTCAGATCGTGCACTCTTGAAAGCTCCTAAGTGGTTGAAGAGACCAGTTGGTGTCAGTTTTGGATTTGGAGGAAAGCTTGCTACATTTCGGCCCGGTACAACATCATAGAGTGTTGTTGGCTCTTCTGAGGTGGAGTACAATTTATTCTTTGGTACATGTAATTAAGATGATATATGGTCTTATTTTTCTGCTATTTTCATAGGTATATATACACAATACCGTTACCAAGGATAGTTTGGTGCTTCATTCAATAGAGTTTGAAGCTACCATAACAGATGGTGAAAAATCATCATTGAGCTTTATGCGATAAGAAGTCTCAGGATTCTCAGCTAGTTATTTGTGGATACTATTTGAATGGGATTAATAACAATTTACATTGATTTGTATTGTTTCACTTGCAATTTTTTGGATTTTGTATTGATTTAGTTTGCAAGAACAGAGGGAGACATGGAATTTCCTAAGATTCATGTTTGAAGATGAAGGCAATGCTAGGACAAAGCTACTTGAGCACCTTGGATTTCAAGTGCAGTCAATAGAGAATCAAGACTTACAAGAAGCTCAATCTACCAACATTGATGATATTAGCAATGAAATAATCAACAATGTCACTCTTGATGATACAGCACAATTAGATCCATCAATTTGGTCAAAATGTGGACAAGATTTTACATCCCCCAATGAATTGGGATCCTATATGAAAATACATGATTTCTATCTTTTCATTTTTCCCTTTTTAGGTGCACTCTTGAGAGCTCCTAAGTGGTTGAAGAGACCAGTTGGTGTCAGTTTTGGATTTGGAGGAAAGCTTGCTACATTTTGGCCTGGTACAACATCACAATGTTGTCGGCTCTTCTGAGGTAGAGTACAATTTATGCTTTGGTACATGTCATTAAGATGATAAATGGTCTTATTTTTATGTTATTTTCATAGGTATATATACACAATCTCGTTATCGAGGACAGTCTGGTGCTTCGTTCAACAGAGTTTGAAGCTGCAATAGCAGATGATGAAAAATCATCATTGCGAGCTTTGTGTGATAAGAAGTCTCAGGATTCTCAGCTATTTATTTGTGGATACTATTTGAATGGGATTAATAACAATTTACATTGATTTGTATTGTTTCACTTGCAAATTTTTGGTTTTTGCATTGATTTAGTTTGGAAGAAAAGAGGGAGACATGGAATTTCCTAAGAGTCATGTTTGAAGATGAAGGAAATGCTAGGAAAAAGCTACTTGAGCACCTTGGATTTCAAGTGCAGTCAACAGAGCATCAAGACTTATAGGGAGCTCAATCTACTAACATTGATGATATTAGCAGTGAAATAATCAACAATGTCACTCTTGATGATACAACAAAATTAGATCCATTAGTTCAATTAAAAGGTGGACAATATGTTGCATCCCCTAAAGACAATGGTGAGGATTTTTTTGATAATTTGAACAGTCTGAAAGAAGATTCCTCACTTCCTCTCACTGAAAATTATTTTTTTGTTGGGAGGGATACCCTCGGCAATGGAGAAGAGGTACAACATGAAGCTACTAAAGATTTGGCTGAATACTGAGAATGCAATGAATCCATTCAAAGTTATTTAGTTGTTGGTGATTGTAAGGGAGTAGTCATGCAATTCCTATCAGCAAACAAGATGGCAGATGCACTTCTCATTGCTCATGTCGGGGGGAGTTCTTTACGGGAGAAAACTCATGATGAATAGTTAAGAAAAATGAATTGTTCCTATCTTAATGTTATGCTTCTATACTAATTGTGTGGCATTTGTAACGTCTAAAAGTCTTTTAATGTTTTATGTTTTACCCTCCTTCTTGTATTCATCTATCTAGATTTTAGAAGGCTAACTCGATCTGTTTATCTAAAATATATTTCTTTCTGTGTAATATTTTCTCACTTAACACTATTAGTACAGGTGGTTTCCGCTATGGCTAATAATGATCTTATTGGCCTTGTGAATAGTAGGCCTTTGAAATCCTAGAAAGAAACTCTTGCTTTACTTAGTACACTAAGTGTTTTTTCCCACAAAAATCATTTAAATAGAAAATTATGTAATTTGGATAATGCAATTTTGATTTGGAGCAAATTGTACTTGACAATAAGTTTTTTTTATAACTCATTTCTAATTTCTATGAGTTGTAGTTTGAATTTTTTGATATAATGAGAAAGCGTACAAATTTATGCATTGTATCATATAGTTGTGTACAATATTTTCAAACATTTATCATACTTGTATCATTAATACAAGACTTGGACGTAAAACAGTCTTGGTAGGCTGATTTTTGACTTAAGACTTGGAGGACTCGGCACAAACTTGGTAGGCTGACTTTTTGACTTGGACATTGAAGGTAGGTTTTCAAATCAAATAAACCCTACCCCACATAGTGATGTGTGTTTTCCATTATATTTTCATTGAATTCTCTTGAAAAAGAAATAAAATTAGCTATGATGGTTTTTTGTTCACTGTTGCCAATTGATTCTAAGTTTTCTTTAAGACACTTGGGGTTATAAGATCAAAGGGGTCTCTAGTAGTCAATAGAGAAATAATGTCAGTCCTTGAAGAGATTGTAACAAATATGTGATAATCACAAAGCACAAGGTTCAAAGCAATGAGATCATAATGTAAAAATAAAAGAGAAAAATTATGTTTTTGTCAGAGCAATGATTTTAAGGATTGACTATGAAAAACAATCATCATAAGATAGCAGTGAATACAAACAATGATAATGCCATTGATTTATCAATACATTGAATAAAGAGTTCCAATTTTCAATGCATGATAACAGTAGTCCAAGGCATGCAAGGGATAGGAATGAAAGACAATATATAGAGGGAAAATAGTTGTAAATGATCACTGTTATATCAAAGCATATAAGTGTCAGAGGATCATAGCAAAATGAAGGAGATAATAGCAGTTGTTATGAATGCCATGTGACCCTATATCATACACAAAGAAGATGTAAAAGACCATGGAATAGAGTGAAAAGGGGTCAAAGTCAATGAGATTCATTCAATGTCAAAGAGCATTATCATTATATCAGTGAAAGCACAAGATTGTAACAACAATGAAGCAATGGAAAGCAAGAACCATATATGCAACATCAGGATTGTTGTCATAAAGGATGAAGATCAGCATGAGGTTTGCATGATAATAAGTATACTTATCACCCACATCCCCTTAATGATATTCATGGAAATAAGTGACATAATGGCCATAACATGCAAAATGACATAGTCATAAAGGGGCAGTTTGTAGTGCAAAGAAAAGAGTATAGAGCATTGAAAGCCAAGAACCAAACAATAAGAAAAGTGCAGTCACAAAAGAACACTATCATACATGACAATCATGCCATAACAAAGATCAAGGGAAGTGAAATCTAGAAATGAGGTTAGTGGTGCCTTTTCCCTTGAAGGTGAAGCTCCATTAACATACCTAGATGGAGGTAACATTTTCAAGAAAAGCTTGTAAGAAAAATGAAGAAGTATGTCACAACAATTATGAATTTGAAGAGGCTTTATAGAATTGATTCCTACTTTTCTCATTAACTTTGCTAGAGCTTTACCCTAATGCACAAAATGGACAGTCCTATGAAGAGTTGACATATAGTGAAAATAATTCTATATGAATGATGTAGCAGAGTTTAAATGTAGCCTAAACAATAGCAAGTAGTAACATTAAGTTTCTATAGCTAATAGTTCATTCAACAAGTATAAAACCTTATGTTAGGACCTATGATACACTCATCAATGATTGATGTGTAAAGGATAGATAAGAGAAACATACAGATGATTGAAGTATAGGATTGAATATATGATATCCAAGATAAGGTCCTTAGTATGGATATAACCTCATTTCATAGGATAACCTGCATAAATAAGATCAATCCATTAAAGGGACACATTTTGGACTTGTTTCTAGAGGACAGTAATAAAGAGAAAGTGCAACAACTCAAAATGATATACCATGTCTTGATGCTTATGTAATTTCCTAGCCCCCCAAATGGACAACTTATCTCATTTTCCTTAGATCTTGTATTTTCCAATTTATTTAATTCAAATACTAAAATCTATGCATCAGCAAGAAGTACAGTAGTGAAGGTGTGATTTCCCCAAGGATAGTCTACAAGGTCAAAGAAATGTTTCAGGTCATGAATAGTTAAATACTATTTTTGGGGCAATTGACAATGGACAAAGAGATAAAGGTTTTAAGGATAGCCTAGGCATGCAATGATATTTAGAAGCTCATTTGAATGGGCCAAGGTTGTATGTGATAGTTTATTGATTTACCAATGATTATTTCAGTGGGGACGTTGATTGATATAAAGAGAATTAGGCAATTCATCATGTAAAGGGTCAGATTCTCTTGCATCATTTAGTCATTGGGTCATTGTTTACATCTAATGTGCATGATGGGGAAATTGTTGGATCTATTTTTAGGATGGAAAGGCACCCTTGCACAGTATTGTTGAATACAAACACATCAACTATCCTACTACTTTCAAATTTCAAAAATCTCTAAAGTTGATGAATACAGGTGGAGAATTCTCAAGCAATAAAGGCAACTCAGTTTCTTGAAAGATCATATGGATTTAAAAGGAGAGAAAATCAAGCGTATGCTATAGGTAATGATCACAAGGTAATCAATGAGGACCCAAAGAGTAGTTCATAGTGGAACATAATAGAACTTGAAAAAGAAACATTCTCATAGACTTAACAAAAGGACGATGTTACCATTATCTCTTTGATGTTGTCTTCAAGTTATATTAGGTATGATGGTACCTATCCAATCCAAAACATGGTTCAATGTATAACAAATATAGTCAATAATACTTGGGCGACTCAAGAAAATTTGTGTGGTGCTCATGAACGGAGGGAAATCTTCAACATATTAGATATATGCATCTACTACTGGTGACAGGACTTTATTATATGCTGACAATGGAACATCAATGTTAGAAGCACCTTAAGAGATGGCATCCATTAAGGGATGTTAGAAGCCACACACATAGTTTCCCCTCAAAATCTAAATCTTTCTTTGCAGAGCCCGTGCTATCTTAGGTCTATTTTTCCAAAATAAGTGAAAACTCCTTGCATTCATGAAACCCACACAAGTTTCCCTCCTTTCTTCCAAAAATAAATTTTTAACTTATCTCTTGCTCATTTTCACGTGGATTTTGATGAAAAGGCTATTTAGAAGGATAAAATACCTTTATAATGTTTTTCTATAAGAATATCACCCCTTTTTAATTTTGCAAAGAAACCAAAGACTTAAAAACCCTATACAACATAAAATGGACTCAATGAAATAAAATTTAATGTAAACCCATTCCCTATACAAACCTAGGGGTTTAAGATAAAATGATTTCAAGTTGCTAAATATTGAAAACCTTTGCAAAAAATAATACTTTGACACCTTAAGATAATAATCATGATTTGCAAAATAACAAATTAGGTGAGACTTGATTTGCCTTACAATAGAAATTAGGACAAATGAAATTGGAATGAATTCCCTCCTTTTTACATGAGTTTTAATTTGGACAAAAGAAAGATTATCCGCACATAATTGATTTCATAGATTATAAAATAATTTTATTTTAAAAAAATAGTTAACAATATAAAGCCTGAAAGAGAAAAACTTTGCATACCAAAAGCGATCATAATTGTTATTTCTATTTTGAATTATTTCTATAGATTATGATCAAATTCGAAAGAAAAAAGAATAGAGGAGTAATAGTCATTTATTTAGTCATTAATTTAGCCATAAATGTAGTCATTTTTATTTGTCTGATATTAGTCACTTATTTAGTCATTTACTTTTGATTTTACCCAATTAACAAATTAGTCACTTATAAATGACCAAATTAGTAATTTATTTTCAAAATTCTACTAGTGTTAGTCACGTGAATAAAAAATTTAGTCACGTAGTCATTTATTTTCCAAATTCTACTAGTGAGCAAATCTTCAACCTAAAAGAAATGTAGAGCCAAAACATAACACTACTCTACAATATAGAACACCACTACAACACACTATTTCCTCTTTTTATTTAATTTTCTCAAAAGAACTTGGAGACCAAGCACTAGAAACACAACATCTTCAATACTTCCTCATCACCATCAATCCAACTACAATATAGCAACTCAACCACACATCTATAGACAGAATCTTATCAAAGAAACACTAGAGGTTGACACCAGTAGGTTACTAATGACAACATAATGCAACTAACCAAAGTATCATCAGGGACAACACCAACTACACATCCTTGCAAAAAAATCCTTCTGATACAATTGAAACCAATAAAAACACCAAAGCTTGTTGAGATCAATGACAACACCAACTGCACATACTTGGAACATTCTATCATGCTAAATTAGCCATGAATTATGTGTTGGAAAGAGGGAACACCTCTATCTTTAAAAGAGTAAAATTTGTAAACTCTAAAATCCCATGGAACCATTAATTGTTTCTAAAGATCAATGAATGGTGTAAAATTTGGAATTTGATAGTTTAGTATTTTGAAATTGTTGTATCACTAGCCAAATAGATACACTACAATATTTTTGTGGGGCTTGTTGTAGGTATGTTTTTATAAAAGATGGCATTGTAAATTTAGACACATGCCATCAAGGCACTCTCTACTACTCTATTGACATTGAGAGAATGACATAGGTTTTATTTTGTGTCATTGGAGGGAAAGATATCCTATACAAAATAGATGAATTATTTGGGACCGTCTGATGTGTTCAAAAACTATTACACTTGGTAGTTTAGAAAGAGAAACTTTAAAGGAGAAAGGCATGCCAAACTTATTGACAAATCTAATAGTTTGAGTCTTCAATTCATAGTTGATAGTGTGGGTAATAAGCATGCAACCTTCAGTTCTCAAGGTTTTATAATGCTAAAATCATTAAAAAAAAATTATACAAATATTTGCTAAATGTAAGAAGATAATTGACTCTTTTGACAATCAAGCTTTCAAGACAGAAGATTGTATTACATTGTAACTAGTTAATTAAGAAAAGTATGATTGTGCAATTATGGCCTTTCATGTTATGTGTAACTGTATGTGGGTAATAAAATATGTGTAAGAAAGATCAATCTAAACCACACACCAATAAAATAATTACATTAAGGAAATCGAAATAACAAATAAACTAATAAAACTATTCCTTAAAACCATTCCATTGTTCTCTATTCTCAAGGATCCTCTAAATCATGAATGCTCTCGGATTGTATTTATTTTGCACATGAATTATCGAATGACAACCTGCAAAATGAGATGCTATGATGAAATTCAAGAATTTTATTCCTACATCTACATGCTTGATGTATTTGATATGCAATGCTAAATGATATGATGTTAAGATTATGCTACTGTTGTGTTTAAATGATTGTTGAGATGATGCTTTGATAATAATGCAAAATTTATGTGAAATGCTAAATGAAAATGCAACAATTAGGATGAATTCTAGGAATAAAATTTCCATAATAACACTAATTTAAGCTAAATGCAAAATGCTAAACTAAAATGCTATGCTAAGCTCACAATGTTGGTATGATTTATGTAGAGTAGATTTATACTTTGCTCTCTATATCAAAATTTTTAAATGAGCCTCTATTTATAGATTTCTCCAAGGCATTAAGTGATGTGGCAGGATTCAATGGTCAAGATTTAGTCTAGAGAGATCGACGGTGGAGGATGAAGAAGTTGGAGGGAATCATGGAGGATGTTCCCTTTAGGAGAAAAAATTTCCAAGTGTTGAAGAGAATCAAATGGAGGAGGAAGTCATGTGTCCCCAATCTTGTTAGGAGTTTGTTGATGGAAATCCCTATTTAGAAATTAGAAATATTTAAATTCATGTGACACATGGTGAGGTGGATGATGAGGTGGAACGAGGTTAGAGAATTGTGTAGGAATGTGACAAAATTTGGATTTAAAAATTCAAATTTAATTGAGAGGGAATTAATCAAATAAAACAAATTATTTAAATTTGTTTACTTAATTAAATCAAGAAGAAAATGATTTGAGATAGGAAGAAATTAGAAAATGAACTATATAAATAAATTTTGCAATTTATTTATAAGTAGAGGAATTTAAGATTTATTAATTAAATAGCTAGTATTTAATTAATTTTCTCCAGACCAATTTTAGGTGTATATAGTAACAAACAAAAAATGATATGAAATATCTCATTTTTCTATGTCTAACTATGATTTTTCCTGATTTTCTCCATATTATTTAATTCTCATGTAATTCTAAGCCTTAGTTTGTACACTCGAAGTTCTATAATTATAAGTAAAATAGTAATTGCGTATAATTATGCCCTTTCCTATTTACTATAAGCTATTTGTTTTGAATGATTGATCTATGTGAAGGTATTTAAATGGAAAAAGTAAATATAATATTTGGTTCTTCCGCTGATAATATAGGATTTCAAAATTTCAATATCTTATTTTCCTTTTCATTGAATTGTAATTTGAATTCATTAAAGATCTAAAGAACTGACTTCTCAATATTGAATACCTTTATATTTTAAATTATGTCTCATGTTTACAAGGTTTCACATGTTGATACAAAGGTACATGAAAATGCAAATCTACAACTTCACAAAATATAAAGCATAGAAAATTTTATTTGTAATAATTAAAAAATGTGATGATTGTGGGATTCACACAAAATGGATCTATTGAAAGGGATTTAGAAACTCTCAAGAAAATTCTACTATGTGCTCCAAACCCAAACTCCATGACCTTTCTCAATGCTCTCATGCCTTGTATTAAAATGAAATTTTTTGAACATAGTATAGGAAAGCTAGAGATGGAACATACAAATGCAATAACATCTTAATATTATTCAACCTTGATATTTTAAAGTAAGATATGTAGACTAACACACCTTCCCCAAAAATGGAAGTTGAAAATTTTAGCACTCTCATGAAATTCAAGTCATATGAAACAATAGTTAGGAAATTTTTTAACTAAGATCATAGTATAGTAAACCTATACCGAGGAGCTTTCAACTAGGTCATCCATATCTCAACTTGGCCTCCCACTAATATTTATCCTAATTCAAAGTGAGCATCTCAAAATCCTTACAATTACCTATCAAGGATATATTACAATATTTGGTACCCTGAGGATAACACCATATAGTTTATAACATAGAGTTCTACTTAGAATTAGATCATGATTATACTTGACATGATTTGGAAATATTAAATATCACAAGAATATTGGTTCTTGATATCTCAAATTGCTATATTATACTAATGTGAAACCCCTTAAACATTTTCATACATGAGGATAACACTATAGATTCAATATCTCAATTTAGGATACAAATTTACTAATAGTATGAAATGTTTAATACTTCAAGATATATTCATAATGTGATAATTATATGAAACCCCATTATAGCTCCAAATGATATTTGACTAATATGATAAAGTATCATAATCCTATTAATTTTTGACATGGGATTCTAGATGATCTATGGTCAACCATATAATGAAAGACAACTTTTACAACTAAGTTTAGATTCTAGTTAATTTCTCAAGCCTAAGATTCTAGAAATTATGAAGCAAGAAATAAAGTGATGATGTTTTTAATTATTCTCTCTCCCCTCTTGTTTGTCATTTTTTTAAATTTATATTTTGGTAATGAAAATATAAAGTATACTTATTTTGGTTCACTTAAATTTAAGCATTACAATGTTTAAAGTAATTTATTTTTATGGACAAATCAAGGACCGATATGGTGCCTCAAGGACCACCACCTCAAGGTATATTTACCAAAATAGATGAAAAGATCAATAAATTGCATCTTATTCTAGCTGACCCCACCACCAAAGGGGTTTACAAGGACACATGTTAGCCAATTCTAGATATCTTAGAGAAGATTAGACAAAAATTAGGTACCACACATGTATTCTTATTCCACTAACACTATACGGTGATCCCACAATGCAAGTTTACAATTTCTAGGAGATTTTTGATTTTTGTTGAAATCACATATTTTTAGAAAATATAATGATTTAAGCCTTAAAAGGTTCCATTTGAAGGATTCCAATTGAACAGGGTTTGATTAAACCACCTTGGATAGAACCCCGCTAGTTTTAAACCATACCTATAACAGAGTCTCATTTACATCTATCAAAATGCTAATAAAAACCATTTTTGATTTACCTTTTGGGGGATCAAACGAATTCATTTAAAATTTATTTTTTGTAACTATATAGTCCTTATTATATGGTTCCCAAAAAGTATATTATTTTGTGTTAATGTAGGTTTTTCACCGAAAATCAAGCTCTATGTTCTGCACATGTGGAAAAATAGTAGATTAGCAAAAAACAATTGAAAAATATCAGTGCACTAGATATTAAAATTCTTGATCCAACAAAAAAAAATTGAATTTTGATACATACAAAAAAAGTTATGTTGTATACAGTCCGCATATGTCTGAATTGTAATTGGTTTGACTTCGAAACTTCATTAAGGAAAAAAAATTTAATAAAAAAATATGAAACCAAATGAAAGTGCTAGATATCATAGTTACAAATCTAAATTCAAAAAAAATAGAATTTATCCTTCATGGAGAAAATTTATGTTATATACGGTGAGCATCACTCCTTAAAACTGGTGTTTACTGAAAAAAACTAGTTTTAGGAGATGGAAAAAGAAGTGCAATTTGATTCTAAATTTTTTGAAAAAATATATTTAAAATCTACAGAAAAAATGTCACAAATCACTAGTTTGCATCATCTTCAAATTCCTCGCGGTTTAGCCACTATAGGTGCCCGAAAGTGAAGATTTAGTTAGAAAAAATCAGTTCAGTGTCCATTTTGGCCAAAAATTATAAATCAGTATTGTGGGATCACCCTATAGCAATTATTCTTGCTCGAATGCAGCAAGAGATTAGTGGCAAGGTTTCTCTTGCAGAAGTTTAGCTGCAAGTCCAAAATAAACCATCAAATCATAATGTTTTCCATATTACACTACTAGATCAAAGGTTAGGGGATGTCAAGTGACTCAATGTACTGATCCTAAGATGACCCCTTTGATATACCCATGATTTCTTACAACAGAGGGTTGTTATCCAAATAATGACCAAATTCCTTTATTCTTTGTATAGAAATTGTATGTTGAGGTTCATTTGGGCCTCAACATCAACTACTTGGACCTACCAAAATATTTTGGTCAGGGGTGTGGTAGGGTTGCTGATAGGGACACTTTTCGTCAACTAGATTGACAACATCTAGCTTATCAGGATTTGGTTGGGGAGAGATTTCCTGCCATCTCCCCAACCCTGGCGCCTATTATAGACCAAGTTGTCATTATTTCCCAAAGGGAAGAAATTGACATTGTTGACCTGATATTGAATCTAATATTTAGATACAATATCTATTGATCATGTGGGAGATATTTGATGAGTCATTCTACACAATCGAGTCCATTGGATAGTAGTATTGATCCTTATGGTATGGTGGGTGTCCCTTCACCCTCAAACTTAGATGGTCGTATAGGAGACTAGATGCTTCGAAGTATAGTTCATTGTTTGTTGGATGACCTATTGGAGGCATATACTTTCATTATGATAGGGCTTAGGATCCCACTACATGAGGTTAGAGGACAAGTGGGTAGAGATTTCCATTCACATCTAGGATCTAGCTAGGTGTAACCATGATTTGTAATGAAATTAAAAATGTAACTTATCACATAATATTTGACTGATGGAAGCTACAACTAAGTCCCCTAATCATAGAGCTAAGATATAATGGGACCAATAATTTTATTTAAAATTTGGATATAATCAAGAACTAGTAGATTACCTTAGTTCAAGATGTTTTATGTATGATTAAACGGCATTGAACAATCAAGTATGGTAATGATAAAAAATAAACTGAAATAAAACAAAACCTCACACTTACTCCAATCATGTAGTTTACATATTTTTGCATCAAATTACATAGAACTATGTCTTTCTGAACATTTTAATCACAATATTGGAAAACTATTTATCTCACACTGAATTCTTCTTGTATTCTATAGATGTTTATATTACACTTATCACCATTCCCATTTCCATCAGCTATGTTTTTATTCATAAATTATAATACATCAATTCAATATCTCTTGATCAAATATTTTATCTTACATAATGATGTAAAGTTTTAAAACTTGTTTTGATCTCGTGTGATAAATTGGAGTTGTTTACCAATGAAATTGAGCTTTAATTATCACACTGGTAAGTGTTGGTCCTTTAATTATCACACTGGTAAGTGTTGGTCCTTTAATTATCACACTGGTAAGTGTTGGTCCTTATATCTTTTCTCCCATATCTTGAAGAATGCACCTTAACAAATAGCTTCAAAATAGTATTAGACAATTGTTTATACTCAACTTCAATTAAACTTAGTTGTTTAAACATTAAAAGTCTACATAAAATTCATAAAATATGATCCTTAAAAGTATATGTCTTGTAACAAAATTCTACCATCATACCATTGATTTTTAATTGTTGGATAAAAAGTTATCTAGTTTTATGTAAGTTGGGTATTAGTTTAAAGCTAGAACATATCTTCAAAATAGGGTATGTAATAAAACTTTGAGAATCAATCCATAATCCTTTAATTAAATTATCATATGCACATATAAAAAATATAGAATTTATATTTGTTATTGTATATAAATAGGATTTAAACTTTGGTAAGTTTATTATAATGCCAAATTTTTCATACCACTGTCAATTCTCAATTTTTAGGTCCATAATGTCTTAATATATAATTATAAAGCAACATGTAACACAGACTTGTGTTAATTTTGGCTCCTTCCCTAACACTTGTCCCTTTTTATTTACTCTCCTCCACACATTTCTATGCATGTCACTTATCTCTATCTTATCCATGCTAGTTTCTACATATGCACATCATTATTGGAACTAGTTTCCATATACTTGATCCTTGCCTCAAAATATACTTGTTCTAATATATTCCATTCCATTTACATATATGTGAGATAAATCGTATTTATTCTAAATTACCCTATATAAATACCAAAGTTATTGCTACCCAAGTACATGCTATGTAGTGCAAAACTACTTCTTAGAAATCATTTGTATACATTGTTTGACATGGAGATCATTATTTATATTTCTTAGTTATTATTTGATTTAAATTTATTTTAATTTATTTACAATATAATGAAGTAATTTGTAGATAAGCAATAGACAAGCATTAAAATGGTGAATGGAATTGGAAGCATTTAACGGGTTGCTTGTCATAGTTTTAAATACTCAACAAAGATATAGATGACATGTTCAATGCATTATTTTAGAAAAACATATATTATATAGAAAGAATCCTATATAGAAAGGAAAGAGTTAATACTACAAATTACACTCATGGTGACTTGTTTTACACACCATTTTAAATAAAATAATTTTAACATGTGCATCTTTATAGTTATATATAAGCTCATTTTAGAGTAACAAATTATTGAAGTTACTAAAGATTTGTTTCGAGTCAAATTTAGATGGCATGATCATTAGGATCCAAACTGAGGGAGTGTCATTGCTCAACATTAGGGACCAAAAGGTGTAGCCAATAGAGTGAAAACCAACAAGAAAAATATCCATGTATTTTTTCTGACCTAATTATAGAATCAAGGGTATTGTAGGTATGATGTCATTACTACATAATAACTATGTTACAAAAAATGCACAATCCTTAGGTCGTGTTACATTAGCATGACAACAATAGTTACATATGACTAGAAGCATATTAGATGATTTCTTGTCATGTCTACAAACCTTGTTTCAAAACCATTAAATCAAATCTTCATGGATTGACCAAAGGAGAGGATCTTTCCCTACCAAAATCCTCCATGCTGTTTATTAGCATTGCTTGTTTTGTAAATTTAGATTCCAAAAAGTGGGGTGAAGAAGTTCTAAGTGACCAAAACTGCATAAGTTGAATGCATCAACATAGACCGAATTGGTCCAGGTGGATTGATTATATGGGCACAAAAATGATATATGCAGTTGTACAATAAATATTCTAACCTAACATCAATCATATGACAAGGTCTCACCACTAGTCATAATGATAAATTCAAAAATACAATGTACCACAAAATACTTGACAACAAACATACAACTAAGACCCTTAATCCTAAAGCTAAGATATGATGGGACCAATATATTTATGTGAAATTGAGATATAAGAAAGATTTAGGAGATTGCCTCACTTGAAGATATTTTCTATCCCATTTTAGACTATTGGACAAGAAAGTAGGGCAATGAAAAGGCTATAAGTTGAAATGATCCAAAACCTCACGTCTACTCCACTCATGATTTACACATGTTTGTATCACCTATATAAAATTATGTATCCTTCAAGACTTTAATTACTCCATAAAAACCAAAATATCCCACACTTAATTCATTTGCAATTTATAGATGTTTGTATTACTCTCATTGACATGTCCAAAACATATTTAAATAATACAATCACTAATTAATAATCATAAATAAATTATAGTAAGAAGATATTATTAATTACAATTCTAAATCTAAAATACATTTTATTTATTATTTTCATTATAAAATTCAAATTCTTAATTTAAAAAAAAAACAATTTATAATCTAAAATATATATTTTTTAATTGATAATTTATACTAAAATTATAACTTAATTAAAAACACAAAAAAATATTCTAACCATTTAAAATAGTTAGTAAATACCTAGCACTTAATGCTACCCATCATAATTGAAAATACTTTAATTAAAACTAATAATCACAACTTAAATTTTATTTACTTTTCACAACTTTTCTTTTATTTTTAAATTTAAATATGGATGAAATGAATTTGTCTCCATCTATTGTGAACTAATTTCCCCACTTTTTCTTGTGTGTGCATAGATTTTGTCCACCAAAAACAAGAAATTTTGTGAAGAATACATAGAAATTAAAACTGAGATGATATAAAATTGACGTGAAGGAAGATGATGTTGTTTCTGTCTACGTATTGAATTTTCGCCGAAGTAAAGTATAACATGAAGACGAAATGAATACATGATAATATGATACCATGTGAAATTTTAAAATATCTATTTCGTCTTCTCTTGAAAAATGATAAAATCTATTCCTTGCCCATACAAGTCAATTCGTCTACTGAATAATTACGCCGAAGGCGTCCCCACGCTTAACATTTGCAACCCATTTCATTTCCGACGATGCAGAATGGTGGAGACCCAATCGCCTGTGATGGAATGCATCACAGTCGTTCATCATTTTCGTCGGCTATTATCCCCGCTCTTGCAAACTCTTCGTTGCTGGTATTTACCTTTCATTTCTCCACCTGACAAGGGAAAAATTGTAGCAGTAGAGCAGTTATTGCAAAGGAAATATCTGAGAGGGACCGGAAGGCTCTGGCGATCTCATTAAGAACTGACTTTCCTTTGAATGAAGGCACACATGCTAGAACGCCTTGGAGAAGTCAAGAACGTAAGCCTTAGTCTCCATCTTCGCAACGATGCACGGCTAGAAAAGACCACAAATATTTCAACTACTGAGAGAACCAACGGAGCCAACGACAAAACATGGGTGCACAGCCCTTCGCCGACCACTCTGATAAGATCTTTCCCTCGATCCCCACGATGCCCTCCTCGTCCTCATCGGCGCCCCTATGCATTCTCCAAACTACCAACCGTGGATAAAGACTGCGTAAACAAATAGGACTATTTATAGCCATGATGAACCGCTACGATTACATTGACAAGGAATGAGAGAATCAGCCCATGGGTATTTCACCTTTCTTGCTTCTTTCTAGCTTTCCATGGATTTTTCTGGTAATAGTTTAAGTTTTCTTTACTCCCATTAAAATCATGGGTTTATGCTTTAATTAGGCTAGCGGTCCAATTACAGTGGGCAGGGGGAGATAAACATCTAATCTTATATTCATTAAGAAAAGTTTAATGTATTGTTGGATATTTTTCCTTACATTAAAGTGACGGGCTTATGCCTTAAGTTTCATCAAGGTTAGGGTTAATAGTTTTGGTGTGAGGGTTCTTTGATCTTTCTTAGGAAGATTTACTAATAGGATTTAAGAGGAAAGTGGCGATTAATATGATGAACCACTGCGATTACATTGACAAGGAATGAGAGAATCAGCCCATGGGTATTTCACCTTTCTTGCTTCTTTCTGGCTTTCCATGGATTTTTCTGGTAATAGTTTAGGTTTTCTTTACTCCCATTAAAATCATGGGTTTATGCTTTAATTAGGCTAGCGGTCCAATTACAGTGGGCAAGGGGAGATAAACATCTAATCTTATATTCATTCAGAAAAGTTTAATGTATTGTTTGATATTTTTCCTTACATTAAAGTGACGGGCTTATGCCTTAAGTTTCATCAAGGTTAGGGTTAATAGTATTGGTGTGAGGGTTCTTTGATCTTTCTTAGGAAGATTTACTGACAGGATTTAAGAGGAAAGTGGCGATTAGGAAGATTTACTGACAGGATTTACAGATTCCTCATGTAGACCAGCTCCATGTTATGTATCAATTTGGGATGATCAAGTGAAGAATCGTTTGGGTTTTCCCAACTTTAACTATTTTGTAGTACCTATACAAACTTTAGAATGACCATCGATTTCTTAAGGGCATTGGCCATTGAACAGTGGGTTTGTTTTGAAATGTAGAGCCTAGATGAATACAATTTTATATTTCAGCAAAAAACAATGAAATATGTGTTGAAGAACTTGCTCTCTGTTATCAGATACATATATTAAAGTTGTCGGGACAGCTGCAAAAGAGTTAGAGTAGATAACCACAAAAAATGCAATTCGAAAAACAACCACAGGGGTTTGCAAGGGTATTTTGATAAAGTCATCCAGTTGTTTGCAGGAATACACACTTAAAAGGATCTAATGGAATGTGGTTTTCTGTCACAGAGATTAATAATCTGATGACCATAATCATGGTTGACTTCAAAAGGGAGCTCTCAGAGACTCAAAATAAAACCAGTGCAACAGTTCAAATTTTAATAATAACTCCTGTCAAAAGAGTGGAAAGGATTAGAATTTTGTCAGAGTCTGTTTCTGGGATTGCATAAGGTGTTCACCAAGATCTTAATCCATGGGAGTAAAGATTAGAAAGACAACCCATGATTAATATATTGCAGCTTGATCAAGATTATTTTGTTTGCAAAATACCAATGACAAGAAAAAGCCTGGCTATTTAATTTAAGTTAACCATTTCATTTTATTTTTTGAAATTATCAATGGCAGGCTTTTCAGCTGCTTGGTGAACATACATACTGAATTTCACCTTGGAAACAGGGCTGGAAATTGTTATTTAGATAGCATATGTTCACACTTTGATTGAAGAGATGAATCTTACTGCATATTTCTTTTCATAGAACCCAGAATTTCTGTGTTATTATCGATGTGTAAGTTCACGGATAATGGCTAATATTGTGCAATTGCTATTATAGTTATATTTCTTTTTAGTTTTTTGTGTTTCAATTATATTTGGACCTCTGAATTTTGTATCTGTCGTGCTATTCATATAATTAATCTGGAATGTAGATTCAAATACTAGATAAATGTTTGGCTATTTGGGCAATGCTGTTTGATTATTTTAACATTTGGTTATTACCTTATTTGCACTGTGTTTTACGAATTTGGGCATTTGCTGATTTCTAGTGGATATGATTTTCTGTAATGAACATGGAAATGGGTTAAAGGATTCATGATTTGTATAATTAAATCTTTGAGATCGACTCTCCTCCTTATCCTTGCTTCTTTTTTATTTTGTTTTTATTGTGAATCATTAAATCTTATAATGTATATAATTCATAGGTAGTTTAACTGCAAGTTTTATGCTTACCTTCTTGTGTGTTTGTTTTACTTGTGTGTTTTTTTGTAAATTTTATAACGAATCCTATCCGAGCAAAGAATGTGAACAACCCAACCCTTAGAAATTGGATTGGCATCCCAAAGAAAGGCTGACAGGAGCATGCATATAAAGATAACATGTTGTATTAGGTGAGATGTAGAATGTCGTGAGGAGGAATCATGGGGCTAATGTGTAGTATTACTATGTCCATTGTAGAGATAAGAACCCGACTCTTGTATATGGGTCCCCTGCCATAATGTTGCAGTTCCATGGAGACACTGCACTGATCTTTGCTGTGAGTTTTGACCATGAAGGTAAGTATAAGAGTTGTTGGGCAAAAGAAGGATTGATACATGTAGGAATTGTATTTTTATATGTTTGTCCATGAATGTGATTAATGTTGAGTATATAATGAAAACAAGAAAATTAATAAAGAAGGTAGTGTCGCCTGTCTGCCAATAAATGGGTAAACAATCAACAAGGCCTTAGATCTCTCATACCCTTGGAGAGTTTTCTTAAATCTGATTTGAATTGAATGGCCTATGTTTGCAGAAGAGAAGCAAGAGGACAGTTTTTGTGAGAAAATTGATACGGGAAGTAGCGGGTTTCGCCCCATACGAGAAGATAGCAATATTACTTAGTTTTGGTGGTCCACAACTTCAAAAAATAATAAAGAACAATAGACCTAGGAGGTTGGGGGTTTGTAACTTAAATCTACTTAGAAATATCGTAATGGTATTTTAAAGGAAGAGATAGCAGAAGTGCATCTAGAGCTTTGGGAAGGCCTTTTGGAGTTGAATGGCATCATACCATTTCATTCTTGCAGATGTGGTTATCTGCGCAACTCTAGCTTGGACTAGAGAGTAGGCAATTTGGTTTGTAGAGCTACAACATGATGCCAGGGAGAGAAAATACATAAAATGCGCGTTTTAAATTGTTGCCTATTTTTTCCAGTGATCAGATCTTTTCATTGACAAAGTCTCATTTGGAATTTGTGCATACTCTGAGTGAAATCTAGATTGGCATACTTATACTTGTCTCGGTATAGTTTTATAGTAGCAGCATGTGAAAGAATCAGATTGTGATTGACAATGTATGTTTCAATAGCTGAATTTCCAACTGCTTTGGAGCAGCGGCCAGGCGCAAAGCTTCCATAGTTGTATCCATACATGCTTACAGTTAACAACTCATTTATTGTTACCCAATTCTTCACTCGATCACCAAACTCGTTGACAGAATATTTTCTGGACATGCATACACAATAAAAACATAGAAGCACAGAATTTTCTATCAAGTTACATGCTTCAAAAAATAATAAAGAACAATAGACCTAGGAGGTTGGGGGTTTGTAGCTTAAATCTACTTAGAAATATCGTAATGGTATTTTAAAGGAAGAGATAGCAGAAGTGCATCTAGAGCTTTGGGAAGGCCTTTTGGAGTTGAATGGCATCATACCATTTCATTCTTGCAGATGTGGTTATCTGCGCAACTCTAGCTTGGACTAGAGAGTAGGCAATTTGGTTTGTAGAGCTACAACATGATGCCAGGGAGAGAAAATACATAAAATGCGCGTTTTAAATTGTTGCCTATTTTTTCCAGTGATCAGATCTTTTCATTGACAAAGTCTCATTTGGAATTTGTGCATACTCTGAGTGAAATCTAGATTGGCATACTTATACTTGTCTCGGTATAGTTTTATAGTAGCAGCATGTGAAAGAATCAGATTGTGATTGACAATGTATGTTTCAATAGCTGAATTTCCAACTGCTTTGGAGCAGCGGCCAGGCGCAAAGCTTCCATAGTTGTATCCATACATGCTTACAGTTAACAACTCATTTATTGTTACCCAATTCTTCACTCGATCACCAAACTCGTTGACAGAATATTTTCTGGACATGCATACACAATAAAAACATAGAAGCACAGAATTTTCTATCAAGTTACACAAATGACAAGATAGCGGAGAGTTAGCTTACAGATTTTTTTCACTTAAGAAACCTCCATACTCATCCTGGAGAGCCTGTGGAAGACATGAATGGACAGATGCCTACGCCTACAATTTTCCCATAAAATTTCTACCATAAAACCAGGGATGGATCACCACAGAAAGAGGGAACACTTCAAAACAATGAAGAGAAATTATGAAAATCAACATATTCTTCTCTAGGCTTGCGCTCTTGTAGCCACCTGCTCCGTTATGTGCCAATAAAATCATTTGCCAGCACATCGCATGCCAGCCAGCCCATGCAGACAAATTAAACTATGAAGTTATATTATATCCTTCCAAATAATTAATATGAGCAATTATTTATTAATTTAATAAATTTATGCAGAAGTATGTGAGTTTTATAATTTGTTTCTTTATGAGACATAATAGCTGAAACTCATCCCTCGAATTGTGTTTTGAGAAAGAACACAACATTAAATTAACTATACATCCAGTGCATTTGTTTCCTATTGCCGTAACAACCATTAAGACTATTTGACGACCTGAATGTTACAGTTAAACCTTATTGATGTATCCTTCTTTTTAGCATGCATATGGTGACTTGTGTAAGTCAAGAGACCACTAACGATATACACAGATCAGGTTCCCCTTAAAGCTCTATTTTTATTTTATTTTATTTATAAAAAACACATTGTATATAGCATACTAGGAAAATGAAACCATGTATATACTATTTTATTTTCATTTTTACATTGGACTCTTTTGAGATTTGTTCTACAGAAAGAAATAATTCTGAAATAAAATGCACCTTTCTCCTTTTCTTATATTTGGTACCATCTCACAAATGTCCCTAATAAAAAATTACAGCAGCTCCCTATGGGTTATCAATCGTGAAATTTAAGACCTTTTATTGACTCCGGTATCCGCTATTTTCTTCTCCAAACTTTCCAATTGTTTTGGAAATTGTGAAGTTTCAAATTTCAATTGTGTTTTTGTTATTGCAACAGTAAAATACCATCATATGCTCTTTGAAATGTGTATGGTTCGAGTTGAACCCATAGAGGGGGACTTTAACTTAATGAAAGGAGATTCAAATAGAAACTGCGAAGGATCTTAGCAACAAAATGCTTCAAATTCTTAGAGTTTTAAAGTTAAAAATTCATTTTTATTGTTCAATCACACACACAATAGTCTTTTTGCATTTCCCATCCTCTGTTATTACCTTGGATGAGAAGAATAGTTAAATATTAGCAACAAAAGGCTTAAAAAACAGAGATTTTGTAGGCAGGTTATATCCTTATATCATTTCATTTCTTACCTTAAAAGAAGGGCAATGTAAGGATTCCTATTTAGTACTGAATGTATAGCAGCTACTCCTAAAGCTGTTCATGCAATAAAAATAAGCATTTGCACTACTTTTCTTTCCAGTTTTAAATATTTTTGTATTAAGCGAAACAAAACATTAGAGAAGACTGATAGAGTCAAAGACTAGCAGATACATAGAGCAGGTGGTGAGGAATAGAGAAGCATTTTTTCTTAACTGCAAAAGTATCAGTGGCCATCAATGATAAAAGTGTGTGACATTTATTTTTCCTAAATTTAGGACAATATTTTTTGGTCTCCTTCGTATTATGTCATAAAAAATCATTTAAAGGACTCTGAGATAGGGAGAACCCCTTGTAAACTTTTCATAAACGGTGGGAATCCACCTTCAAATAGAACCACTCAATAAGGGCCACAAATAGCATTCCTCTATGATGGCTTGAATTTTCAGCAATGGCATTCTGAAGCAAATAAATAGAGAATCCATCATTCTGGACAACTTCTGGAAAACTTAAAAGCATGCTCAAAATTGCCCTCCAAGGTGTCCACAAAAAATCTACTACCCTACCCTGACTTTCAAAATACCTATGACCCATTCAAACTAGAACATTACGTAACATGATTTTTTTTATTTAACTGCATAGTTTAGAGTCAATTCAAATCAATCCATATTTCATGAGTGTTGAAAATGAATATAAATCATACATGTGAAAGTTAATAATAATTCATCACATTTAGGTGACATTTTCAGTATTGAAGCACAGAGACTTCCCAGGAAATCAGCATAGAGATGTTTTGTATTGTTGGATTAAAATAGCCTATATAAGGTGTATATCTACTTGCTAAGATGATTGTATCTGTAGGCTTCTAGTTTAAAATCAATTCTCCAATCTTTGTTTGATTTGTTTTAATTGTGGACTTCTTGCATTTGATTGTGACTGCAAAATAGTTAGTTCTGCCTTACTTAAATTCAAGCCTCTCATAAATTTTCTATTTCTTCAAGTCGTTTCTTGGTGACTTCATTTACTATTTTGTTGTCTCATTGTTTTAAGTTGTTCTCAATGTTGAAAAATCTCTTCATGGGCTTCCCTGGAAAGACACTTCATTTTTTTCTTGGTTGATCAGTATGTGTGAAATTACAGCTGCAACCAACATACTTTGTTTACATAGTTTGTGAAATTACAGCTGCAGCCAACATAGTGGCTATTAGTAAATGGTTGCAGTTTTCTTTCTTAATTGTACTTAATAGTTTTGTGTTTCGTACATATTCTTTGTGTTTTACTAATCTGTTTTACTTTTTTCTCAGTGACCTTCAACTTGTAAGCTATAATAGTTACTTATTAAGATTGTAAGAGTTAATAAAATGTAGTATAATTATATGTGCACTTTTAATCTGTTTGTACTTTTATTTGTAGATTTCAAGTTCAACACAAATGAGGATTCAATGCTTATGGTGACAAATAAATCCTGCTACTCCTGTGAGACTTCTAATCCTGATGCATCATACAGTGATGGTAACACAGTCATTATACTTCGTCATCCTGGTCTTTTCTTCTTCATCAGTGGAGCTAGAATATTAGATCCTTTTAGTGGAGGGTTCTATGGTAAAGGGTTTCATTTTTACACCATGATGCTAAATTCTTCAAAAACCAGCCAGGGAAGATAGGATTGCAAGATGTGTATGCTATTCTATCTTTTTAATTGATGTTCATGGAAAACAAAGTACATATTTTCCTTGCAGAGCACATATTGCATGGTGTTTGATATTTGTCATGGCACTGCTTGGTTTGCCGCTGGTTTTCTAAAGAAAAAATATTCACTTGTTTAATATGTTGGACCTGCTCATTAAACCTTGTTGCTTTCTGAGATTCCTTTTGTGTTGATTGAGATTCTATTTTTGGCAAAACATGGTAAGCTACAACCATATACTTTGAAGGTTAAATCTCTAAATGAACTTGATGATTGTGGTGTTCTGTAAAGCAGTGCAGAGATTTGTTATATTTATTTTGAATGAAAGGTAGGCTTTAATTTTATGTGCATTAGACCTAATACTATCATTATGTTCACCATTTTTATGTGGTCATCAACTTGAGGATGGAAACATGACATGGTTAGCTCTCTATTAATCATGGTTCTGAGTGTTTTACTACAATGTGGCCATAAATCTAGTCTCTTAAGCTTCAAGCAATGGTAGCTTGTAAACCAAAGTGAATCCTTACATGTTGAATGAAATTTTTGCGGTATATATAGTTGACATTAATTTTGACAAGGACTAAGATAGCCATCATTGAAACTCTATCCACAACAAGAACACAGTCATAAGTATAACCATGCTTAGTATTGGGAGAACCAAAGGAATTACGAGAGATTAATTCTTAAGTTCTGGTTGGAGTTGAGGAGTGTATAATCAATGTTTCTTATTTCTAGGCTTGGCTATGATGCACTTTGTACTAGATAGATGTATACTATAACATATGTTGTTAGACGTGGCTTTTAGAAATACTTCTTTGGGTTTGCCAATGTGAAATTTACTCCAAAACTTCTAATGACCACTGAAATGTGGTCCCAAATCACTTTATAACACCACTTTTCATCAGGTAGAATCAGGAATTTATTTACCAGCTTTGTGGAGCTGATATGCCTCAGTAGATGCATTTGGTTAATGCAGTTGTGACCGATTCATTTTTAAAGGATGAAATACATCAGATTTATCGTTTAGAACCCCTTAACTCTTTTCTGATGTGGGATTCTATTTGTCTTTTAGAATGTAGAGTATTAGATCCTTTTAGTGGAGGGAAGACTAAAGCCAGATATTGATGAAGTTTTTAATTTCATAATTTTTTGTTACAGGTTGCTCTTGTAGCAAATGCGACGAGATTTGCTCTTAAATACCTTAGGGGTATAAGCTTGTGACAAAAATTTCTTTTTTTCTTTTTTGTGGATAGAATGATATTTTGAGGATGTTTGTCATTGGTTTGGGTTGCTTTTATGAGGCAGGTTTCTCTTCCGCTTACAACATATCGTGGTTCAGCCTCAATGATTGTAGAGCCCCTTGGTGTAGTTTTAATATTCTCTGCATGGAATTTTCATTTCCGTAAGTCTTGTTTTGGCTCAACCATCATTGACCCAAAACTGGTGGTGAGTCTATGCTTATGTCTAGTTTGTTTCATGTGATATAGATCAAGCTTTAGAGCCATTGGTAGGGGAAATTGCAGCTAGGAATGCAGTGGTTTTAAAGCCCTCGAAATGGCTACTGCTACATCAGATCTCCTAGCATATCTTATTCCCAAATACTTGGATAAAAGTATGGTTATAGTTGGTCAAGGAGGCCCTAAGGAGAGCGCTCAATTGTTGGAGCTAAAGTGGGACAAGATATTTTTCACTGGTGGGTACGGTGACCTGTGAAGCATTAGTTGTTCCTCACACTATGCTATATTTAACCAAAATAACTTAATAATTTTAACCAAATGTAGAATATATCACTTTGTTTCTGGCCATATACAATTACAGTTACACCCATTTCATATTTATGCTTATATTTGAATTTGGCTACACCCAACTCATGTTATGTATGAAGATGTTTTCTTCCTATGCATTTAGTTGTCATATTGTAATAGTCTAAGAATGTCAATTGGTTTTCCCATTTTCAAATAAACACAATTAACAAACAAATTCACTAACAACCAAGACTAATGAGAAGCGTTGTGATTGGTGGGTGGCTCACATAGTATACTAGATTGCATTCCTCATTTATTATTGGTGTTCAGGTGAAACTATTGAACAAATGTTGATCATTTATTATGGTGCTTTGCAATTTGAGTTTGCGGAGGAGCTGAATAAGTTTATAACCAATATGGATATATCAGTGTTTTAAAACTCAACAACCACTTCGCTCATGATTAATTGAATTCCATTTATGATTTTCTTTTGCTGAGTCAATTCTGATTAAGTTATGCTACTGTAATCAGAATATTATATGTATTTTTCTAAATTCATTCTTTATGCTTTTAATGCATTTATTTTGTGTATTTATGTAATTTATTTATTTTATTTGTAGAGTTTTTTTCTAACTCCAAGTTAAATTTTTGGGCTCTTAAGTTTTAGCTGAGTCCAAGCTTTTCAATTATGTTATGGAGGATTGCTTTCTTTTCTAGAATTCAATGCTTTCACTTCTTGCATGCTTGAACAATATATTGTGACTATGTTGTGAATGTCTGAATATGGTATGTGATATAATACCAGTGCTCAGTGAGGACTTTATCAAATTTTAATACATATTCTGAATATTCAGTTTCAATCTTCAATGGCTATTACAAATCTGGTAAAGCAAATACTAACACTACGCATGGTGATCACTTCGATTCTTCAAATGCCTTCTATTGTGTGTATGGCATTTATTTGTGAGAATAATTCCATAGATCATCATGGTAGTTGGTTAAGTCTAGTAGGGCTTTGTTAGGGTTCTTGGTGTTGGCCATTATTGAATCTTTTCAAATTTCTCTAGAATAGCACAAATTGCCTTTTCATAAATAGTTAATACATATTCTGAATATTCAGTTTCAATCTTCAATGGCTGTTGCAAATCTGGTAAAGCAAATACTAACACTACGCATGGTGATCACTTCAATTCTTCAAATGCCTTCTATTGTGTGTATGGCATTTCTTTGTGAGAATAATTCCATAGATCATAATGGTAGTTGGTTAAGTCTAGCAGGGCTTTGCTAGGGTTCTTGGTGTTGGCCATTATTGAATCTTTTCAAATTTCTCTAGAATAGCACAAATTGCCTTTTTATAAATAGTTTAATCCCAGTATTTAATCTAATTCACAGCGAAAAAACACTTCTTTGAATTGGTATATAGCTTACATCACTTCATGGTTTGGCGAACTTGTTAGGCATGGTTCATGCATTCTTTCCAAAGTTTGCTAAAATTTAGTGTCATCTACAATCTAGATACACAACAAAAAATTTTGGATTCAATATGATACTAACCTTCCTGCTCCCCAAACTGGGGCCTGGAGCGACCATTTTCCAGAATTTTTTTTTTTATTATTAGTTCTATGTTTAAAGGTTTAAGGTCTAATTGCAGATGATGTAATTTACGTACTTTTTAAAGAGGTGTTCTCATCTAGTAAGACTATTGTTGCAATCAGCTTGATTTCTCCTCCATTTTCTTATCTCCATTATGCACTTCATAGGTAGACAACAAAAATGTTAAAAAATTATTTGAGAGTACCAAATGGATATAGATTCCTAGTTCCTGGGATCTTATCAAATGAAAATATAAGGGCAAGTTTCCTCCATGATAATATCTGAAACTAAATATATGCAACAGATCTGCAGCTGTTAGTTATTATGTGCATAGAAAAGAAGGAATTTAGTGGCTGCTAAGGATAAGTAGGTATTGACTCATGGTATTTATTATTTTGTTTTCGAAATAAAATATTTTTTCTATTTCCACTCTCTCAACATTCCGAAAGAAAATATTTTACTGTTTCCACTCTTTTGAGAAAGATAAACTCTCTTTACCATTTACTTTACCCATTTTTACTTTATGGCTGTAAATCAAGTTTCCCATTTTTAAATAAACAAAATTAACACAAGAATCACTATATTGTCTTCGGTGTACCCATTGCACCCCAAGGTGCGATTAATTGCTAGTGATAAATTCAAGCAAGTATTTCATCCCAAGAGACTTTATCAACCTGGTCAACAATACATAGAAATTAAAACTGATGTGATTTAAAATTGGCGTGAACGAAGCGAAAGACTTCCCTTTTTTTCTTCTCCTCCATTTACCAGCATAGACTTTATCCCACAAGTGGCTGACAGAAACAAAAGACATTTGACCACTACACATGTCTTCGCAGCTTTATAATCATCACATTTCGGAGAGATTGCAGACACAACACAGAGAGTTGGATAGCTTTACTTGTTTGTGAGTTGAATAGAAATGAAGATCATGGGTTTCATAGTTTCTCCCCTCCTCCTACTCTTCTTTCTCTCTGCACTGCCTTGTTATTCTTCCCATTCCTCATCTTCTTCTTCTAAACAAGAACAAGAAGCTCTCCTGGCTTTTAAGTATTCTCTCTCCTGTGACCCTCACAATTCCTTGCTTCATTGGTCTCCTTGGCATTCCTTCTGCAACTGGACTGGGATTCTCTGCTATCCTCGCCATCAGCATGTGCTTTCTTTGAATCTTACCGGTATGTCTTTACTCCGACCAATCTCTCCTTTCCTTGGCAATCTCTCTCTTCTTAGAGTACTTGCTCTCAAGAATAACAGCTTCCACAACCAAATTCCTCCCCAACTAGGGAGGTTGTCTCACCTTAGAATACTTAGATTGTTCGTAAATCAATTGGAAGGCTCCATTCCCGCCACTCTAGCATCTTGCCGCTCTTTGCAAGTTCTCATATTGTCCTATAACCTTTTGAGCAACACTATCCCTTCCCAGCTTGGCCTCCTTTCACAACTAGAAATCCTTGTTTTAGGAGTAAATCAATTGACAGGCACAATCCCACCCTCCCTAGGAAACCTATTCTCTTTAACTTAATTGTATTTGGATGATAATAGACTCCATGGTAGTATTCCTATTGAATTGGGTATGCTTACTCAACTCACAATACTTTATCTCCATCGCAACAACCTCACTTGCACAATCCCACCCTCCCTAGGAAACCTATCCTCTTTAACCATCTTGGAGTTAGAAGATAATAGACTCCATGGTAGTATTCCAATTGAATTGGGTATGCTTACTCAACTTGAAATACTTTATCTTTGGGGAAACAACCTCACAGGCACAATCCCACCCTCCCTAGGAAACCTATCCTCTTTAATTGAATTGGCATTGGGAGACAACATACTCCACAGTAGTATTCCTATTGAATTGGGTATGCTTACTCAACTTAGAATAATTTATCTTCGAAGAAACAACCTTGCAGGCATAATCCCACCTTTCCTAAGAAACTTGTCATCTTTATCTAACTTGAATTTGGTAGAAAATAGAATCCATGGTAGTATTCCTATTGAATTGGGTATGCTTAAGCAACTCAAAACACTTTATCTTTATGAAAACAACCTCACAGGCACAATCCCACCCTCCCCAGGAAACCTATCCTCTTTAATTGAATTGGCATTGGGAGACAACATACTCCATAGTAGTATTCCTATTGAATTGGGTATGCTTACTCAACTTAGAATAATTTATCTTCGAAGAAACAACCTTGCTGGCATAATCCCACCTTTCCTAGGAAACTTGTCATCTTTGTCTAACTTGAATTTGGCAGAAAATAGACTCCATGGTAGTATTCCTATTGAATTGGGTATGCTTACTCAAATCAAAACACTTTATCTTTGGGGAAACAACCTCACAGGCACAATCCCACCCTCCCTAGGAAACCTGTCCTCTTTAATTGAATTGTATTTGGATGAAAACAAACTCCATGGTAGTATTCCTATTGAATTGGGCATGCTTTCTCAACTTAGAAAAATTAATCTTAGATACAACAGCTTCACAAGAGTGATTCCATTTTAGGTTTGGAAAACTATCATTTAGTTATGAAAATTGAATTTAACAAAAAAAATAGCTCATTGGAGAAACCCAAGCTCTCTCTAATTGTACTCAAGTCCAACTACTTAATTTATTTAGTAACCAATTGAGTGGAATACTTAATCTTATATGACAATTGTGAACATAACTATTCCATCCTAACTTGGTCAACTTCCACATCTTGAAAGATTATATTTGGCCAACAATAATTTCTATGGAATTGTTCCAAAAATGTTTGGGTCAACAAAAAAGTCTCACTAAGTGAAAACATGTTTCCAAGGTGATTTCCAAATAGTCTTGGTAATCTCCCACAACTAAGGCATATTTCTTTTGATCATGATCTACTATCAAGGAAAATACCTCTCAATTCAAGGAGATGCCAAACTTTGGAGCAGGTGGACTTATCTTGTAACAAGCTAAGAGGGAATATGTAATGTTTTGCAAAAATCTAAATATTTAAAGATGGTGTGTAATTCTTAGCCATTTATATGGAAATATAATTATTGATTTTTATATGTTATGAAACAAAATGAAAATCCAAATAAAAGGAGTATGGGTTTTTATTCTCAACATTGTCTTCATTCTTATTTACAAATGAATATTAAGGTTTGTAATATTTTTAAACTAGTATGCTCAAACTTTTGATAGCACATCTAATAACTTTTTTGTCTATTAACTTATATTGAACATGTTTATAATGATTTTATATAAAATGAGCTAAATTCATATTCACTATAGTCATAGAAGGTCCTCTATTTGTGAAATTTGTTCATCATAATCATTAAATATGAACTATGCTTTTTTTGAGGTATAGAGGAAGTTTATCAAAATAAATGGTTATAAATTTGGTATTAAGGAATAGTGGTCATGTAAGAAAAACATTACGTAGTGTTTACTCTCAGTTCTTACATGTTAAACTAATTTTTTGTTAAGAGAGGTTCCATATGAAGTATTTAATAATATATTAATAACCATTTGTTGCTGCAAATCACCACTTTACATGTTTTGTAAGGTTTAATTTGTACATGAGCAAAGGCTTTAATTTTCTATTCAAATTGTGTGGTACTATTTCCCTAGCCAAGGAGGACATAAGAGAGAATAAGTGCAACAGTAGTAGGGGATACCAACACTTTGTGTTTACTACCATTTTTTCTAATTTTTTCAATTCATATCTTTTTTAGGCTTATACTTGGTGTATTTATATACTTATTACCAACACACTCCATCAAAATTTATTCAACACCATTTTTGAAGAAATATCATTGCTTAAAATTAAACAATGAATTTAATCCATAGTTGCAATACTAATGCATATTGCATTAGGTTGCATGCAATTTTTTTATCAATGAATAACTTAGTTCAACTTTTATGTAAATGAGTTTTAGATATTAGAATCTTAAATTGATATTAATATTTGAATTTAACTTTTTGGTAGAATATTACTCTCTTCTAATTATTATTTTTACTTTTAAATAATATACAATAGTTCTTTAGCCATGCAAGTGATTTATTGAGAATCAAATGATTTGACACAGTAGATCTCGGTGAGAATAATTGTAGTTTTGTAAAGATTGTTTAGATTTTGGTTTTATATCCTTTCCCTTTAACATACTATTCTTCTCATGAAAATTTGGAAATATGGTCTATATTATAAATGGTTAGCAGATTTCTCCCCAAATCTACCATCATTGAATGTAGAATAATAAAATATTGAAGGAAATCATAGTGCATTTATATTTCTTCTAAGTAACTTATGTGATTATTTTATGAAGTTGTAATAAAAATTTGACTTATTGGTGCACTCCTCTATAGAGAATCTAGGAGTGTGGCAAACCTTTATTATTTGGGATAATCAATAATATAAAGAACTTAGGAAATAATAAAAAACAAATGAAATTTTTTAACAATCCATTTTCCACTTAAGGGTTTTATAAATTTATAATAGGGAAAATTCACACAACTAGTTTTTGTCACAATATAGAAAACTCGATTTTTTGTTCTTGAGGTGTAATTTTTCTCCAAATAACTTACATAAATAGATTCTCACTCTACAAAATCAACAAGACATCCATCAAATGTGTACCAAATTTCTTTATTTGAAAACCTTTTACCACTTTAAATAGAAAAAAAACACTCTAAAAATAAATATGAAATATGAAATGCATGATAGAAATTGTTACTAGAAGATTTTTGCCTCTATGGTTTTCTTTTTCAATTTATGTTTTCAAAGGTAATTTTTTCAAACTTGTGCCCAAAAAGTTATATTAAAATATTTGGATTTTGTTTTGATTAAGATTTGGTATTGTCTTCTTTAAATTGATTTCTTATAGAACCTCTTATTTGTGGTGTTTGATTCCTTGCCAATCCTTCAATTATAGATATTGAATTATTTTTAATTCTTCAACTTTTATGAAAAATAGGGTAAAAAGAAATGCTTAGGTACATGGCTAGTTGGGTTCATGTGGATACTATATTTTTTTTATTAAACCATAAAGATAATCCTATTACTGAACAATTTTTATGTCGATCTTTGCAAAAAAATTGTTCTTCATATTGAAGAATTGTAGTACAACTATGTATAAATTTGATTAAAGATTATAAGGAAATAATGAATATCTTGGATTTAAGTGAGACATTATTACTCTTTACTTTCTTAAGGAGGTTTACCTAACAATGTTGAGTAATTTTTATGGTGAAAGGCTTAATTACACAAAGATCAATAGTTAGATAATATCTATAGTAGATGTATATGTAAAATATTTTACTCCATACCAATCAAGGCATAATATGATAAAAAAATAAATCTTACTACAGTAAATTATTGTATTATTTTTTGTCATGAAATTCAATAAGATTTATTAACCATCCACAATTGTCTATTTTTTTTGGTGGTAAGTGTAGTTTCTATCTAACCAATGTTATATGAATTTAAAGTGATAGAGAAGATACTAATTTTCTTGCATCTCAAGGGTTCTTCATAAACAAAAAGTTCAAAGAGTCAAACAAGAGAAGCAATATGAGTGGAAATCAACCTAGTTGATGATATTTTTGTTCATTCAAAGATACAATTTTTTCCTACTTTGGCAAAAATCTATAATCATATGGTCTTAAAACATCATAATTGAAGGATCAACAATTATAAAAAATGAATTAAAATTGAAAAGTGACGTGTATTTTTACATTTACGAGGAAGACCTTTAATTTAAGGCCAACACCTCTTGTCATATTATAAATTACAAGATTTTTTGAGAGAAAAATATTTATCTATTTTTTTGTTGATTGATGTAGTTATGAATAGAGTCCAATAAAAAATAATATTCATGCAACACAAATTCTAATAAAAATACTGACAAAGTACACAATAGAAATAAATTTATAAGAATAAATGAGATGCCAATATCATGTATAGTAGTATTCAATTCTCATTATTCAACATACATGCCAAATTCAAATGCTCTATCACAAGTTCACCTTGAAATTTTAGGAATAATATATGTGTACAATTAGAAATTCCTTTAGTCTATGTGTCCATTACATTAATTAAGATCCTAAAACCCATATTTAGACTTACATATTTTATGTTATACCTTATGGGTAAGTGCAAAAAGATGGGGGGCCAGAAGGGGGCTTAAGTGGCCACTCTTTTTTCTTTCTAAAATCAGGAAATACTGACCTTGGACGTGAAATTGATGATAGTCAAACTCAAAATTTTGAAATGTAACAAAAACAAGGATCATAGTGCTTTGAGTCTACTTTCTAAACTACTATATTTTTTTTAAAATGATTGAGATTAAGGGGTTCAAAAGAGCGAACCATATAAATTGTAGTTGTTTTTGTCAAAAAAATATAACATAGCAACTTTCGTGCTCCCTCAAATGGTTAACTTTTTTTTTAGTATTTTTAAAATCACTTCAATGAGAAATTAGCTAATATTATGTAGTATATGCTTGATTTTTTGATAATTTTTTAATGAATATTTGATTTTTTACTAATTTTCAAAGTGGAGACTTCCTGAAAAACAAAATTTTGGTCGTGCTACCCCAATAAATTTTGGAAATTAATTGAAAATATATTTTTTAATATATGTAGAATGAAGTCTAGTTTCTAAAAATGTAATTTATTTGAAATTTCAATGAACGATTAATTTATAACAAAAAAAAACACCAAACACTAATTTTTTCCAAAAAATAGACACAAACAAAAGAAATTATAGATCAAAGGCTTAGCATTGTCAAAATGTGAAAAAAATTGCATTATTATATATCTAAGAGAGAGCCTAACATTACGTAGATGTTTGATTTGTTTGACATTGAAACACGTGCAAACCTGATGCTTAGCACATATGCAATTATGTGAAATATTGTAGAATTTGCAGAAACACGTCTTTGGACATTGGGAAGACACTCTAAGCCTTTGGGTTGTTATTCCAAGGAAAATACCAAGCCCAAGGCTTAGGGATTCCCACAGAAAAAAATAATGTGAGTGTGTTAATAAGGCACTCACGTTATTTCTTAGTTTTGACATGGTTTTTGTGTCTGTGCCCCAGACATGTCTAGCAAGACATAACACGAGCACATTATAATGCACTCACATTAGGTATTTCTTTGTGTTAAATGCTACTCTATTGAATGTATGTATATATTTATATGTTTGTATATGTGTATGCTTGTATGACATGTATGTATGTATGTATGTAGGTTTGTTGTAGACACCCAATATTGTCCATGTCATAATATTGCCTAGTCGATACATGACCTTGTAAGACATTTTGTAATATTTTACCCTAGGTCATTACATTATCCCACGTATCCCATTTACTCCACTTAATCACCTTCCCAATTAATTAAATAAATCTCATTTATTTAATTAATTCCCCCTTCACATGTCTCAAAATAATTCAAATTAAATATTTGAATTAATCCCTCACTTATTGTCACATTGCAACATGTGTCACATGACTACAACTCTTCACATGCTCAAATAATTTAAATAATTTTATTATTTAAATTATGAGATTCCCACTCATATCCTATTTTTAGCTCCATTGATTGTGTGTCATAGGCATCTTTTCCTCCAAAATAAATAATAGAATCCCACTTATTTCCTCACATCCTAATTTTAGCCTCATGTCATAACCCACTTAATGTGCGTCATAGGCACTAAAATCAAATTTTAATCCTAGCCATTCACATCACACATTTGACTTTTAATCTTGTTCATTGAATCATATCAACTCTTACCTATAAATCAAGCCTTTCACAGGCCATTTGGGAGAATCTTCTTCTAGCATCCTTACTCTACCAAGATTTCTTTCAATCTTCTTATCTATCTATCTATTTTTCTTCTATTATCTTCATCTTATCGTTATGTTGCGAAAATGAGAAATCAACATATCAAATCATTCAATCCTTCAAAATCTTGCATTCTAATGTAGGTGAAGAAGAGCAATGGAGATAAATCAAATCTAGCTTGGAGATCGGTCTGCTTTGCTTTCTTGTTTTGATTTTCATGCTAGTTTGTGCTCTATTGTGCTTGTTAGGGTTTTTCATTATAGTTTGTTTATGCATTGTTCTCTAATATTTTTACCCTAACTACATTGGTGAACCTGATGTGAATCCTTTGATCTAGCTTGCTTTTTTGCAGGTTTCATTAATTTTTTGTTGCAGATCTATCATTTTTTGGACAAAATCCTAGGTTTTTCATAAATCCAAATTTTTGGGCGCAAAACAAGGAATTTTTCTAACTTATTTATATTTCTAGAAAGCTCTCAGAAAATTAGCAAGGGTCTCTTTTTTGATTTTTTATTTTTCAGATAAATAACATCTTGAAATAATCAAATCTAATTCAGTGATCATAAGGAGCTTTAGTAGCAGCAATATCAATCATACACATTAGATTGGAAAGCTAAAACTTTCAAGTACACTCATTCTATTATCTTTATCTCTCATTTGATCAATCAATCTTGTTTGCAAAACATTTGGGGCTTTAAAACGAAAATATTGTTTGCAATTATACTTTGGAATTGGACTTAAAGAGAACCATTATCTTCCATCATACATTTTGACTTTGGGTTAAAAATAACAAGTGTCTGAATTGTTTTACAGACATTTCATTTTTTTAAAGGAAAAATAACAATTGCGAGTGTGAATCAAGTACTTGTGTGATCAAAAACACCTCAATTGGTTTTCTTTTGTCATACCCTTCATAGGAGGCTTGCTAGGGTATTTCATCACCCCTAGGGACAACCTCAATCAAGGTGTGAATTGAAAGACACACTTCTTTGGGAGTTAAAATCTTGTCACTCTTGGCTAAGCCCCAAAGAACTTTATACCTTTGGGAATTGAAGGTGAAGGGTGGGTTACCCCTTTCTCTCAGCTGTGTGGTAGGATTTTTCTTTCAAATTATCCCTAGTCAAACTCCTACATCCTATCTTAAGACCTAATTGGCCATACCCACTTGACTGGTTCTCAGACTTGTTGATGTGTCTTCTTCAAATGTGTGCTTAATCATCAAATTCATAATTTGAAATTCAAAATTTCTTATGTGTCTTGCGTGTGTGATTCATGTGTGTACATGTGTAATCATTTTTTTGCAAATTTCTATATCAAGCTATAAATAAAACATAAACATGTCATTCTAATCTTCCTAATCATTATTTTTCTAATCACATTCTAATCAATTTCATCCTAATAAATCCAAATCATCCAATCTAATCATTCCATGTAATCATCATCACCCTAATCCCAGGAAAGAACTTGTTAAAATGGTCCTAATCCTTAATTATATTAGTCACAAGCCTAAGTTCATACTTTGAGGAGCCCCTTCACGTAATCATGAAGCTATTCCAAAACCATATATCCTCCAAGGTAGGTCAAACTTTGCTCCTAGTGATGATGAGAACTTTTTAGATCCTAGTGATGATGAAAACTTTGTAGAAATATTAGGTCACCTTAATGATACTATTGACAAGGGAAACACCACCCTAAGTTTGGAATCATACACCATTCCATCTACTAGTCCTCCATAACCATCTAATAAAATTCCTATCTCAAAGCATACTAGTCCTAGACCAACACCACCATCCAACTTCTCAAGATCTAATCCATCAACCAAAAAATCCTTTAATGATTTTCTCCAAAGACTACTAGCACGTAATAGATCATCCCCATGTCAAGCACCCATTAATGAGTTTAACAAGAAACCTTTGAATGCCATGCCTATTCTTCCAACTCCATGTAGTGGTCCACAATCTATTGATCTTATATGTCTAAGTCAAATTCCATCATGCCCTCATGTCATTGATCATAAAGAGCATACCAAGCCTCTTCTAGAGCCTTCCACTTCCATTTCCACTCAAATCCAAGAGCTATGTCAAGAGCATTATCCTAAGCATGATGAAATACTAAACTCTCATTCTAATCAAGATCTAGGCCCTTCTAATGATCCCACTCATAACATACTTGGTCCTATTCATGATGAAGCTTCCCTCTATGATCTAGATCCTACCTATGATCAAGAAGGCCATGATGATCCTCTTATCCAACTTTATGCATTCCATGGTCAAGATCCTATCACTTCACCTATCCATGAGCAAGAAACCTCCATTGCTCCTATACACCCCCTACCTAGTCCTATCCATGATCCTGCATTATCCACTTGTCATGTTGAAACATATGCCTCCCAAGTAAATGTAGAAGATCAAACCAATAGTTTGGATCTAAATGAGCATAATAAAATTCCTAATGATCCTTCCACATCCACTATCAACCCCATTTCAAATCCACCAAGTTGTCCTATTTGTCTATCCATCTTTATTCATGAATGTTCCTCCATATAACAACAACAACCTTTATCCACTTCACCTTCTTCATCTAATAATGAACTCAGGTCTAGTGTCCAAAACACACCTAGTCCCATTGTCCATCGCATGCTTCAAAACATGAACTACCAAGGTAAAGGTTTAGGCCTTCATGAAAAAGGTATTTTGGAGCCAATCCATGTCAAGGTCCCTCCACACTCTTATGGACTTGGATATACACCCCAAGGACACCAATCTAAAGATGTTGGTACTTCCTCCATCCATCATAAGTCCTCTTTCCACCATAAATCCTATCATATGCCTAAAAAATATGTTGCCATCCATCCTCCATCATCTTAAAAATTTCAAAAGCATGCGACCATACACCTTCCACCATCAACTTTTCCACCATTGTTTCCAAATCCTAATATCCCTCCATCTAATCTACCTCCACTACTCCCAACACCTAATATCCCCATTATCCAATTCTCTTATCCACCTATCCATAAATCCTCTAAAAATCCTAATCATGACCAATCAATGCACACATTGTCTAAACATGAAGCTTTCACTCATTCCACCATACCCATGGGATTCAAAAGCAAAAATTTTGATGCCTCTATCTATAAAGCAAAAAATCTTAAGGGTCCTCATTCTCTAGGACACAAAAGCAAAGAATCAAATAAAAATCCATCCAAAAAGCAATACAAGCCCATAACTTCAAAAGAAAAGTCTAAAAACAAAATGGTTTGGGTACTTAAGAAAAAGGAAAACAAGTCAAATGAGGCATCTACATCTCAAAAATCCCAACCATCCACTTCCACCTCACATTCCCACTCTATTCAAGAATCTCATATTTCATCCCACAAGAAAAATAAAAGTCATAAAAATACTAAGTCTATGTGGGTACCTAAAGCACTTCATCACCCATCTCCTAAACAAACATCTCCATTGCTTCCTACACCCCTTCCACATTAAAAGCTTCAATGCTTATCATAGTGTTTGCAACCATTGGTCATGGTTCCCTTCCATTTCACAACAATTCCACATACCTCCATCTCCTCACCTTTCACTCATTATCCTACATACCTCCCCCATCACCTTCCTATGGTCCATGATTTTGGCTAAGCCTCCCATTCATATCCCCTTCATAATCCACATCATAATCCACCAATCCCTCCATAATCCACATCATAACACATCATCTACCTAATCCATCTCCCTTTCATGTCATCCCTTACAAACATCTATGAGCATAATGACATTTGACATGGTCCATATGATGACATCCATCTCTAGTTGGACTATTACCTTTCATGGAACTAGACACTTGAGTCCCTCCTATCCATATTCCCCTTCTCTTATCCAAAAAAATTTCAAAAAAAAAGTAAAAAAAAAAAGTTAAGAGAAATCCCTTAGTCCAATGGTAAAAACCTAGTAAACAGGCGCCTTGAATAAGTACCATGATGAAAACCTGGCAAACAGGTGTCATGTGTAGGTTGATCTTCCATGTCACTTACACTTGGGGTCATGTTCTCTCATCCTACCATAATATTTTTTAATCCTATCATATCCTATCTTACCATCTCCTCTCTTATCATCCTTGGCCATCATACCCATATACTTATCATATTGAGTCCATTCATCCTCTCTTCCTCTTTTTGATCTTGATAAAAATATGGGGCAAAATGTTGAAACATGCTTTGAATATCTTTTGATATACCTCATCCTTCCAAATAAGCCTATCATTATCCTAGTGTCATAAGCTTTGTCATGAAGAATCCTAAGTATTGTACTTAGAATGGGGCATGTTATTCCTATGTGACATAGTCTTTGGAGATCACATCCTTGCCCTCTTATGATGCATACATCCATTTCATTCACTATGACCTATCATTTTTATCCATCCATATATCATGAGTCTTTTGTCCCTTATCCTATCACCCACCCTTTCATCCATCAATCTCATCTATCTCCTTGCACCTAGACTTTATTTTCCCTTGTCATTGGTATCTAGCACAAAGGCTACCAAAATTTTCATCCATTGACATCTCAAAACATTTCAAAAATCCAAAAAAATCACACAGGCCAAAAATCCAAAAAAAATCAAATATTCCAAAAATCAAAAAAATCAAAACATTTCAAAAATCAAAAAAATCAAAACATTTCAAAAATCCAAAAAATTAAAACATTTCCAAAATCCAAGCAATAAAATCAAACCAAATTCACTTCTTCAATTCAATGCATCAATTCAACTTCTTCAAATCAATTTCTTCATCAAATTATCTAATCACATCACTTCTTCTAATCAAATCTATTCTTCTAATCAATCACATCACTTCTTCTAATCAAACCCATTCTTCTAATCAATCGAATCATTATCATCAAATCAAATCATTTCTTCATCAATCCAATCAATCAAAATCATTCCAAGTAAATCATTCCTCAATTTAATTCATCAATCATCATCCAAATCTTCAAATCCAGCATCTTCAATCATTCCAAGAAATAATCCAAATTCAATTCAATCCTTAATCCATACCAACCAAGCTAATCAATCAAGTCAAATTATCCAATCACATTTCGGTCTTGATCCTAATCTTGTTGTAAACCCAATCAATCAATCATCCTTGTGTTGATCTAGGGATATATCATTCCCTACAATGACAACACTATGTTCATCAACCAACCAATCAATCAATCAATCAATCATCCTTGTGTTGATCTACGAATATATCATTCCTTGCAATGACAACACTATCATCATCATCAATCAATCAATTAATCATTGGTTTACAGCTTCACAAGGGCAATTCCCTATTTGTTTTTGTATCATTTGTGCATGCTTGCTTGCTTGCTTGTGTATGTTATCATTTCAATTTGCATTTGCATCAAATCCGAATCACTCCCAGCTAATATTCATACCTTGTATCTAGACAAGGTTGTATTATGTTGGGGCATGAGACACATCATCACCATGGTCCTTATACCTCAGTGCATAATTTCTAGTGCTATATCAAACATATAATTGCTCACTTTATTGCAACATAGCATCCCATTTTTTTTTCATCTACTTCTTATCTGGTATCATTCATCCAATCCCTCATTTATCGTCTCATTCATTTCAAGAGAATATTCGTGTTTTTCCAACCCACATATCCTCTCGAGGGGGCATCATCATCAATATCATATCCTATATCATCATCTCATTTCTTCATATCTTTTTCATCATCATATTCTTCTATCATCCCTTTCCTTCATTCATCTTACTCATCACTTCCTTAAGTGGTTGGGGCATCATCTTTTTTCATCTATCCATACCTTAGCTTCTTTGAAATGATGTTACTCTCGACATAAATATCACCATCTCGAACATCATCTCAAAGAGGGGCAAAATGTAGACACCAAAAATTGTCCATGTCATAATATTACCTAGTCAATAGATGACATTCTAAGACATTTTGTAATATTTTACCCTAGGTCATTACATTATCCCACTTATCCCATTTATTCCACTTAATCACCTTCCCAATTAATTAAATAAATATCATTTATTTAATTAATTCCCCCTTCACATGTCTCAAAATAATTCAAATTAAATATTTGAATTAATCCCTCACTTATTGTCACATTGCAACATGTGTCACATGACTACAACTCTTCACATGCTCAAATAATTTAAATAATTTTATTATTTCAATTATGAGATTCCCACTCACATCCTATTTTTAGCTCCATTGATTGTGTGTCATAGGCATCTTTTCCTCCAAAATAAATAATAGAATCTCACTTATTTCCTCACATCCTAATTTTAGCCTCATGTCATAACCCACTTAATGTGCGTCATAGGCACTAAAATCAAATTTTAATCCTAGCCATACACATCACACATTTGACTTTTAATCTTGTTCATTGAATCATATCAACTCTTACCTATAAATCAAGCCTTTCGCAGGACATTTGGGAGAATCTTCTTCTAGCATCCTTACTCTGCCAAAATTTCTTTCAATCTTCTTATCTATCTATCTATTTTTCTTCTATTATCCTCATATTATCATTATGTTGCGAAAATGAGCAATCAACATATCAAATCATTCAATCCTTCAAAATCTTGCATTCTCATGCAGGTGGAGAAGAGCAATGGAGATAAATCAAATCTAGCTTGGAGATTGGTTTGCTTTGCTTTCTTGTTTTGATTTTCATGCTAGTTTGTGCTCTATTGTGCTTGTTATTGTTTTTCATTATAGTTTGTTTATGCATTTTGCTCTAATATTTTTACCCTAACTACACTTGTATCTGATTAGGTGAAAAATAGGGTCCACCAAAATGAATGAACAAGATGATGGACCACTTGATTTTTCTAGGGCCCTAATCACTTCAAATTTTAGAAAATATGATGCAAATAACAATCAGAAAATGACCCTAACTGTTATAGCAACTATGAGGTATGTTTTGAGAGCATAAAAAGCTATGTACTTGGCCAGAAAGTTGCTATTTTTGAGCTATGGAGGACTCATTCGCATTCAATAGCGAATGGGTCCTTTTAGGGTTTCAGAAAACTGATTTCAAGATCTTGTAATTCAATGTCTGCACTCTTAATTCCTAGATTTTTAGCTTCTAGAAGTTGATATGCAATTATGTAGAGCTCTTTACGTGATCTTGCACTTTGAATGACAATTTTTTGCAACTTTGACAATCTTGCTCCAAATCTTGCTCAACCTATAAATCTACAATCACACACTCAAGGGTAGAAAAACTTGTTGATTTGTTAGTGATTGGGGGTTTTCCTCAATCAAACCCCTTATAGTTAATTAAACCAAATGATGAAATGAAAAAATAAAGCATGAGCATGAAATAATGCAAATTATATCACCTTGGATGATGTATTGTAAAACAAATCTACAAAATATCTTGTAGTTTCCATGAAGAATGTAGATCTAGGATCCTTGAGAATGACGTAAACAATATGGTTGTAAGTAGATCTTCAATGCTACATCCACCTCTTTAACTCAACAACTTGAATGCATGTATCAAACCCTTTAAATGATGATATGATCTTGAATTTGTGCAATAAACACTTGAAATCTACCTTGAAATGCCTTATGAATTCTCTTGAAATGCTCTTACTATTGATCTCATGAAGTCACACAAGTTTTCTAGGAGAAATAATGTTAATTAACCCCTTATTTATACTAAATTAAGAGATTAACCCTGAAATTCAAAGAATTAAGGATGACACCAGATCTAGGAAGAAAAATAATTAAATTCCCACTAGAATGAAATTCAAAACTTATGGTCTCATTAAGGGAGGACCCATTCACCATTAGGGGTGAATGGGACCTAGCTAAGTTTCCATGACCAAGCATTGGGAGACTGAAAGAAGGCCAAAAACCCATTCCAAATCAACTGAGAAAGGGGGTCCTATTAAGAGAGGACTCATTCACAATTAAGGGTGAATGGGGCCTGGCCCAACTTACATGGACCAAACTTTTCCCAATGAAAAAATTTGTTAATTAAATTATGATTATTGGGATAGATCTTCAGGAGGTGTCAAAATTAAGGCCTAAATTTGAATTAAAAGGGGGTTAATAACTCCAATTAACCATAATCAATTAAGACCACCTAGATAAGTGTGAAATTGACTTAAAATACTTTACAACACTTAAACAAGGTACACATTATGTATATTTTATTTAGAAAGGGGCCCATTAGGCTTAATTAAGTAAATATATCTTAGAAAAGCATGAAAATGTGTTACAACACCTTTGCAAAGGATCTGTTAAGGCATGTTTTAGTTAAATAAATGTCTTAGAATAGTGTGAATGTGTACAACACATTACAACACTACTCGAAGACATCATTAATTTAGCTTTAATGTCAATTATCAAACCAAGCAAGGAAAAAGGCCTACTTTTTCTGTTACTATATTTTTCCTCCACTTTAGTGAGAGGATGACCCCATGTCAAACTCACACTAAAGTAGACATCCAATACACTAAATTATGCAGCAATAACAAAGATGCATGATCATACTCTATCAAAGGCCAAGCAAAATTAACAAAAATAAAGGATCAAGCACAATCGTTTCAACGCGATGTGAGGCGGTGGTTGTTTGTCCATAACACACGTTGCTCACTCTAGGGTAGTGGAACCTTGGTCTATCCTCTAGGTGAGTTGTCCCAAAATATGTATGCTCACTTTGGGGTAGTGGAACCTCAATCTATACACTAGGTGTGTTATCCCAACGAGGTGCCAAATGAGAGAATCATATTAGCCTCTCATACCATATTGAAGTTATCCTCCCGAAAACTTTGATAAGGCATGACAATGTAAATTCTTTTGAATTTCATGTAAAAAATTTGTAAAAGGGGATTTTGCTTTGTTTGTGTAACGTTCTTCCTCCTAGGGAGCATTGTGCCTAATGTCTCCAAGAGAGGACAAGTCAAAGTGTCAAACTGTCACCCATGGGATGCCTCATTCACATTAGGCCATGCCAGTAGATCGTACACTCTTGGATGACATCAAACCCAATGACACCACCAAGAAGAGGACACAACACAAGAAAAAATAAAAATCATGCCATAATTTTTTTCCAACAGATGTCATCTACCTATGCCCCCACTTTAAAGTGGTTGCTACACCATCACTATGAGAAATTTCTTTAAAGTAGCCAATGTTTTTGAGCCTAAGACATGAGAGATTTCCTTAGAAAACCCTATGCCAAGTCATATGTTTCTGAAGCAAGCTATGTAATGAAATAGAAAGGAAGGGTTGCCCCTTATTGGCAGTTTTTACTATAACCCAAACATATTTCCTAAAAGCTTCTATGAACTTGCCATGTTCAATAATAAAATTCTAGGAAACGTATGGCCAACTTGATGAGAACAGCAATAAGGCTAACTCTCCTACACTTCAAACTCTGTAAGATCCAAGAGGGTATTCCCTAAAGTGTGCTCTTAACATACAACATTAAACGATTCATTTGCACATGGATAAGCAACATATAGATTCCCCAATTATGCTAAAAGGATGAAATCCTTCAAAAAACTAGCTATTCCTTGAAAAGGCTCAGGTCCAATTAACAGAGAATCACAAACACGACTAAAGTAGATTGATAGGAAATGTTTGAATAAAATATCCTGAAGCCATAACACAAAACATGAGAGAATAAAACGTGATCAGAATTCTAGTGCCATATCCCAAAGCGCGGAGTCAAAAGAGAAAATTGAACTACAGGGAAAATTTCATCTTAAGAATCTATGATCTATATGAATTGCATTACAATCCACATATCTATACCTGAATCTATTGCTTCTTTATGAATCCTATTGTTAGCTTGCATGAACTTACTGATTAACTAAAGCATTTAACCGATCCTTTGAACCAGAGCTATCATTAAATGTAATTCACAGTAAAGAACAAATGAAGATCAATGAATATAATCTTTGATCAATATTTCATTAATAATCCATGCAAAGTATCACAACAGGAGAGAAAACAAACTAAAAAAATTTGCATGTTTAACACAAACATTCTTAAGAACCCCATAATTGACCAAGTTCTCTTATCTGACTCAAAACCTTCTAAAACCTAGACTTACATTCATACTCTTTGTATCACTAGACTCCTATTTCTCATATCTAAGATATTTTAGCAGACCTCTCTCATGGCCCAGAATTCCCTTTTATAAAACAAGGGAGCCAACAAGCCTCGGGCCGGAGAGTACACATGTCCATTTATTATTGGATCGCTAATTCCTAATTCAATTGCAATTCATCATGCGACTAAAAAAGCATAAGAAAAGAATCATTATTAGTTGTTATGGAAGAAAATACACCACCCTACAAAGGACCACTTGTTCATGTTGAAGAAGGCATCTTTAACCGTTGCAACACTTTATTCCACCTCAGCACCTTGTACTTGAATTTGAAAGGAGAATGCATATTTTCAAATATAACCTTTGAGGCAAGACCTGTATTATACATGACCAAGTTGCATCTCCCACACATAGTATTCATATTTCAAATTCATTTGTAAACACCTTTTTCCATAATTCAAAATCATCCTCAGATGGCCAATTAAAAGCCATAACCTGATCAATCTTATCTCGATAGGGTGTATATTTCACCATTACTGACGTGGCCTTCTTATCAAAGTTCTCTAAGAGACTGATGAAAAATGAAAATTTCTCCAATGTATTCTCTAGAATAACAATGTCAACATTTTTGCATATCTCATGGGTCTGAGCAATCATGATATTAGTCATCTGATCCTTCCAAATCTACAAAGGTTTTATCTCGTCTTGACTATGCAGAATATGTGGCAAAGGAGTTAAATCCTTTCCATCATATATAGCCTTTAACCCTTTGATCTTTAACTCCATAGGGGCAACATAACCCTCAAACTTTTTCTCCACAATTCCCTTGACAAATTGGTAGATTGAAATAACCATGGGATACTCATCCCCATATTGTTTTGCTCCCACTGCCATGAATTTTAATTTCTCAAGCCTGGGGCTCCATTTGTCCAATAATGGGGTGGCCACCTCTCTATCTCTTGGGAACATCCTAAGTGCTTGCAACATGAGAGAATAATTTGTATGAACACTATTTAATTTTCCTTGGACCTTCCTGCTTAAATGTTTCAGCACAGTGTCCACAATCATCGAATTGCTCCTTCCTGAAGACTCTCAGATTTACTCCACCATCTCCTTATATTCCTCAACTTGCTAAATTAATTTCTCCCTAGAGAGTCCTCCTCCTGGGCTATTATCCCTTTCAACAGCAATAGGCACTTGTCCCATGTTATATGGAATAATAGCTAAGGATTGTCATTGTAAAGAGGGTTGAGATTGCTCCACGGGTGGGTCAGAGATAGTGTGGCTAGAACTAGCCTACCCCTGAGACCTCAATGTTTGCATTTGTTGTTTTAATAAGGCCAACTTAGTTTCTAGCTCTACCACCTTTTGTTGAGTCTTATTATATTCAATAATAATGTCATTGTACTAGCCTCTAAGAGTATCCCGATCCTTGGTCAGAACCTCAACAGTTTCCCTAGTGAATTTCGCAACATTTACCACCATATCGGTAGCCTCCAATGTTGGGGTATCAACAACTCTTCTTATAACTAAGTGACCACTGAAATCATATGGTTCTGCAACAATTGGTTTCTTAGATCTAGTGGACAAAGACCATATTGCAAAAGCATCCCTCTTCACTAAAATCTGACCCTTTGAGTGATAGCATAGCTTCTTCATCAGTTGCAAGAAGTGGCCTATTGGCCCTTCTTATTGTATTGAACACCACAGCATCGAAAATATCCCATTCAGGAAGTAACAATACTCCACTCTTTTGTACTAATGCTCGGCCCTGCTCTGGTGTTATTTCTTTGAATTTTTCCTTCATCTGTTCTCTGACCTTAGATTGAATTACCTTCTCTGGAAGCTCAGGGTGCAAACTTCTTTCTTGTGCCACTTTCTCAGCATATAATGAGACATGTGCTCTCCATACAAAATCTTTAAAAGCACTGGTCTAGATAAAAGAGTCATCCATCATGAACTCTCTATAGGCCTCCATTCTTATATCATTATTATTTGTTATTCCCCTTATTTCATCTTTTCCCAACCTTAGAGCAACTGCCCTAGAACTTGATGGAGTGTCTAGTGGGAAATATGGCATTACTTGATGCATTTTGTCAGGAGTAACAATGATCTCTTCATCCTCATCACCATCACAATCAACCAACTTTTTTCTCTCAATTTTTTGTCTCTTTGTTGATGAGGGACATGTCTGGTCAACAATTCTTGAAGGGGAATCCAGATAAACAATATTTGGTAATGACTGCCCCGAAGAAGATGGTGCAACACTTTTAGCAACTTCACCAACCCTGCTTCCCCTTTTCCTAGAGAAAAAATTTATCTTCTTTGGAGGCTGATAAGTAGGCCTCTCCTCCGACCTTACTCCAGGGTACTCCTCAATATTTTGTGACTTTTCCCTCTCTTCCACAACCCGTTCATCCTTCAAAATTCCCACCAAACTCTCAAATTTTCCAATGGAATACATATCCCTATTGAATTCACCATTAATATTGGGTATAGGATTGAAATCAGGTATATTTTCTTGCTTGCTTTTCACCATCTTGGCAAAGGCGAGGTATTTTGCCTTTTTCTCATCTTGTTCATCTAAATCAAAAATGTTCCTGATAATATCATCAAGAAAGTAGAAATTATGGACAAAAGTTCCAGTTTGATGCTTAGCCTTCATTTGAGAGATAAAACCCTTTGGATCATGATTCCTAGGGCGTATAGTGTTTAATCCATAAGGTCAGAGCAATTTGTACAAATCCTTTCATCCTCCCTTTACCATAACAAAATCTGCAAATGTTGTATACTCAGGGAAGAAAGACCCTTTCTTTTGTTCTACTGGAAAATTTAATTCTTGAACACACCCCAACTATCTCATGATTTCCAGAAATCCAATTCTCAGAGGCACATCCCTCGGGAAAACATAAAGGCTGAAATTTTTGCCATACACTCTGAAAATTGTTGTATTATGGTAAGGGATAATATCTCCCCAATTATGTGTCAATTTCAATTGAGGCCTTCTCTGCATTAGCCTCAATAAATCATGAATCTCTTTAGGAATCCTTGGGGGGTCAAGAACTAGAGCCTTCTTCAATTTGGATCCAAAGACATTTTGTAACGTTACATAATCAAACTTTTGATCATGCATATCAAGGATCTTGGTGCAATATTGGATAGGCATTTCAATACTACCCTCCTTTTTCTTCAATTCCATATCCTTTTCAAACACTATCTAGACCCTATATAGAAACATGTGAATCAACAGGGAATACCATTTGAAACCAACCCACTTCTTTCCTTCCTTTAGAGCCACTAGACACCCATGCATCTTCTCTGCCAAATAAGTGGAAAAATCATATTATACCACGTTAAAACCTGGATGTTGAATGTTCATAGTAATGTACATAACATCGGTAGGCAGAGTATTCTTCAAACTAATTCCCAAAACTTGGCACAAAGAACAAACTGTCTTCTTGAAATAGCTAGAGAAATAGTTTACAGGAAAAGGCTCTAGCTCATTCTTGCCAAATACCACTTGCTTCTTATTCTTTCCTTTTCTTGAGGTTGCCAAATGAGGTACCAAAAGAGATGTTCTGAACAAACCCTTGGTATTTTTGTATTTTTCTTTGAAGGCCTCGAGATTTATGGCAACCATATCCTGACTCCATTCATGTAGACCAAATATTTTCGCAATTTCCTCCCTGGTTATCTTTACCATTTTTATGCCAAAATGAGTTCTAACAACTCTGGTTATAGGGTCATACCTTGCAGCAACATCTTTCAATAAATCTACATCCAAGTAGACATTAGGAACCACCAGCTTGCCCAAATCCAACCTCCACGGGTTACATAAAGGAACACATAAATTTCTATTCCCAAACCAGTTTGAGAACAACTGCCATCTAGTATATGGTAATTCAGTGTCTGGAGCCGCACATTGCTTGTCAGTTAATCCTTCTACGAGAAAGGTCCCATAGAACAAATATTTTCCCTCAGGCCTTTTGCTAGTGGAGGGCTTTAATAAATCTATAAAATCTTGGGAAAAGGGTTTGGTAGTGGCCTCAGAGCCAGAGCTAGGGTTTTTATATGTCTAACAATTATAACTCACACCCTATAGCTTTAAACAAAAAATTATTCACAATTCTAGAAGCCTTAGCAATTATCAAGACAAGCTTTAAGATACTTTAAAGCAAATCTACTCAAACAATCCTTCAAGAACGGAACAAGAAGCAATCGATAATGGTTCTTCAAGCAACCATAAAACCTTCTAAAAACATAAGAAATGGTATACGTGTTATTTATGGTTTCACTTGTAGAACATTAATGACAGTGAGGCTAGAAAATCATAAAGACGGCTTGCTTCGCTTAACACCAGACAATTCTTCTTCATCATGGAGATACACACGAAAATAGAAATTCACTGATCTTTTAGCATTTAATTATGAGAGCAAAGTCGAACACAACCATTACTATTCAATCATGTGACATAAAATGGCTATAGTACAACACCAATCTATTTCAAATGTGAGTCGTTGATCAAAAACAATGTAGGCTAGGAGAACGGCTTAGATTGAGTCAAAATAGTTTGAAAATGCCACGTTTGTTCACCAGTCTTTAGGCAAATAGGAAATCACGTACAGGGAACCACATCAGCACGGAACGGGGCCCACCTTGGTCATCCTTCATACAACATTGACGTCCACACGTCAACAATTCACACACCTCGCAACATTATTACAACTAAAGTTTTAATTATGCGAGGTCAGTGACAAACGACCAAGATGCGTTGGTAAAGAAACAGATGTCAGCACCAACATCCATCATTGGTTAGCGAACAAAAACTGGTCCCCACAATTATATGCGACAAGTGGCAGCATCTCGCATGCCTTGCACCACTTTTATAATGTCAGCAAGAAACCTTGTGAGGTCTACGAGGAACAGTCCAGATGAGGATCACTCCATCTAATGGCTACACAACGTACACATGCAAAAAAGTTATTTATAAAAAGGGGACTGACTAGGTGGATGGGGAAATGACCCTTGAGGTCGAAAATATTTTTTTTAGAGGTTAATCTAAAACATTTTACCAACCCGACAATATGGAAAAATACAATACCATCAGGACGCAAAAGATTGAGAGGACATGTAAAGAGGGGCTAGTAAAATCATGACCAAAAGGGGTTAAGACCTCACTTAAATGACCAACCACCATTAATAATAGTTCAACATTCGAAAAGAACACCTATGACCCAAATTCGTTTGTAAAACCCAAAACCCAACCAATTAGAGCCAAGGACAAAATAAAAGCACAAGGGGAAGAATTTAAAAGCTCCACCAGTGGCTTCGAATGGGGATGTATTCCCCCTTTGGGCATAGAAAGATTCCAAAATCTATAGTTACGCAGACCAGATATAGAGAGAACCAAAACCAAGGACTTGTCCAGACAAAACAAGCAGACAAAAGAAAAAACAAAAGCAAAAACACCTATATACACTAGTTACAGGACTGTACAACATAGATGGAAAAAGAGCTACTTCAAGAGAAATATTATTTCAAGAACTGTCCATGTATTGGCAGTTCAAGAACTTCACCTGCAAGTGACTGTAAGAAATATGAATCTTCTCCATGTGTATCCATAATTATATATGGGCCTAGCCAGAGGGGATCAAACATTCCATGCTTGCCCTTATCTTCTGATCTTTCATTCCAGAGCAACACCATTGCTCCAATATCAAATTTTCTTTCAATTGCCCTTTTGTCATAGAGGTGCTTTACCTGAAGTTGTAGTCTTTCATTTCTCTTATGAGACTCTCTTCTAGTTTTGTCCAGTTGATTCAATTCATCCATTATGTGTTGCATCTCATCACATACATCATCATCATATTCTTGGACAAATTTGTACATCTTCAATAGGTTGTTTTGTGGGATACATGCCTCCATCCCACAGACTAGGTTAAAAGGTGAATGACCAATTGCCTTCTTGAGAGTTGTCTTGTTAGCCCACAGTGCTAGTTTAATTTTGAATCCCAAGCCTTTTTGTTCTTCTTGATCAAACGTTTGATGATCTTCATCAGGATTTTATTACTAGACTCAACCTATCCATTTCCTTGGGGATGATAAGGGGAAGAATATGAAACAGTCATACCATATTGATTATAGAAATTAACAAATTCCTCTAACCTAAAACACATTGCATTGTTTGAAACAATTCTTTTAGGTACTCTGAATCGGCTTAAGATATTATCAGTCGAAAAATCAATAGCAAGTTTACTTGTGGCCCTTCTGGTTGGGATTACTTCAATCCATTTAGTAAAGTAATCAATTGCCATCAATATACATGCATGTCCTCCACTAGATTTTTTAGATATCTCCCCTATGAAGTCAATACCCCATTGCTAGAAAGGAGCTGAAATAGACACAGGTCTCAACGACAGATTACCAAAAAATTTCAACTTACCGGAAAACTTCTGACATGCATCACATCTTTTGACATACCTGTGAGCATCCTTGAATATAGTAGGCCACTAGTAACCTACTCTTAAAATTTTATGAGTTGTTGTCTTAGCCATGTAATGGCCTCCACAGGCTCCTTTATGCATTTCTATCAGTAGATCCTCATCTTGGTCTCCATCCACACATCTTAGTATAATACCTTCAGGGTTCCTCCACCAGAGAAAAACATCTAATTACTTGCAATTTAAGGGTTCTTTTCTCAGTAAGGGGCATACCTTCAGGACATTGCATTGTTTGTAAATACTCAACAATCCTCCTATACCAGCCACAAGTTTACATATAATAGATAGGTGCAATGTTCTTTTTCTCTATCTAGTTTATCTGATTTCCCTCCAGATTTTCTTCAACCATTAATTTGGCTAAACCTTGAACCCTTACAAGCTTGGTGATTTGTATGTTAATATTAAACTCTTGGATTCTATTTATCCATCTACATCTCCTTCCTGTAGTTTCTTGCTGGGTGAAAATATCTTTAACTACAGTCGTTGGCACATATGCAAAAATAATTCCTCCCATCAAGTAGGGCTTGAAATTCTTAATTGCCTTTACTAGGGCATATGCCTGCTTCTCTGATCAATCATATTTTAATTCCACAACTTGCAATGATTTTCTAAAGAATGCAATTGGTTGTTCAAAACCATCATTGTTTTTTTGCAATAACACTCTGGCTATAGTATGAAAATAGGCAAAAGTAAATAACTGGAATGGTTTTGAGTAATCAGGTGACTTGAGAGCAGGGCCTGCTTGATTGCATCTTTGATAGCCTAGAAGGCTTTGGATGGCTCTCCTATCCATACTATCTTTTCTCCTTTTTTCAGCATCTTAGATATTGGACGGGTAGTCTCAGCAAAATTTGTGACAAACCTTCTTAGAAAATTTATCTGTCCAAAGAAATATTGGATGCCTTTTACATTTCTTGGTTGTGTAATTATGTCGATAGCAGCCACTCTTTCAGGATCAATTCAAACCCCATCCTTTGAAACAAGATGCCCCAACAGTTTTCCTTATTTTACCCCGAAGGCACACCTCCTAGGATTCAGAGATATCCCATATTCCAAAGCTCTAATAAATTTTTTCTCTAAATGAGAACAATGGTCCTCCTCACTCTTCCTATGGGTAGTAAGATCATCCTAGTAAATTGCAAGGAAAAAATCAACAAAATCAATAAAGGCTAGATCCATAACCCTTTGAAAAGTTGCTTTAGCATTTATTAGCCCAAATGGCATTCTTACATAGACATATGTCCCCCATGGTGTGGTGAAATTAGTCTTGAATTTCTCATACTCTTTGACCATTACTTGGTTATAACCAAAAAATCCATCAATCGTGGACAGCAGTTCACATCCTGTGACCTTTTGCAACATAGCCTCCATATTAGGCAATTGGTAATTATCCTTTAAAGAAGCAACATTCAAGTTTCTAAAATCAACACATAACTTGATGTCCCCATTTTTCCTTCTAACAGGAACCAAGTTAGAGACCCAAGATGAGTGCCTAATTGGTTTGATGATTTCGTCCTCCCTTAGTTTAGCAAGTTCTTCTTGCATTTTGGGTTGCAGGGTAGGGTTAATCGGTCTTTGTTTCTACCTGAAAGGCTTTATGTCAGGTTTCAATGGGATTTCATGTTGGAAAAGACCCTCCCTATATGCTTGAAGGTCTTCATATGACCAAGTGAAAACATGTCTATATTTTCTAAGTAGAGTAATCAACATGCTTCTAACATGTGGCTTCATTTTCCTTCCAACATAAACCTTCTTAGGAGCACCTTATGTTCCTAAGTTTATTTCTTCTAGGTCCTCCTTATGAGTGGGTACTTTCTTAGTATTTGACATATTTGGACCATCAAAAACCCTTTCAAGTGCAACTAATCCCTGAGGGATGGTATTTGTTTTGAGCTGAATCACCTCATTCCCAAACAAGGTTTCCTTCCCATCAATTTCAGTTACAAACGAGCCAAAATCAATTTCCTGGCTCTCATACTAATCCACATAATGCAAGAATTTAAAAATGTTTGTGTCATCATCAAACACTTTCCAGTTGAAGATGTTATCATGTACTATAGGCCTGGTTTGTAATATTTGTGAGATGCCACCAAAAGTGACATCATCAAGTTTGACAGCTATGTTTGCTAACAAGTCAGCCTTAACATTTTGTCCTTTTTTGACCCATTCAATACCAAAAGCACTAAATCCTTCAATAGTATCCCATACTGCATTTCTGTATTGCCTAAGTCTTTTATCTTTAGCTGCAAAGCGGGATCTAATCTGGGAAACAACTAACTCAGAATCCCCCAAAATTTTAACACTTTAATACCATGCTTTGAAGCTATCTTCAGACCGAGTATGAGAGCCTCATACTCAACAAAATTATTAGTACAAGTAAATTGCAACAAGAAGGAATATTTGAATGTTTTACTTTGTGGGGAAGTGAAGAAAACTCCTGCTCTTGAGCCATCTCTGGAACATGCTCCATCAAAATAAATTATCCATAAGTCACCTTCTAATGATATCTCCAGTACTTCTTTATCAATAGGTGCTGAGTGGATCTCTTCTTTTATTTTATCTTCCTCAACACTGAAGTTTTCTAGATTAATTTCCACAAATTTAATTTTGATAGGCTCTAGTAGTTCTTCCACATTTTCAAACATGTGAGGGGCTCTCTTTTCCCTATCTACTTTAACATATTTTTGTTCAATAGAAAATGTTCCAAAAGACAAATCACATTGTATGCTCCCACCCATTGAAGCACTTCAAGGCCTAGATAATAGCATGCCATAAGTAGGTGGGATATCCACCACTGTAACACTCATGTGTAGCTCTTTCTCATGAAATTTTTCCAGTCTATATGGAACATTATTTATAATACCTATGATAGGCACTTCCCAAGAATCCGTTGCATAAAATTTACCATATGTACTGTCTACTTTTAGACCCATTGCATGCATTATTTTCACTTGCATCACATTGTTAGAAGCTCTCGAGTCAATCATACAATTTCTCAACATTTTCCCATCAATAATCAATCTTAAGAAAAAAGGATTGACATGGTTGGGATTATCAGTATAGTTGTTCCTAGGTATATTTGAGGGCTTTCTGTGATATTTTCTTCCACAATTTTTTGCTTTTCTTGATCCTCTTTTGAATTTATCTAATCAAAAACCACTTTACTCTTTCTACTTGTAGGAATAATATTAATAAATACAACATTTTTGTCCTTATGTTCATCTATTCGCATCATTTCTAAGAAAGGAATAGTAACCCTAACTTGAGAAAGTACTTGGAATATATCTATTAAAGTGTACTTTGGTAATTTAGGAAAATTTGTGTTTTTAGAAATTACCTTTTCTTTTCCCTTGGGAGTTTCATCATTAGGAGAGTGTTGATTGTTTTCTTTGGTATTCTGGGGTACAACTTCATTCTTTTTCTTGGTCTTATCAACTTTGTTTTCCCATATCCTGGGCTCCCTTATTTCCTTAGGCTTTGAATCGACATTCTTAGCCTCCAAACTAGTATTTGTTCCAGTTACATCTTTTTCTTTTATGAACAGGCTGCAAGGCTTACCTAAATCACTTGGAACAATTTTGTTTCTCAATTGTATGTTATTCCTTGCCCTAGCAACTAGAGCAACAGTTTATTTTTCAATTTCTTCATCAGAAGGTCTTCTCAAAACAGTATTATCCACCTCGAGTTCATTCACAAAATAGTCATCATTGTCTCCTTCATTTGGAAACACTTTCTGGTGGTGTACATCATTATGTTGTCTTTGCATATCAACATCCCTGCCACAAGGCTCATCATATGAGGTATAATTATCATAGGCCAAATTAGCTAGTCATATTAATACACTTGTCATTGTATCCTGATCTTGGGGAGACTAAGCATCTCCCTTGTCATCCTGAGATTCTACCATGTTTTTTGCTACTGCACACTGTTGTGGATTATGTGGCATTCCACACATCTCACACCATGGTAAATTTTATGTGGAATTCAGAGAATGCTTCTATAAAGGATCAGGTGGAACTTGATTGTTTCTCTGGTTTCCTTGCAAGGATTTTCCATTATTCCAATTAGTATTATAGGGATAGTCCTCTAGCTTGGGGGGGCTTTCATTTCTTTGAAAATGAGGCTTGTCATTTTTTGCTTGTTTTTATAGCAGGGTAAGAACTTGATTTATCTTTTCATCAGCAGCAATAGGTTGAGTAACCTTCTCGTTTGATTCATGGTGCCTTTAAAATTTTTGGGATCTTCTCTTCTCCCCACTTTACCAAAAGCTCTTCTATTATTTTCAATGTTCACTGCCATCTTATATGCCTACCTCAAATTTTGAGGGTCTTTATCTCTTAGTAAATAGCACATTTTAGCATCATAGGCATTACAATACACAACTAAACATGCACTTTCATTAGGCCTTAAGTATGCAGGAACTCTTGTCATAGCCTTCTAGAAATGAGCATTAAACTCAGTAACCAGTTCATTATGTCCCTTGGTAATGTTATTGAAATTATTTAATTTAAATTTGGGGTCAATTTGATCCTCGTATTGTTCCCTGAAAACTCTGCAAAAAGCATCTCTGGAATCAATACTAGCATCAGGTAACCCTCTATACCAATCCCTAGCATCTTCAATTAATGACTGCATAAAGTATTTCATTGCTACATCATCATCCCATAGCTCAAAGTCTTCAACAAAGCATTGAAAAGCTTTCAAATGGTCTTCCCCACTAAAAGCTTTATTACCAGTGAATTTTGGGAGATGCTTTCCTGCATTATTCGGGATTGGATTAGGGTACCCCCAAGTATTATCAAAACACAATTTTCTGTATCTATCAATCTGGGGTGCTCCTCCACCACGTGCATTTCTGGGGGTGCTTTGTTTGCTTTGTTTCTCAATATCTTTCTTATCATTGCCCCCTTTATCTTTTTCACCACTAATTTTTTGTTTATCCTTGCTAGTGCTTCCCTCTTTGTTCTCTGAGTAAGAGCTGAAGTTTTTATGACCACCTCCACCTCCACCACCTTAGTTACCACCACCCCCACATTTAGGGATTTTCTTTTTAGAATTATTGCTCAACGACTCATTCTCGCTCTGCCCTGAACTAGAAGCTTGGGGGGTAGGTATGGATATCTTTAGGAAAGCTATCTTTCTTGCCATTTTGGTATTATCATCTTCTATTTCTACCTTTCTCGAATCAACCTCTAACTGATCATTTATTAGTTGCAATCTTAGGAGCTTAGGGTTTTGGGGAAAATCTAATGGCCTGGGATCAACTTCATTATTTGTTTCATCACTAGTATTAAGATGGATTTTATAATTTGAAAAAACATGGGAATGTTTCTGAGGTTGATCAACATGAGCTTTCCCATGGTCTACAAAGGTTGTCTTCTTGGATCCAACAAATGGATCTGAAGTTTTGGTAGCTGATATAAAAGGGGTATATGTGAGAATGGTGAAGGTTCCCATAGAGACTATTTCTTTAGGCACTTCATGATCCCTCTCAGCAGATGCCTTAGCCACCCTTTCCTCAAAGGTTTTTCTCTTAGTTGCTTCTTCCCTCATCTTTTCAACTTTCTTCTCCTGATCATTTCTTTCAAACTGCTTAGCCCAGAATCTTTTCAGATTCTCTTTTCTTATTTTTTCCCTATTGTCTTCTGCTTCTTTCAACCTCTTTTATTCTTCAATTAAGGTTTGCATATCCCTATCTATATTCATTTCATTTTCAAGGATATCTCCTACCTCACTTGGAGCAGGAGTATAGTAAGGTTGTTCTGCCTGATATTCATTTTGAAGAAAAGGCACTTCCTCATTCAAAGAGGTCCCTCATAGTTTGAAATTTTGTCCAATAAAAACAAACATAGTACCAAGTGCTGTGGCTTTTGGGAACTGTTTATCCTATTCCTAGAAACCCCATCACTCTTCCTCTTTAGACATATCAACTTCAACTTCTCGATCCATTTCAAAAGGAAAACTACCATGACCCATTTTAGACATAATAGCTTATGAGGAATTTGTTAGAACCAAAATTTTCATAAAAACTTCTAAGGGGTTTTTCCTGTTTGAACCCATTATTTCATTATTTTTTCATAAAACTTTATTTCACCGCCTTTCATAATGATAAAATACCCCATACTGTTGCCATATTAAATACATTTTACCGCGATTGTTTACCTTTCATAGCATTTACCTCTATACCACAGCCTTTTTCAAAGTGGCTCACGGTATGGTGGTGGCGGTTAAGCACGGGCAAACATAACGGTTACCACTACACCGCGCGTAGTCAAACCACAGACCATGGTAGCACGGTGGGCAGTGAGTTAGCAGTGGGAAGCAGTCACCGCCATGCCATGGCTGGTCAGAATGAATATCATGATAGTGCGGTGAATGTGGAGATGATAGGTGATGGTCAGTGAACAACTACCGCAATGCCTCAAATGGTTACAATGGAGCTTGTGGTGGTGCGGTGGAAGGTGACTAAGTGACGAGATGGTAGTCAGGATAGTTACCGCACAACCACGGTCGGTCTAAACATAGACTGCATTGACATGATAGACACGGAGGTAGCAGTCAAGACCGCTCACTACGCAACCACAGGGTGTAAGCACGAAGGTCGCGGTAGAGTGGTGGAAGAAAGAGAGATGGTGAAGGCTGGTCACCACTATACCATGGGTGAATAGAACAAAGGGCGCGGTGGTGTGGTAAGGAGAAGTGGAGATCCGCGAGTGGAAAAGTCAAACACCGCTGCACCATGGGTGGACAAAATGTTGACCGCGGTGGAGCAGTAAACGTAAAGGGAAATATGGAGACATGAAATAAAAAGAAGTTTCAGTAGCATATAAATAGAAATATTAAGCAGTGGGTAAAGTATGAGAATTAAAGTAAAATGAAAATGCAGAGCTATGTAAAAATATTTAATTTGCCGATAAAGCAACTCAATTAACTATTTTAATTCATGTCAACGAATTCAAACGGTTGTAATAGGAAATTGAAGGGTCATGACCCTTGAGATATACTGTATAAATGTATTGGAAAATTTGTTAGGAGAGGGGGGACAAGAGTTAGAACAGTAAGTTAGATTTTTTCAAAAAATAAGAAGACTGGGAATGCAAATAATGTATAGACTTTTTGAAGCAGGATCAATGGACAAATTATTTTGAACTAGTGAAACCCATTTTGTATTTTCCTATTGGGTTGTCTCCAATTATAAATTTTTAAATCATTTAAATCAAGATATTAAATATATTTATGATTTATCACAGTGCATTTTTCACTTTGTGGGATTTGATTAGTTGGTGTCTACAAGTCAAAACTAAATGCTTTTAAACAAGTCTCAGTGATTTTAGGACTTTTGTTGGATGGTTAAAGAAGAACCTGGTAGGAAAACATTCTAGCACAATTTATGCAAGTCATAAACCTGGTGAAGTGACATGGCAGCCATAGAATTTCATTTTTCAAAGTGCCTAACAACTAGAATTAAGACAGAGAGGGAAACACACATACAGTTCTTGATATTTTTTACTCCATTTGCCAGGTGGATAGAAGGCACTAATCTACCATAACTCAGATGTAAAATTCATATAAAACAATATATTCAAAATATTTATTTTGTGGAGTAGTAGTTGTAGTCATTTTGTCTATCCATTCCAAATAGCCATTGTGGGTAGATTGTTTGTCAGGAAATGTATTTCAAATCTTCATTTTTCATATAGGTTCACCCACCTAGGTCTAGCAAAACCTAAAGAGTAGAAGGTTCAATTGTGTAATTGGCCTTGTACGTTGGCCAAAAGTGTAGTAAGAATTTGTTAAACTCTTCTGGTTAAAACTTGCATTTTTGAGACCCAACAGTTTGGTGACTCTACTAGGGAGCATTAAACTGAGCCTGAGCTTTCATCATAGAGTCAACATTTTAGAGAGAACTCCACTGGGAACAATAAATTATAGAATTTTCTTGCTTTTGGAGAAAGTGAGTAGTGACTCTAAATGAACAAGTGAATTGAAATTGATAAAGTGAAATATACATCAAAAAGGAATCATCCTAGAGTTCAGACTATCACAATTGCGCACAACATGCAAAGAAGAAGGTCTTTGTACAAAGATGGTGATGGTCCTAACGAAAAAAGTAAATGGACTCAGAAGAATTATAAGGGTAAGAAAATATCTGATGATATGGGCCTAGCAAATAAAAACAAAACATCAAAAGCACCATTAGAGACACATAATTCATATGGTACACTGGAAAATGAAAACAGTCCTTCTAGAGAACCTCATACTCTTGAGAAATGGAGCAATCCTTTCTATCGACCAGACCTTGAGAAAGTTAAGGAGTTCATGGCTGAATGTGATGCTGAAATGGAAAAGAGACAACATGAATATGATCAGAAAATGGCATTTATTGAAAAGAATCAGGATGGAATTGACTATGAAGTAGCCTCTGAGGAGAACTATGAACATATGGCTCAAGATGAAATAAATGCAAAACTAGAACATGAGAGACAAGAAGTGGAGAGAACCAAAATAGAATATGAGCAAAGGCTCCAAGCAATTAGAGAACTTGAAGAGTTGAAATTGAGGAAAGCTCAGTTTAGTTCTCAAATGGCTAATTTGCATAAATATGTTCCACCTCAAAGGTAGGGTAACAATAATGTAGACCCATCAAAAGCCCCGCAGGTCCAACAAAATCAGCCAAATAGACATCAAAATACTCCACCACAACATCAAGGTGTTCAACCACCTCCTTATCAGTAAAATGTACCCCCACAAGGTCAACAATATGTGGAAATGTCTCATAATAATCCATTGTACCAACATCAAAATTACCAAAATCCACCTCCTCCACAATACACAACCATGATCAGGCAGTTTGATTTGGGTGGATTTCAAATATGTCCTTATCCTATGGACAACAGTTAGAGAAGCCTAGTCCCTAAGTTCACAAGAAGTAGTGCGATTACAACTGAAGAACATTTAAGGAGCTTTAATTCTTTTACGCAAGATTTGGATATGCAGATGAGGTTGTTTATGATGTCACTGATTGAAGATGCCAGAGATTGATTTAATGGCTTGCCAATAACCTCTATTGATTCTATTCATCCTTTTATGAGTATTTTCTTGAGCAATATGGGAATCAATACGCACCAGAATTTGCTTTGCATGAATTGGTGACTATCCAGAAACATCAAAATGAGTCAGCTTATGACTTCAACTAGAGGTTTTCTAAGTTGCATAATAAGATACCTCTTGAATCCAAGTTAGTTGATCCTGCTACATTGATTATTTATTTAAAATATTTTGATCCTAAGACTAGATATGAGCTTAGGAACAGGTGTCCAAAGAATTTAGCTGAAGCTCAAAGGATAGCACTCACTATTGAAAATAATAGGAAGGCTGCAGAGATGATTGCTAAGAGGGATAACCCAAGCGTTCCCCAATATTCTCCTCCAAATAAACAAGAAAACACATATAGAAATGAAAGGCCAAGACTACATGACATGCCATATAATACAAATTGGAGAGATGGAAAACCAGTGACGGATAGGCCCAAAAATAAAGAGACACCTAATCCTTTAAAAAAGAGAGGGGCATACATGGTTGATAATAGTCCTTGGTGTTCAGTTTGTGACTTGCCACATTCTTCAAAGCATTGTGTTGTAGCTCAATCAGTCTCAGGAAAAGACATATTAGAAAATGATAATGAAAAAGACCATAATATCTATTTAACTTCCCACATTCTTCACTATGTTGAGCAGGGGTATTCATCTTCAGAAGAAGGAGGATATGAATATGATGTTGATCACCAAAAATGCAATGTTCACATGGCAGAACAATAAATTTTTTCTAATTATGGAAAAATTGATGATGAACAAGGTCCTCCTACTACATCATATCAGACTAGTAGGGGAAATATGAGGAGACCAACTGATGAAGAAATTAAAAGATTGACTATTACAGCAGTTGAGTAGGCTAAAAGCAAGTATTGGCAGAGGAATAGGATAGTGAATGAGAATGAAGGTGTTCCAAGAGGAATATTTTTGAGAGATAAAAAGATGTCCAATCAAATATCAAAAAAGAAAAATGATGAGTACTCTGATAAAAAATAACAAAAATATGTCCCTAAAGAAGAAAGTAAAGAATTTCCCAAGGATAAACAAAAGACAGATTAGACATCCAAAAAGGAGAAAGAGGAGAACAAAGGAGAATAAGCAAAACCAAAGAAGGTGATCAGAGCTGAAAGTGCATCTTTTGATTTCATGCAAGCTTTATCCCAGATAAAAATGTTTGTCCGATTACTTGAAATGATGAAAATTAAAGAGTATAGGGAAAGTGCTATTCAATTAATATCTAGTGGGAGGAATTAAAATATAAAATTTGAACAAAAGGAGAATCTTGGAATTGCTGATAGGAAAGGAAAGATAAAAGTTTTAGAAGTTTGCCTAAATGCTGCATTAATGAATACACCACAAGTTGATCCATTTTTTACTACCCTACTCATAAATGCTAAATTAGTAAGAAATTACATGATAGATTCAGGTGCTTCTATGAATATCATGCCAGTAGGGGTGATGAAACAACTTGGTATGTGGATAGATATTGAGGATGGTAAATCTTATGCCGTGGATAGTAGGAATGTCCCAGTTGTGGGGATTATGAAAGATGTAGAAGTGAAATTAGCAACCTACCCACAGGCAACATATAAAATTGACATAACTCTGATTGATACACCTCCTCAGTTTGGAATTCTTTTGTCAAGACAATGGACTGCAGCAGTTGGAGGTAATGTATAGTTTGATTTATCATATGCCACAATACCAGTTAATGGTGAAGAAGTAAAATTGTATAGAGAACCAAGGGTGAATCAGATTTTTGAGTGCGTTCCTCAAGAACAACTTAATTGCTTCTGTGATGTGGATTTAGGGAGTTTTTGAGTAGAATTTTCTTAGCCAGAATTAGTGAATACTGACCCAATTGATAAGCTTGTTTCTAGAAATCAGCAAGGTGTGTGGAAAATGTATTTTGATGGAGCATGCAGTCAAGAAGGTAATGGAGCTGGGGTAGTTTTCATATCACCTGAAGGTACAACATTTAAATATTCATTTTTGTTGGCTTTTGAATTTACAAACAATGTGGTAGAGTATGAAGCCTTGTTGATTGGTTTGAACATGGTTGTCAAGCATAAGATTAAGTTGTTGACTATCTTGGGGGATTCTGAGCTAGTTGTGTCACAAGTTAGATCAGAGTATGCTACAAAGAACAAGAGGCTAAAACAATATAGAAATGTTGTATGGGATACAATGGAACTATTTGATGCATTTTCAATTGATTGGATAGATAGATCTAAAAATTTGATGGTTGACTTTTTGGCTAGTGTAGCCTTGAAAAGAGATGATATCACTTTGGTAGGGATGTCCCAAGTTGAATTCAAAACAAGGCCTGATGTCCCTGACAACATTTATAGCTGGCAAGTTTTTAATGATGATACCAACCTTTTGAAGTATCTTTATTGTGTAGACCAATATGAAGCACGAGAGATTGATTTCAATTCTTTTGTGGAAGAAGTGGATGGGAAATTGACTATATTTGGGAAGTTTTGCAGCTAAAAACCAACAAGCTTCCCAAAGGGCTTGTAGCATTGGAAAGAGTGTATGATGGGAGTGATCATTCTCTCATGAAGCAGACACCTGTTAAGAAAGAAGATATTGAAGAAATAAATCTGGGAACTGAATTAGCACCAAAAAGGGTTTATATTGGAAATAAAATAAGCCCAACCATCAGGAGAATGTTGATTTCATTGCTAAGAAAGTAAAAGCATGTGTTTGCTTGGTCTTATGAAGATTTGAAGGCATATAGAGAAAATCTTTTTCAGCATGAGATTCCACTTAAGCTAGACACAAAGCCATTCAGACAAAAGAAGAGGCCTATTAACCCAACTCTGGAACCTAAGATGCAAGAGGAGCTAGCAAAGCTCAGGGATGGAGGTATTATTAAACCCATTAGACATTCAACATGGGTCTAGAATTTGGTTCCAGTCGTGAAGAAGAATGGGGACATAAGATTGTGTGTGGATTTCAGAAATCTTAATGTTGCTCCCCTAAAAGATAATTATCCCTTCCCAAACATGGAGGCAATATTTCACAAAGTAATAGGATGTGAGCTATTGGCAATGATGGATGGATTTTCTGGATATAATCAGGTCAAAGTCAAAGAATCTAAGCAATACAAGACAACATTCACTACACCATGGGGAATGTATGTCTATGTAAGAATGCCATTTGGTCTCACAAATACAGGAGCTACCTTTCAAAGAGCCATGGATGTGGCATTTACAGATCTAATTAATGTTATAATGGTGTTGTATCAGGATGATCTCACTACTTATTCTAAAAGGGTAGAGAATCATGTGGGAGATCTAGAGAATATTTTCATCAAAGCATTGGAATATGGTATTAGTCTTAATAAAAAAAAATGTCATTTTTTTGTTACAAAATGTAAGATTTTGGGGCATATTGTGTCAAAAGGTGGGATTAGGATAGATCTTGAGAGAGTAGATGCCATAGATAGAATCCCCATTCCTAAAACTGTCAAAGCAATCCAATCATTTTTTGGCCAAATTAACTTTGTTAGAAGCTTTGTGTCCAATTTTGTTGAGATTGTTAAACCTATATCCAAGATGTTGAAAAAGGGAGAGAAATTGGATTGGATTGATTAAGCCATGGATGCTTTCATATTTATAAAAAGAGATATCAAAGAAGCCCCTATCCTAAAGTCCCTTGATTTTACTAAGCCATTTCAGATTTTTTATTTTGCTTCATTTCATACCATAGTTGCTATCATGTTATAGAAGAATGATGAAGGTCGTGAACAACCTGTTTCCTTTTTTAGAAAATCTTTGCAAGGGTCAGAATTAAAGTATGATATTATGGAAAAATAGGCTTATGCATTGGTCAAAGTAGCAAAAGATTTCAGACCTTATCTTGTTGGAGCTAAGATAATTGCTTATGTCCCACATATAGTTGTGAAGGATATCTTGGTGCAGACAGAAGTGACAGGGAAGAGATGCAGATGGATTAATAAAATCCAAGAGTTCAATATGGAGATTCAAATTACCAAGCTGGTAAGAGGACAGGGTCTAGAAAAGTTGATGGTGGAAACGAATATTGAAGCAAACCAAATCTGCAATGTAGAATGTAAGGAAGAAGTTGTTGCAAGTATTGAACATACTCCATGGTATACAAATGTGATGTATTATCTCAAACACATGAAGTGTCCTAAGTGGATGAATGATAATAAAAGGAGAACTTTGAGGTTGCAAGCTTCTAAGTACATTTTTATAGAAGGGGACTTATTCTGGAAGAATAGGGATGGTATATTTCTGTTATGTTTAGATGAGTCCCAGGTAGAACGTGTCTTGAGTGAAATGCATGAAGGGGTGTGTGGAGGCCATTATTCTACTAAGACCACTGCACATAATATTCTTATTGGCCTAAGGTGTTCAATGAATCTTTTGCACATGTGAGGAAATGTGAGGCTTGTTAGAATTTTTCAGGGAAGTTGAAGTATCAAGGAGCCTTGCCACTTAGACCTTTGCAGGTAGAAGCTCCATTTCATCAGTGGGGAATTGACTTCATTGGAGAAATACAGGAAAGATCAATTGGAGGACACAAATGGATATTAGTGGCCATAGATTAATTTACAAAGTGGGTGGAGGCTATCCCAACTAAGCAAGTGACTAGCAAGGTGGTGGTAAACTTTCTGATGGAAAATATTATAACCAGATTTGTTACCCCAGTTAGATTAATCACAAATAATGGAATGTGTTTTAGATTTGATGAGTTTAGAGATTTTTGCAAAACATATGGCATTAAAATTTCTTATTCTTCCCCATATCATCCACAAGCCAATGGTCGGGCAAAGTCAAGTAATAAAAGTCTTTTGAAGATAGTAAGGAGGATGCTTGATACAAATAAAAAGGCATGGGATTCAAAGTTAAGATTGGTTGTATGGGAAGATAGGATTACAGTGAAGAAGGCAATTAGAAAATCTCCATTTGAACTGGTGTATGGGACACAAGACAGAATTCCATTGCAAAACCTTTTTCCAGTTTATAATTTTATTCTATAGGAAGACTTCGATATTTCTGAACCAATGGAGGAAAGAATGGAGCAACTTGCAGAACTTGATGGAATAAGAAGAATGGCTCAGAAGCATAATGTGAAATTGCAGTCACAAATGAAATATTTTTTTGTTAAAAAGGCCAAGGAGATAAAGTTTGAAGAAAATTACCTAGTATTGTTGTGGAATGCTCATTGTCAGGAGAAGGGGAAGCATGGCAAGTTTGAACCTTTATGGTTGGGTCCTTTTGTGATAACTTGTAAAGGAGGTGAAGATTCTTATTTCCTACAGAACATGTCTGGAGAGGAGTAGGAGTTTCTTGTATATGGGAAGTTCCTGAAGCATTTCTTCTTTTGAGGGATTGCAGAGGGTTAAGGATTGCCAGTGCATGGACAATTCTTAGTAAACCTCTTTAAACTCTCTTTTCCATGCACAGTAGTTTAGGAATTCTATTGGTTCTGGGATTTTATAGTACATGGACATTATCAAAAGTTACCTTGCTGAAATTTTATTTTTTCTTTCCATGTATAGTAGTGTAGGGTCATGCTCCATCTTACGTCTCCCATCTCTTTCATCTTTTCATTCCTTCCATCTGCCATTTTCTTCATTTTCATCCTTTGTCTTGGTCTGCTCTCCCAGTTGCATTCTATATTCTTGCAGTGATTGCACAATCACTCATCACCAACAAGAGCCACTATTAGAACCAAAATTTTCATAAAAATTTCTAAGGGGTTTTTCCCGTTTGAACCCATTATTTCATTATCTTTTCATAAAAATTCATTTCACGACCTTTCATAATGATAAATACCCCATACTGTTGCCATATTAAATACCTTTTACCACCATCATTTACCTTTCATAGTGTTTACCTCTATACAACGACCTTTTTCAAAGTGGCTCGCGGTATGGAAGTGGTGATTAAGCATGGGCAAACATAACAGTTACCGCTACACTGCGCGTAGTCAAACCACAAACCACAATAAGATGGTGGGCGGTGAGTTAGCAGTGGGAAGTAGTCACCACCATGTTGTGGCCAGTCAAAATGAAGACCGCGGTAGTGTGGTGAATGTGGAAATGATAGGTGATGGTTAGCGAATGGCTACCGCGATGTCATAGATGGTTAGAATGGAGCCCGTGGTGGTGCGGTGGAAGGTGACTAAGTGGCGAGATGGCAGTCAGGATAGTTACCGCGCAGCCACGGTCACTCAAAACATAGACCACGGTGGCGCGGTAGACACAGAGGTAGCAGTCGAGACCAGTCACCGTGCAACCATAGGGTGTAAGCATGAAGACCGCGGTAGAGTGGTGGAAGAAAGATAGATGGTGAAGGCCATTCATCGCTATACCACGGGTGAACAGAACGAAGGGCGTGGTGGTGCAGTAAGGAGAAGTGGAGATCCGCACATGGAAAAGTCAAACACCATTGCACCGTGGGTAGAGGAAAGGTTGACCACAGTGGAGCGGTAAACATAAAGGGAAATATAGAGACATGAAATAAAAAGAAACTTCGGCAGCGTATAAAGAGAAATATTAAGTAGCGGGTAAAGTATGAGAATTAAAGTAAAACAAAAACGCAGAGCTATGTAAAAATATTTAATTTGCTGATAAGGAAACTCAATTAAATATTTTAATTCATGTCAATGAATTCAAATGGTTGTAACAGTAAATTGAAGGGTCACGACCCTTGAGATATACTATATAAATGTATTGAAAAATCTGTTAGGAGAGGGGGGACAAGAGTTAGAACAGTAAGTTAGATTTTTGCAGAAAATAAGAAGACTATGAATGCAAATAATGTACAGACTTTTTGAAGCAGGATCAATGGAAAAATTATTTTGAACTGGTGAAACCCATTCTATATTCAATTTTTGAGATGTTATAATTTTTTTATTTTCCTATCGGTTTGTCTCCAATTATAAATTTTTCACAGTGCATTTTTCACTTTGTGGGATTTGATTAGTTGGTGTCTGCAAGTCAGAACTAAATGCTTTTAAACAAGTCTCACTAATTTTAGGACTTTTGTTGGATGGTTAAAGAAGAACCTGGTAGGAAAACATTCTAGCACAATTTATGCAAGTCATAAATTTGGTGAAGTCACATGGCAGCCATAGAATTTCATTTTTCAAAGTGCCTAACAACTAGAATTAAGACAGAGAGGGAAACACACATACAGTTCTTGATATTTTTGACTCCATTGCCCAGGTGGATAAAAGGAATTGATATGCCATAACCCAGATGTAAAATTCATATAAAATAATATATTCAAAATCTTTCTTTTGTGCAGTAGGAGTAGTTGTAGTCATTTTTTCTATCCACTCCCAATAGCCATTGTGGGTAGATTGTTTTGCAGGAAATGTATTTCAAATCTGCATTTTTCATATAGGTTCACCCACCTAGATCTAGCAGAACCTAAAGAGTAGAAGGTTCAATTGTGTAATTGGCATTGTACGTTGGCCAAAAGTGTAGTAAGAACTTGGCAAACTCTTCTGCTTAAAACCTGCATTTTTGAGACCCAACATAATCTCCACTAATAAAAGCACTATTCATCTCGACATTTAAAGTAGGAGAAGAAACAATAAAAGATGAAACAGACCTACTTAGGGTATCATTTACCTTTACCCATTTCTTGTCTTGTCCTGGTTCGAGCTCTAGCATTGGCTTCTAGTCTTCTTCATGGCCTTCAGTGTACGAGGAATTTCCTTTGCACGTTGCTTTTTGTACTTTGTATGAATATTTGTGTTTGAGATATCAGATTTTCCACCCAAAATGTTGGGAATTATGAAGTGATTGCACTTCGCTTTTGTACTCATGACTTTGGACAAGATTTTGAACATTACCCGACACACTGACAAAGAAGATAGGAAAACTAGACACATGCGCTGAATATGAAAAATTAGGCACATAATTTAAACCAAGTATATTGTAACAAATGACTCTGACTAAACCAAATCTGTACTAGAGACTTTTCATTTGATACTTCCCCAGCAGAGTCGCCATTCTGTTGGCATTTTTTATTGAAACCCAAACGTATTTCCCAAAAGCATTTATGACCTTACCATGTTCAATAAAAAAATTCTAGGAAACGTATGGCCAACTTGATGAGAACAATGATAAGGCTAATTCTCCTACACTTCAGACTCTATAAGATCCAGGAGGGTATTCCCTAAAATGTGCTCTTAACATACAACATTAAACGATTCATTTGCACATGGATAAGCAACAAATAGTTTCCCCAATTATGCTAAAAGGATGAAATCCTGCAAGAAATTGGCTATTCCTTGAAAAGGCTCGAGTCTAGCTAACAGAGAATCGCAAACATGACTAAAGTAGATTGATAGGAAATTTTTGAATAAAATATCCTAAAGCCATAACACAAAACATGAGAGAATAAAATGTGATCAAAATTCTAGTGCCATATTCCAAAGCACGGATTCAAAAGAGAAAACTGAACTACAGGGAAAATTTCATCTTAAGAATCTATGATCTATGTGAATTGCATTACAATACACATATCTATACCTGAATCTATTACTTCTTTATGAATCTTATTGTTAGCTTGCATGAACTTACTAATTAACTAAAGCATTTAACTAATCCTTTGAACCAGAGCTATCGTTAAACGTAATTCACAGTAAAGAACAAATGAAGATCAATGAAAATCATCTTGGATCAATATTTCATTAATAATCCATGCAAAGTATCATAGCAGGAGAGAAAAAAAACTTAAAACACTCGCATGTTTAACACAAACATTTTTAAGAACCACATAATTAACCAAGTTGTCTTATCTGACTCAAAACCTTCTAAACCCTGGACTTACATTCATACTCTTTGTATCACTAGACTCATATTTCTCACATCTCATATATTTCAGCAGACCTCTCTCACGGCTCGGAATTCCCTTTTATAAAACAAGGTAGCCAACAAGCCTCAGGCCGAAGAGTACAGATGTCCATTTATTATTGGACTGCTAATTCCTAATTTAGTTACAATTCATCATGCGACTAAAAAAGCATAAGAAAAGAATCATTATTAGTTGTTATGGAAGAAAAGAAACTGCCCTACAAAGGGCCACTTATTCACGTCGAAGAAGGCATCTTTAACTATTGCAACACTTTATTCCACCTCAGCACCTTGTACTTGAATTTGAAAGGAGAATGCATATTTTCAAATATAACCTCTGAGGCCAGACCTGTATTATACATGACCAACTTGCATCTCCCAAACATAGTATTCATATTTCAAATTCATTTGTAAACACCTTTTTCCATAATTCAAAATCATCCTCGGATGGCCAATTAAAAGCCATAACCTGATCAATCTTATCTCGATAGGGCGCATATTTCACCATTACTGACGTGGCCTTCTTATCAAAGTTCTCTAAGAGACTGATGACAAATGACAGTTTCTCCAATGTATTCTCCAGCATACCAATGTCAAAAATTTTGCATATCTCATAGGTCTGAGCAATCATGATATTAGTCATCTGATCCTTCCAAATTTGCAAAGGTTTTATCTCGTCTTGACTATGCAGAATATGTGGCAAAGGAGTTAAGTACTTTCCATCATATATAGCCTTCAACCCTTTGATCTTTAACTCCATAGGGGCAACATACCCCTGAAACTTCTGCTCCACAACTCCCTTGACAAATTGGTAGGTTGAAATAACAATAGGATACTTATCCCTATGTTGTTTTTCTCCCACTGCCATGAATTTCAATTTCTCAATCCTAGGGCTCCATCTGTCCAACAATGGGGTGCCCACCTCTCTATCTCTTGGGAACATCCAAAGAGCTTGCAACATGAGAGCATAATTTGTAATAAAACTATTCATTTTTCCTTGGACCTTCCTTCTTAAATGTTTTAGCATAGTGTCCACAATAAATGAATTGCTCCTTCCTGCAGACTCCTAGATTTGTTGCACCATCTCCTTATATTCCTCAACTTGCTGAATTAATTTCTCCCTAGAGAGTCCTCCTCCCAAACTATTAGCCCTTCCAACTACAATAGGCACTTGTCCCATGTTATATGGAACAATAGCTAAGGACTGTCCTAGTGAAGAGGGTTGAGATTGCTCCACGGGTGGGTCAGAGATAGTGCGGCTAGAATTAGCCTAGCCCTGAGACCTCAATGTTTCCATTTGTTGTTTTAATAAGGCCAAATTAGTTTCTAGCTCTGCCACCTTTTGTTGAATCTTATTATATTCAATAATAATGTCCTTGTCTTGGCCTCTAAGAGTATCCCGATCCTTGGTCAAATCCTCAACAGTTGCCTTGGTGAATTTTGCAACATTTACAACCATATCAGCAGCCTCCAATGCTAGGGTATCAGCAACTCTTCTTATAACTAAGTGACCACTAAAATCAGATGGTTCTGCAACAATTGGTTTCTTGGATCCAGTGGACAAAGACCAGATTGCAAAAGCATCCCACTCTTCACTAAAAGTTGACCCTTTGAGCACTAGCATAGCTTCTTCATCAGTTGCAAGAAGTGGCCTATTGGCCCTTCTTATTGTATTGAACACCACATCATCGACAATATCCCATTCAGGAAGTAAAAATACTCCACTCTTCTGTACTAATACTCGGCCCTACTCTGGTGTTATTTCTTTGAATTTTTCCTTCATATGTTCTCTGACCTTAGATTGAATTACCTTCTCTAGAAGCTCAGGGTGCAAAAAAATTTCTTGTGCCACTTTCTTAGCATATAATGAGACATGTGCTCTCCACACAAAATCTTTAAAAGCACTGGTCTGGATAAAAGAGTCATACATCATGAACTCTCTGCAGGCCTCGATTCTTAGATCATCATTATTTGTTATTCCCCTTATTTCATCTTTTCCCAACCTTTGAGCAACTGCCCCATAACTTGATGGATTGTCCAGTTGGAAATATGGCGTTCCTTGATGCATTTCGTCAGGAGTAAAAATGATCTCTTCATCCTCATCACCATCACAATCAAACAACTTTGTTCTCTCAATTTTCTATCTCTTTGGTGATGAGGAACATGTCTGGTCAACAATTCTCATAGGAGAATCCAGATCAACAATATTTGGCAATGACTGCCCTGAAGAAGATGGTGCAACACTTTTAGCAACTTCACCAACCCTGCTTCCCCTTTTCCTAGAGAAAACCTTTATTTTCTTTGGAGGCTGATATGTAGGCCTCTCCTCCATCTTTACTTCAGGGTACTCCTTGATATTTTGTGACTTTTCCCTCTCTTCCACAACCCATTCATCCTTCAAAATTCCGACCAAACTCTCAAAATTGCAATGGCATGCATAGCCCTATTGAATTCACCATTAATACTGGGTATAGGATTGAAAGTAGGTATCTTTTCTTGCTTGCTTTTCACCATCTTGGCAAAGGCGAGGTATTTTTCCTTTTTCTCAACTTGTTCATCTAAATAAAAAATGTTCCTGATAATATCTTCAGGAAAGTAGAAATTATGGAAAAAAGTTCCAGTCTGATGCTTAGGCTTCATTTGCGAGATAAAACCCTCAGAATCATGATTCCTAGGGCGTACAGTCTTTAATCCATAAGGTCTAAGTAGTGTGTAGAAATCATTCCATCCTACCTTTTCCATAACAAAATATGCAAACATTGTATAATCAAGGAAGAAAGACCCTTTCTTCTATTCTATTGGAAGATGTACTTCTTGAGCACACCCCAACTAACTAATGATTTCCAGAAATCCAATTCTTAGAGGCACATCCCTCAACAAAACATAAGGGTTGACATTTGTGGCATACACTCTGAAAATTGTTGTATTATGGTAAGGGATAATATCTCCCCAATTATGTGTCAATTTCAATTTAGGCCTTCTCTCCATTGGCCTCAAGAAATCATGAATCTCTTTAGGAATTCTTGGAGGGTCAAGAACTAGATCCTTCTTCAATTTGGATCCAAAGACATTTTGGAACGTTACATAATCAAACTTTTGATCATGCATATCAAGGATCCTGGTCCAATATTGGACAGGCATTTCAACGCTACCCTCCTTTTTCTTCAATTCCATATCCTTTTCAAACCCTACCTGGCCCCTATATAGAAACATGTGAATCAACAAGGAATACCATTTGAAACCAACCCACTTCTTTCCTTCCTTTAGAGCCATTAGACACCCATGCATCTTCTCTGCCAAATAAGTGGAAAAATCATATACCACGTTAAAACCTAGATGTTGAATGTTCACAACCATTTACATGACATCGGTAGGCAGAGTATTCTTCAAAATAATTCACAAAACTTGGCACAAAGAACAAACTTCTTCTTGAAATAGCTAGAGAAATAGTTTATAGGAAAAGGCTCTGGCTCATTCTTTCCAATTACCACCTGCTTCTTATTCTTTCCTTTTCCCGAGGTTGCCAAATGAAGTACCAAAAGAGATGTTCTGAACAAACCCTTGGTATTTTTGTATTCTTCTCTGAAGGCCTCAAGATTTATGGCAACCATATCCTGACTCCATTCATGTAGACCAAATATTTATGCATTTTCCTCCCTAGTTATCTTTACCATTTCTATGCCATAATGAGTTCTAACAACTCTGGTTATAGGGTCATACCTTGCAGCAACATCTTTCAATAAATCTACATCCAAGTAGACATTAGGAACCACCAGCTTGCCCAAATCCAACCTCCACGGGTTACATAAAGGAACACATAAATTTCTATTCCCAAACTAGTTTGAGAACAACTACCATCTACTATATGGTAATTCAGCGTCCCGATCCACACATTGCTTGTCAATTAAGCCTTCTATGAGCAAGGGCCCATAGAACAAAGCTTTTCCCTCAGGCCTTTTGCTACTAGAGCGATTTAATAAATCTATAATGTCCTAGGAAAAGGGTTTGGTAGTGGCCTCAGAGCTAGAGCTTCGGGCCTTCACTGTCATTTATACAAGATAGAGAATAACTCGAGCTAGGGTTTTTATATGTAACAATTATAACTCACACCCTATAGCTTTAAATAGAAAATTCTTCACAATTCTAGAAGCCTTAGCAATTATCAAGATAAGCTTTAAGATACTTTAAAGAAAATCTACTTGAATAATCCTTCAGGAGCAGAACAAGAAGCAATCGATAATGGTTCTTCAAGCAACCATAAAACCTTCTGAAACACAAGAAATGGTATACGTGTTACTTATGGTTTCACTTGTAGAACATTAATGATAGTGAGCCTAGAAAATCACAAAGATGGCTTGCTTCGCTCGACACTAGGCAATTCTTCTTCAACATGGAGATACACACAAAAATAGAAATTCACTGATCTTTTAGCATTTAATTATGAGAGCATAGTCGAACTCGACCATTACTATTCAATCGTGTGAGATAAAACAGCTATAGTACAACACCAACCTATTTCAAATGTGATTCGTTGATCAAAAATAATGTAGGCCAGGAGAATGGGACAAATTATGTCAAAACAGTTTGAAAATGTCATGTTTGTTCACCAGTCTTCAGGCAAATAGGAAATCACCTATCGGGCACCACATTAGCACAGAACGGGCCCCACCTTGGTCGTCCTTTGTACAACATCGGCGTCCACGTGTCAAAAATTTGTACACCTCACAGCATTATTACAACTAAAGTTTTAATTGCGTGAGGTCAGCAAGGAATGACCAAGATGCATCGGTAAAGATACAACTATCAACACCGGCATCCATCATCGGTCGGTGAACAAAAATTGATCCCCACAATCATATGCAACAAGTGGCATCATTTGTCACACCTCGCACCACCTTTATAACATCAGTAGGAAACCTTGCGAGGTTTGTGAGGAACGATCCAGATGAGGATCACTCCATCTGATGGCTATGCAATTTTCACATGCGAAAAAGTTATTTATAAAAAGGGGACTGACTAGGTGGACGGGGAAACGACCCTCGAGGTCGAAAATATTTTTTTAGAGGTTAATCTAAAACATTTTACCAACCCAACACTATGGAAAAATACAATACAATCAGGATGCAAAAGACCAAGAGGACGGGTAAAGAGGGGCCAGTAAAATCACGACTAAAAGGGGTTAAGACCTCACTTAAACAACCAGCCACCATTAATAATAAGTCAACGTTCGAAAAGAACACCTATGACCCAGATTCATTTTTAAAACCCAAAACCCAACCAATTAGAGCCAGGGACAAAATAAACTCACAAGGGGAAGAATTTAAAAGCTCCACCACCCCCACAAACACATAAGGGATCTATGGATTTTGGGTCAGTATGTCTCTACTACAATGTTGTCATAGAGCATGGAACTATCGTCATTCCCCAAATACTCATAGAACTAGAAGAATGACACAAAGAGATGGAACAAAGAAAAATCCTTTTGAGTCAACATGGAAGAAACATGAATTTTTCGACACCTTGCATCATCTCCAAAAGGAAAACACAAGACACATGAAAAAGAAAAAAGGAAAATATTTTTGGGTCAACATGGAAGAGACATAAATGTCTCAATGCCTTGCATCATCCCCAAAAGGAAAACATGGTACAAATGAAAGAGATAAAGGAAAATATTTTTGGGTCAACATGGAAGAGATATAAATTTATTGATGCCTTGCATCATCCTCAAAAGGAAAAAACAAGAAAAATGAAAAATATAAAGAACAATATTTTGGGTCAACATGCAAGAGACATAAATTTCTTGATGCCTTGCATCATCCCCAAAAGGAAAACACAAGACAAATGAAAAAGAATACCATGACATAGAGAAGAATGAAGATACAAATAGAAGAATGCACAAAATAGATAGGAACAGCAAACAAAATTTCACAGGGGATCACATTACACACATTCAATCATAAAGAAAAGTGAAAAAGAAAAAGACTAATAAGGTACAGGTGAGTCAACCTAAAGTAGGTCATCTGCCTCCCAATCTCAGTCGGTATAAATAGAAGGTAGGAAACTAGCCAAAGGGACAACATCAAGTTCCGAACTAGGACACACACTAAGTTCAACACTCTTAGTAGGAGATTTGTCATCTAAGCTCATAGAAGAAGAAAACAATTGATTAAACTCTTCATGCACTTGTTTATCAATCTTTGCAATGTAAATGCCATCATCTAAGTTAATCATAGTAGGAGGTCGAATAACAATGTCCATGTAATTTTCTTGTTTATGTTGCGGTGAGGGTTGATAGTCATCATGCATTGTTTCAAGTAGGTTTGGATTTTGATTTTCTATGTTATTGTTGTTTTCTTGAGTTTGCAATCTACGAGCAATAGCACAACATCTATGTCTATGCTCTCTAGAATTTCAATTTATTTTTATTTTATTGTCAATTTGTTTTTGTGTAAGAGCAGGTTTGTCAATCATAGGTTCCTTCTCTTCCTTTGGAGGACTAGAGGGAACAACAATAGGTTGTTCAACTACTTTCTCTTTGACTTTGTAAACTTGTTTGACTATAGGAGGGACAAGGGGATTGTTTGTGTTATCTTGTGGTCTCTTATATAGAAATTATTTCTAGAATCATTTTACCTCTATAATTATCTTTTTTAATTTGTGTTTTCAAAGGTAATTTTGTCAAACTTCCACTAGAAAAAATACATTGTAAGATTTAGATTTTTTTTAGTTATTTGGTATTGTCTTTTCTAAATGAATTTATTATAGAAATTTATTTTTTCTAGTGTTCAACTCCTGCCCAACTCTTCAATTATGGATATTGAAATATTTTCATTTTTTAAAATTTATTAAGAAAAGGCTAAAAATGAATGCTCCTGTAGCTATTTGGGTTCATGTTGATGCTATATCTTTCAAATTAAATTACTAAGAGAAGCCTATTGTTGTACAAGTTCTATTCCTATTGATAGTTGAATAAAAATGTTTATCATATTAAACAATTGTAGCATAACTATTTATGAATTTGATTACATATTAGAAGGCAAGAATGACTATCTTGGATTTAATTTAGGCATATGTACACTCCATCCTTGCTTGAGGAGTTTTACTTGACAATGTCGAGTAATTTAGATGTTGAAAGGCTTAATTCCACAAAGATTAATAGTTTGAGAAAGAGTAATATGGCAAAAGGATTAAATTACAATACAAGATATGATTTTATTTTCTAATTTGGGTTTTCAAAGGTCATTTATCTCAAACTTGCACCAAAAAATTATAATACAAGATATAAATTTTTATTTATTATGCTTTTAGTATTATCTTCTTTAAATGAGTTTCTTATGAAATTTCTTATTTTTTAGTGTTTAATTCCTTGTCGACTTTTCAATTATGGACATTGAATTATTTTAATTTTTAAAAATTTTATGAAAAATAGGATAAAAATGAATTCTACTATGATTATTTGGATTCATTTTGATGTTATAAATTTTGTATTACATCTCTAAGAGAAACATATTATTGTACAAGTTTTTCCTATTGATCATTGGAAAAAATGTTCTTATCATAGTATAATTGTATATGAATTTGATTAAATATTAAAAGGAAATTATGACTATCTTGGATTTAAGTTATGTATATGTATTCTTTCCTTGCCTAGGAAATTTTACTTGACAATAAATTGAGTAATTTCTATGGTGAAATACTTAGTTCCACAAATATTAATATTTTGACAAGTCTTTTATCTACAATAGGTGAAAAGATAAAACACTTCACTCTACACAAATCAAGGCATTGTATGACACACATCAACCTTATTATAATAGATTTTTATATTGTTTCTAGTCGTGAAATTTAGTAGGATTTTATAACCACAATTAATTGTCTATATTTTTTGGTGGTAAGTGCATTATCTATCTAATCAACTTCTTATACAAATATAAAGTAATAAGGAAGATACTAGTCTTATTGCATATCAATAGATCTTCATAAAAAAGGTGATAAAAGAGTCAAAAAATAGAAGCAACACGATTAGAAACACCCTAGTTGATGAAAAATTCAATCCTTCAAAGATATGTTTTTTTCTTATTTTGAAGAAAGCCTATAATTTTTTTAGTGTAGAAAAATGCACTCCTTTACATTTTCATGCTTTGTTAAGGTCCCCTCAAATAAATTGGACTTAATTTTGCCTTAATAAGCCCCATTTTACATTTTCAAGCCTAATAAATTAAATTTTATAAAGGGGAAACCCAACAAAAATTTATGCCAACACATAATACATTACCTTGAGCAATGAGTGTTCTAGGAATAGGGACCTGGGACCCATTTTCCCATAGGTGAATGGGTCCTCCCTAGGCCTTTAAACCCATTTTTAAACCATGGTTTTGGCGATATTTTTATAATCCCAAATTCAAATTTCAATGTTGCCTTTTAATGTTTGATATTCAAGAAATTAAGGATAGATACCTATAAATACAAGGTTAATTTATCAAATCAACATTAAATTTTTGAGACATCAATCCTAAGAGAAAATATTATTGTCAAGAGCATTGAAGAGCATATTTATCAATCATCTACAACAATAATCAAGATCATGATCATCATGTCAAATTTTATGTGGGTTCATGCATGTTTTTGGAGCTAACTTTGTGATGTAGGTTTCAAGTGTCAAATCAAGATTCAACCATCAAGATCACATTATCAATCAAGCCATTTCATTCAAGATCAAGACCTTGGAGATATCTACTAAGTTTTAGTCCTTTAAGGGTTTCAAATCAAGGGTTTGGTGATTTTCAACATAACATTTGTTCATCCATCATTCCTTTCATGTTTAATTGTTTCAATTCAAGGTTTAGTTACCAAAATGAGGTTTGAACAAGGCAGACCTACATTCACCAAAAACAAACAAATTTTCCCTATTGTGTGTTTTGCAGGTCCTCGATTGAAGGAAAATAGAAGAAAAGTTGAAGATCTTAAAAGAGCAATTTTGTAAAGTTGCATTTTTTGTCACCTTTGTTTTCAAGCCACGAAAACTCAAATCCCAAAGTTATTTTTGGATTTTCAATAGTGGGATTTAAGGGAATTAGGAGTGTAGACGTAGGGCCCAAGGATTGTAAAATCAAATTTTAATCTTTGCACAAGGACCCATTCTCCTATACTTCATCTTACTCAACTAAAAATACTTCATCTTTGGCAAAACAACCTTACAAGAACAATCCCACCCTCCCTAGGAAAGCTATCCTCTTTTACCATCTTGGGGTTGGGAGACAACATGCTCCATGGTAGCATTTCCATTGAATTGGGTATGCTCACTCAACTTAGAATAATTTATCTTTGAAGAAACAACCTAATAGACATAATCCAAACTTTCCTAGGAAACTTGTCCTCTTTAACTAACTTGAATTTGGAAAAAAATAAACTCCATGGTAGTATTCCTATTAAACTAGGTATGCTTACTCAACTCAGAGAACTTTATCTTTGGGGAAACAACTTAACAGATACAATCACACCCTCCCTAGGAAACATATCCTCTTTAAATAAATTAGAATTGGGAGACAAAAAACTTTGTGGTAATATCCCTATTGAATTGGGTATGCCTACTAAACTCAAAAGACTTTATCTTTCATGAAACAACCTGATAGGCACAATCCCACCCTCCCTAGGAAACCTATTCTCTTTAACTAAATTGGATTTGAATGAAAACAAACTCCATAATAGTATTCATATTGAATTAGGAAAGCTTACACAACTCAAATAACTTCATCTTCAAAAGAATAGATTGACAAGAGTGATTCCATTTTAGCTTTGGTAAACTATCATTTAGTTACAAAAAAATGAATTTAAGGGAAAACCAACTCATTGGAGGAATCCAAAGCTCCCTCTCTATTTGTATTTGGGAAGAAATCATTCATATGAAGTTGTTCCATAAAATTTGGGTTGGGAACAATGTCTCACCAAGTGTAAACATTCTTCCAAGGCGATTTCTATATAGTCTTGTTGATCTCCCATAGCTAAGACATCTTGCTCATCATAAAAATGTGCTAGTGAGGAAAATACCTCTCAAATGAAGGAGATGCTAAACTTAGAGCATGTGCACTTATCTCATGATAGGATAAGAGGAAATATATATTGTTTAGCCAAACTCTAGAGATTTAAAGATGGTGTACATTTTTTAGCCATCTTTATGGAAAACATAATTATTGATTTATATATATTGAGAAATAGAAAGTAAATTTAAATAAAAGGATTATGAGTTTTTTTTCTCAACGATATCTTCATTCTTGTTTAAAACTTGGGTTATTAATGTAATATTTTTCAAATATTATCTCTAAGGTTGTGGTAGCACATCTAATAATTTATTTTTCTATCAACCTATCGTAAACATAGCCTTGATGATTTTATGTAATATGGATTGAATTCATATTCACTATAGCCTTAGAAGGTACTATTTTTATGAAATAGGTTTATCTAAAACATTAGATATGAATTGTACCTTTTTTCTTTTCACATATAGGTAGTTTATCAAAATAAATGGTTATAAAATTTGTATAAAGAGAATAGTGATCATGTAAGATAAAAAAATTATGTTATTTTTACTATCAGTTCTTATATTTTAAACTAATTTTTTGTTAGAGGAGGAAACCTCTGATGTATTTAACAATATATTCATAACCTTTGTTTTTGCAAATCGCCACTTTACATGTTTTTGTTTTTACAATTTACTCTACATGATCACAAGCTTTAATTTTCTATTCAAGTTTGATGGTGACATGGCCATAGCTAAGTAGGATGAAAGAGAACATAAGTGCAATAGTAAAAATGGATAGTAACACTTTGTGTCTACTACCACTTTTCTAATTGCTTTCCAATATCATGTTTTATGAGCTTATACTTGATATCTTTATATACTTAAACTACCAATACAATCCATCAAAATTTATCCAACACTATTTTTTAAGTAAAATATTTTTCTTAAAATGAAACAATGAATGTGATCCATAGCTACACTCGTCATGCATATTGTGTTAGGCTACATGCAAACATTATTGTTCAATGAAAACTCATTCAAATTATATAAATAAATGAATTTCACAAAGATAGCCTTTATCTAGTAAATTAATACTTAAATTTAATTTTCATATTATCTAAACATCTTGGGATTTTTCTTGTAATTTTACTTATTATTTCTATGTTTAAAATAACCTCTTTAACTGAATTGGATTTGGGAAATAACATACTCCATGGTAGTATTCCTATTGAATTGGCTACACTTACTCAACTCAGAATACTTCATATTTTTGAAGACAACCTCATAGGCACAATCCCACGCTCCCTAGGAAACCTGTCCTCTTTAATCAAATTGTTTCTGTATGAAAATAAACTTCATGGTAGTATTCCTATTAAATTGGGAATGCTTACTCAACTCAAAATTCTCATAGGCACAATCACACCCTCCCTAGGAAACCTATCCTCTTTAACCAAATTTACATTGGAAAACAACAGACTCCATGGTAGTACTCCTATTGAATTGGGTATGCTCACTCAACTCAGAATAATTTATCTTTGGGGAAAAAACCTCACAGGCACAATCCCACCCTCCCTAGGAAACCTATCCTCGTTAACTGAATTGGATTTGTCACCAAAAAATACTGGTAGTATTATTATTCAATTGGGTATGTTTACTCAAATTAGAATTCATCTTTGACAAAACAACCTCATAGGAACAATCCCACCCTCCCTAGGAAACCTATCCTCTTTAATTGAGTTGGCTTTACTAGAAAACAAAATCCATGGTAGTATTTTGATGGCACCGACCTCCTTACCACATAGACTCTAGGTCTAATTTACAATCTTGCATAGGTTTTCCAAACTACGGTCAATTCCATTCACTCACACAGTCTTCCTATCGCATTGGAGATAGGAATAGGAAATAGTTATCTCACTCATGGCATGTGATAGTAATTCAAAGATAAACACTTAACCATGAACTGGAATTATAGAAATTAACTATATGATTCACGACATTGATATAACAACCAATCAATATGAACTCACAATGAACATTCGATTTCTTGTTCTCTTCTTGAAATACATGAACTACTAGTTACAAGAAAATAATAAACTATAATGTTCCAGGCATGATTTGTTCGATGCCTCCAAGTGCCTCTATTTTTCATCCTCATCTTTACCCATCTTCTTTGCTTCCCTTAATCTTTAACTATTCTCCTCTCTTCTTTCCAATTCTCAACTTCAGTCTGCTAACCTACCATTATAAATGCTCTTTTGTATACTATGCAACAGTCTTTGTATTTCTTGTCAGGTGCTACTTCTAATATTCTCTTTTTCTTTCAACACATACCATGATCGATCATGCATTCCTCTTATTACTGATTGGTCCATCCCTCCTCTCTATTCTACATTCCTTTATCTATGCTCCATCCATCTTTCCTTACTCTGTCACTTCACTCTTCTCCGCTTCCTACCATCAATTCATTTCCCTTTCCTTGACCATACGCTTCCTTTCCTCTATCAATCGATCCCTCTCTTCTTCTGACCTCTCTTCTTTCTACTAGTCGGCCCCCATATTTCATTTCTCGACCACTTTTTCAATCGGCCTTGTCTTCCTATCAGCCTCCTAGAAATATTTTGGCCTTCCTTAGTTCGTCCCTGTCATTCCCTCGACCTTTCACTTCTTGATGCCTCAAAACATTTCCTACCAGTGTTCATAACTAAAATCAAACTATTTCCACCTCTTTTTTCCAACTGTCATCGATCCATTTTTTAACCATCTTGAACATTGCTAACTATTTGTAATTATTTCTTGTAATAGGTAATTAATTGTTGATTATCCCTTTCCTTATGTCTAAGACAAGCTTACCAATTTATGATAGGAACTTCATTCACCAAGGCAACAAGAACTGCATTCACTCAGATAAGACTAAACTAAAAATAGAATTCAAAAGGATAGTCGATGCTCTTACATCAGACTCCCTAGGGGAATAAAAGATCATGTGCTCATGCACATGTGGTGATTCTGCAAACCCACCTGTCCATTTTCTTCCACTTCTTCCATAATTTCTCTGGCTCATTAGCCACATTCCTCCAACATTACTGTGCAACACTATGTGATGTCCTCATGAGGCTATCTTCATCAATTACTTTATACCTCCAATCCCTGATCATTCCTTTATTCTCATAAAACACACCATAAACAAATGTAAATATTTCCATGTCTTCAACATCCCTCACTTCATCATCAACATTTACTATTTATATGTCATCCTCATCATGCTCATCCAATGTTATTTCCAGCCACTCTTCTTCCATGGCCAACTACAGCAAAAAATTATCTTCAGATTCATCTTCCATCTCATGGCTCATCACATTCATCTCAAAATCTGCTATGGCTGCTACATCTTCTGCCTGCATCTCTGCAACAACTTTTGTGTCATTTTCAACAACCTCCTTCGGGGTTTCCTTCGTTGTCCCACACATCTTCAAACCTACAACCTTTTCATTCCACTCTTTCTCGATGGCTACAAATTGCCTCCACAAATCCTCTTCAGTGTTTTCTATTGATGCCCCTTCTTCTAATCGTATCCTTGCATTGCTTTCATTCCTCTTTTGTTTGCCTTCTTCCTCTTAGATCACTATTGCTACAATAATAACTTCTTTATTTACTACTACTCCCTTGTTCCAATCTGCATTTGTATGCTTTTCCACAGACTATGGTTGTCCCCTTTTTACTCCCAACTAGCTCTTCCTCTTTCTTATCACACTTGCATTTGGATTTCCCAATCTTCCTTCGCTTAATTTCTTTCTTCTTCTAATATTTCCTCCTCCTCATGTCCTCATCCAAAATCCTCCACATTTCCATTTCATTCAAATCCTCAAAAGAATCATCATCAAAATCGAATTTTTCACCTATCACCTTGTTCAACTTCTCCCTATCTTTTCCTTCAACAAAATCATCCAAGGTTTCAAAAGAATCATTAATTAACTCAATTTTGTTTACCTTTCACATCACATGGGGTTTTCTCTAACTTCTTCCAATCTACTTCCTCAATGTTCTTCACATGAGGTTCCTCTGTATGCTTGTTGCCAAAATCTTCCTTTTCAACTTTTACTTTTTTATTTGTCTCAACATCATTTATTCGAGCACCACTTGCCTTCTCTGCTACCACATTCTTTTCTTTCCATACTTTTCTTTCCACAACCTTTGGATGACCTCTTTTCATTATTGCACTTGGTCTTCTTGCCTTTTTCCTTGCAATATCTTCTCTAGGCCTCCTTGCTTGCCAATTTACCTTCAAATCTGGTTGCCACTTTTTCATCTGCATGCCCTTCATCCTTTGCACTTGCTTGTTATTATAAACACAATCAAAAGCATCCACTTCTTTACATTTTAATTATTGCCCTACAACAACTTGTTTTCTTTGACAATATGGAACTATGTACCCATGATTCACTATTGTCTTCTTCTCATTATAAACTTTTCCATCTATATTCACACTTCTATTCACATGATCAAAACTAACACTCTTCTAAATTCAAAAATCAACATTATGACCTTCCTTTACCTGCTGCCCTAATTTGTTCCATTCATTGGCTTCTTTGACTTCCATCTCTTCCTCTTCATAAGCATCTTGTACTACATCTACAACCTCTTCCAAGGAATCATGAAATTTTGGGGCTGCCTTCTCACCTTCATCATCATACTGGAAATCTTCAACATCAAACTCATCTTCATTCTCAAGCACTTTGAAATGTATCTCTACTGCAAACTATTCTAGATACACTGCTGCAACTAGTCTCCTCTCATCTTCAACTCTTTACTCGAGTGTTATTCTTTTGCCATCTCTCATCATCTTCAAGGTCTCATTCTTGACCTTTACTATTGCATTCTTCATACTTGCATACAAATATGCAAACATAATATTAGCAAATAAAATAAGAGACCACACTGTCTCCATTAATGCCCTCTTCAGGGACATTCTCCTCTCCACACTACCTTCGGAGGTTCTCAAGTTCTACTCTTGACACTTCTTCCTTTTCCTTTTCTCCTCTCATGTTTCCTTCAATGAGAACTTCCTTCACCTCTTCCGGTGTACATTGCTCACATGGAAACTCTCTGTTGTCCCAACCTCTGTGGGTACTTTTTCCTCTTCTCAAAGCATTCATCTTTTTCCTTTTTCTTTTCTCCATAATCAACTTCACAAGCCACTTAACTTTCTTATTCATTGGCCAAACCCAAAAATAATCTTGGTTTTTCTCCTCAAACCATTCCTTCACCATCACTATATCTCTCCTTAATTATACCATGGCTTTATCAAAATCTTCATCTTGCTTCTTTTTCTAGTCTCTATTCTTGAGACATTCTTTTCTTGAATGCTTCTGCATCTTACTTTGCCTTTCTTCACTTATCTCCTTTAAAAGTCTGATTTGCAATCCTGCATAAGTTTTCCAAACTACGTGATGTAGTCAAGGTAGGAGGATCCAATTAAAGACTGTCTAGCCTTACAACCTAAATCACATACTCCATGATCACAACAGATATGCAACAAAAATTAGCAGCTATCTACAAAAACATCAAAGACATTCATGAACATCAAACACAAGATATATGCTGGGAAAACCCTTAAAGGGAAAAACCCAACCTTTAAAGCTCATTACTCATTATATTATAATCACAACACATTACAAATGCCACCCAAGCTTTACAAATACTAGGCCATAGCATAGGGATTACAAATAACTTAGATAATGGCAATCTTCTCAATAATCTTCCATCGAGCCCATTTCCTGCTCCACACTCCCTCTCTGCTTTGAGATCCTTCTGGATTAGAATAATTCATCTTTGTGCTTCATACTTCTCACCATTGAACACCTTATTGATTCATCCTACATTTTTCATAACAAATCCTCTCTCTTCTATTTATATCATCCACACATCATTTAACCCTTAACAAGTCGGCCCAAGCACAACAACTAATCACATAACGTGCAAACCCAAATAGGTCAGCCATAAACAATAACCAAATTGCAATGCACACCAACCATCGTTGGCCACAACAAAGCAAGGACCCAAATTAACATCCATGAACATGAAACACCTTTAGAATTCAATCCTCGAAGATCGACAACACATTACAACACCCTATCGACCAAGAACATGGAAACCTCAAACTCTCAAAAGAAATTCACCAATCACAAGCACCACGATCGATGTGGACCACCAAAATACATTCTAGAAACATCCATGATCTTTACAAATCACCATAGAGACCTCTATGACATCTCAAGCCATCAAAATCACATCATCTTCCTTCAAACACATCAACCAGAAAAACTAAACAACTGTCTGAACATAGACATCCATAACTCGATCAATTCTTCATGTGTACCTCTAAAAATTTCGATGGATAAACTAGACATAATCATCAACAAGCCCTTTAATCTATGACTTCTCATCCTCAACATATGCCTCTAGCCAACATACAAAGCTTCATTACATTACTGGAAAACCTACCAATTCACTGTCAACTACCTCAACTTCTTAATACTTCCGGATGCTCTTGCATCAGACTCTTGGGGTTATTTGAAAAATGAGCCTCTTCACTTTGGTCTAAATTGTATCAATTCCAATTTTATCTCTTCAATTGGTTCGGTGATCTATTTTCAGGTACTTGCAACTACCTCACGGTCAGCAGTCTGTTCAAGTCCACCCTACAAAAATGCCTCAATCTCTACTGAACAATGTTGTCTCTTCAATGGGTTCGGCAATCTATACATAGGTACTTGCAACTTCCTCAAGGTCAGCATTATTTTCAAGTCCACCTTGTAAAACTACCTCAAGTTCTTCTCCTTGAATTGGTTTGGTGCTTCTACTTGCAGACCTTACACTGCCTCACTATTTGACGGTCTGAGCAAGCCTACCCTACAAGTTGCCTCAGGTTCTTCATCATTTCAAAGTCTAGGTTTAGCAATCTACTTGTTGACCTACCCTGCAAGTTTCCTTAGGATCATTGTCCTCTTCTACTTCTCCATTCACATTTACTTCACTCTAGCACATAAACTTTCTTCTAACAATCAATGCTTCACCTTCTTCTAGTTCTACTATGAAATCTAATTCCTCCAAAGGTTCCCCTTCCTCTAGATAATTTAATTTTGTATCAACAGGCTCTTCTTCATCTGCACAAACTATCTTTGCATCCTTTACTGCTTCTCTTTCTTTAGCTTCTCTGATATTAGGTTCTTAATGACATTCAGTGCTTGATTCTTTCTTCTTCCAAACCTAACAACAGGTTCCTTCCCTAACAAATCTTATTTCACTCCTTTGGTACCCTTCATTGTGATAAGAATCATGCCTCCTTTCACTTCCCCCTATGTAATTTGAATAACTATCCTTGTTCTGATTTGCATAAGGTCATCTTTCTCTACATCTAGATTCCTTTGTATGACTCTAGCCAACATACGGAGCTTCATTGTCAACTGCCTCAACTTTTGAATACTTCTAGATGCTCCTGCATCACTAAGGTAACTCCAATCACTCGCATAGCCTTCCTCTCACATTGGTGACATGAATAGGGAATAGTTATCTCGCATATGACATGAGATAGTAATTCAAAGATAAACACTTAACCATGAACTAGAATTATAGAAATTAACTATATGATCCCCATGACATTGATAAAACAACCAATCAATATGAACTCACAATGAACATTCGATTTCTTGTTCTCTTCTTGAAATACATGAACTACTAGTTACAAGAAAATAATAAACTATAATATTCCAGGCCTGATTTGTTCAATGCCTCCTTGCCTCTATTGTTCATCCTCATCTTTACCCATCTTCTTTGTTTCCCTTAATCTTTAACTGTTGTCCTCTCTTCTTTCTTGATTCTCAACTTGAGTTTGCTAACCTACCATTCTGAATGCTCTTTTGTATACTGTGCAGCCCTCTTTGTATTTCTTTTTATGTGCTACTTCCAATATTCTCTTTTTCTTTCCACACATACCGCGACCAGTCATGGATACCTCTTATTGATGATCATTCCATGTCTCCTTTCTATTCTGCATTCCTTCTTTATCTATGCTCCATCCATATTTCCTTACTCTGTCGCTTCACTCTTCTCCACTTCCTACCGTTGATTCATTTCCCTTTCCTCAACCATATGCTTCCTTTCCGCTATCATTTGATCCCTCTCTTCTGTCGATCTCTCTTCTTTCTACTTGTTGGCTCCCATATTTCATTTCTTAGCCTCTTTTCCAATCGACCTCCTTTAAATCTTCTAGCCTTCCTTAGTTTGGCCATGTCATTCCCCTGACCTTTCACTTCTCAATGCCTCAAAACATTTCTTGCCAGTGTTCATAACTAAAATCAAACTATTTCTACCTCTTTTTTCCAACTGTCACCGATCCATTTTTGAACCATCTTGAGCATTACTAACTATTTGTAATTGTTTCTTGTAATTGGTCATTAATCATCAATTATCCCTTTCCTTCTATCGAAGAAAAGCTTACCAATTTACGACAAGAACTTCATTCACCAAGGTGACATGAATTGCATTCACCCGGATAAGACTAAACTAAAAATAGAATTCAAAAGGATAGTCGATGCTCCTGCATCATATTCCTATTGAATTGGGTATGCTTGCTCGACTCAAAATACTTTATCTTTTGGGAAATAACCTCATAGGTGCAATCCCACCCTCCCTAGGAAACCTATCCTCTTTAACTAACTTGGAGTTATCAAATAACATACTCCATGATAGTATTCCTATTGAATTGGGTAAGGCTCAATCGGCTCACAATAATTTATCTTTATGGAAAAAACCTCATGGGAACAATCCCACCCTCCCTAGGAAACCTATCCTCTTTAATTGAGTTGGCTTTCCTATATTTTAACAAGATCCATGGTAGTATTCGTACTTAATTGGGTATGCTTACCCAACTCAAAATACTCCTTCTTTGGAAAAACAACCTCACAAGCACAATCCCACCCTCCCTAGGAAACCTATCCTCTTTAACCTACTTGGAGTTATCAAGAAACATATTTCATGGTAGTATTCCTATCGAATTGGACATGCTTACTCAACTTAGAATACTTTATCTTAATGGAAACAACCTAACGAGCACACTCCCACCCTCCCTAAGAAACCTATCCTCTTTAAATGACTTGAGTTTTGGAGACAATAGACTCCATGGTATTATTCCTATTGAATTGGGTATGCTCACTCAACTCACACATTTTTTCTTGAAAAGAATAGATTGAAAGGAGTGGTTCCATTTGAGTTTTGCAAACTATCAAAGTTACAAGTATTGAACTTACAAGAAAACCAACTCACTCGAGAAATCCCAAGCTCTCTCTCTAATTGTACTCAACTCCAACAACTTCAATTATCTAGTAATCAATTGAGTAGCATACTTAATCTTATATGACAATTGTGTCGACATAACTATTCCATCTTGACTTGGTCAACTTTCACATCTTGAAAGATTAAATTTGGACAATCGTAATGTATATTAATTTTTTCCAAAAATGTTTGGGTTAGGAAAAAAATCTCAATAAGTGAAAACATGCTTCAAGGGTGATTTCCATATAGTCTTGATGATCTCCCACAACTAAGGAATATTTCTTTTCATCACAATCTACTATCAAGGAAAATACCTCTCAATTCAGAGAGATGCCAAAGTTTGGAGTAGGTGGACTTATCATGTAACAAGATAAGAGGAAATATATAATTTTTAGCCAAACTCTACAAAAATATAGATGGTGTGTAAATTTTATCCATTTATATAGAAAATATAATTATTGATTTATATATATTATGAAGTAGAAAGAAAATCCAAATAAAAGGAGTATGGGTTTTTATTCTCAGCATTGTCTTCATTCTTATTTACAAATTATTATCAAGGTTTGTAATATTTTTAAACTATTATGCTCAAGCTTGTGGTAGCACATCTAATAATTTTTTTCCTATTAACTTATCTTGAACATGGTCTTGATGATTTAATATAAAATGAACTAAATTCATATTCACTATAGCCATAGAAGGTCCTCTACTTGTGAAATTTGTTCATCATAATAAATATGTACTACGACTTTTTTGGTAGAAAAGTTTTATTAAGGAATAGTGGCCATTTAAGATAAAAATTATGTAGTGTTCACTCTCAATTCTTACACGTTAAACTAATTATTTGTTAGGAGCGATTACATATTAAGTATTTAGTAATATATTAATAACCCTTTGTTGTTGTAAATCACGACTTTACATATTTTTGTTTTTATGGTTTAATTTTTACATAAGAAAATCTAAGTGTGTGGCAAACATTTATTATATAAAATAATAAATAATAGAACAAACTTAGAAAATAATCAAAACTAAGTGAAAAAAATTAGCAATCCATTTTCAACTAAAGGGCTTGCGAATTTTACAAGGAAAATTCACACAACTAATTTTTGTCACCAATAAGGAAAACTCATTTTTTTGTTCTTGAGGTGTGATTTCTCTCCTCTTGTTTCATCCATCATAGCCAAAATACGATTGAATTTAACTTTAGCATTTTTTGCAGCTTGGCCTACTTCTTGACTTCCCGGAAGGTTAGTTCTTGTTCTAACCATTTTTCACAAGAAAATTGCACCTGGAGGTTTCATTTTAATTAGATCCTAGGAAAGTTTACTTAAAATTCTAAAAACATTCCAAAATCGAACAAACCATCACATAAGAAATTTCATAAAATAACTCATACACAAGATTTTTTTGCCCAAACATGTTTTACATTAAGATCAAAAAGGATTTCAATATCCTTGTTCTTACATGGAATAACTATTCAGATAGTCTAAGGGAGAGTATCCCTTGGATTCACTCTTTGTTATATAACTAAGTGGGTTATACCCCTTAGATTTTTGTTCACATACATCATCAAAAGGGAAATAACCCTTAGACCTATCCTTAGATGCAGAGCTTATGGGAACATATTCCTCCAATTCACCACTTGAGGATGATACAATAACTTCCAACATTGGAAATACATGAGGTTTCCTAAAGATCATGGCAGGACTAACACTACATTTTGAGCGCATATCCCTCGAAAGTGGTAAAGAGTCTGACTTGGCCAGAGAGACAGGAGGTACAAAGTTGATAGTCTCATGTATCCTTTTTCTTTCTTGAATAATTAGTGATAGGGCATGATCGAAAGTCTCAATGTCACTCAACCAAAAGGCATTGTCATAACTGGTCACCTCTATAGTTCAAACAATGGCCTCTATTTCTTTCTTGGCCTTTAGGTAGTGCTCATTATCGATTACCGCCTTTCTTGCAGTCATCTTGAGATGCACCATCCTGGCACAAGGATTCCAAACATTAGACTCATATAATTTTGGATGGAAACATAGTGAACACATAGGTTCTAGAGCTGAACCTAATACCACGTGTAACATGCCCATTGTTCTACCCAATAATTTTTACTATTTAAGTGAATAGTTTAAGAAGCCAACACAACAATAAAAAAATTATTTTCTATCCAAAACAATTTGCACATTTGAAGTAACCTTATTCCACATTTCCCATTGTATTACAAAGAAACATTACAAAAACCCAAGAATGATTTCATATTACATAATTTCAAGATAACATTTCATATTTACAATTTCCATAGAGATGGATATATGATTACATACATAGCTTCTATGAGCTTACTGAAATAGAGATACAAATGGTCTAGATATCCTTCCTCAAATCTTTCCCACCAACTGCATGAGGAAGAGCATCACTCAAGCACTTTTCTGCCAACCATAGACTTACTGCGGTCCCTCGCATATCTACCTAATTGGTGAAATGGCCTTACCTTTTAATGAAGAGAATGGTTTGGTAACCTAATAATACTATCCTTCTCGAAGTATGGTGTTGTGTCCTACATAACTAGAACTTCCATATAGTGGCTACAACCTACATGTATGACATTCCTTGCCTAGTATGTAAACCTAGATCATAGTGAACTAACAATGTAAACAATGACTACTTACACTACTTTGGTGAAAGTATTCATCACCCAAAATTTAGAGTGGATGTCACATGCTCACCCAACTTTCTAGATCGATTTCGTTTTGACCATTCATACTCTTTACATGCATCCGATTTTAAAAGAAAGTGACGACATAATAAATTGACTAACTAGGTTACGGGTATGTGCAGGATCATCATGGAAAAAATAGGCCCTTAAGTGGCAATGAAAATTCAGAAAATCAGAGTTAGGCAACTTGACATAAAAAATTTGAATAAGCTATGTACATTATTTCAAAAATATGTAAGAATAGAATCTGTAGAAAATTGAATTTAGTTTCTAAAATACTAGGTATATTTAAAAAACAAATCTATTTGGTGAAAATTTGAAATTTCAATGCAGTAATACTTAAATTTCAAGGAAAAATAAGAAGTAGGTGTTTGTCTGACCACCCTAACCACAATAAAATGATAATATTTTTTTATAAGATTTTAGATATAAGTAGAGGACTCATTTCTCGATGTGATACATATTTTTCTGTAATTTTTTTCCAAGTAAATAATTAATTATGATTTTTTTATTACAACTTTTAAAAAATATAGAAAACTTGTATGTTTGACCACCTTAACTTGGTCAAAACTTCATGAAATTCATTTTTTTTAATCCTATAGTATGTGAAGCATAGAATGTGATGCATGTTTTGGATTCAAAAAATGTGATACCATTTGAAAGCTATAGATGTTTTTCAATCAGCCTATCAATTAGGACTTTAGTCATAATTCAAATAGAAAATGAATAATAATTATTTATTAAATTCAAAGTTAGAAATAATTTATATTGGTGGAAAGTTGAGAATCTCCTTTAAAATCCCTTTTCATTTCATCAATTTTGGGTAAAAAAAAAGTCGTCAGCCACATGGGCCATCATATCACTTACATATCACCACTTTTTGGCCCATCATGATCCTACACATACCCTTACACCCTTTCCCATGGATTATTCTAACCCTAGGAATAACCAAGCTAACCACCTATGTCAACTAATATTTCCATCTAAAGTACTTCAATCTACACCAACATATTTCACATTTCACATTCATACTACATACGTATAATATTGACAAACTACATATAGTATAAATTGAAGCATAATCATAGAAACATTCCAATATATAATAGATAAGAATAATCCAAATGAAAAGGTTTCACCTTGAAACAAGATTCAACCAAGAAACATGCAATCTTATCCAAGAAACTTAACATGTATTTAAATCAACCATTTCCAAACAAGACAACCATAAACAAATAACCTTTCAATCATAAAATAATAAAGGAATAGAAATCAACATGCCTATATTAAAATCTCCAATTGATATTACTTCCTCCCCAGCTTAATTCCACAAGCCTACTTGCTACTTCTTCTAAGTTCAACCTATCTTCAACCTCTAGCCTCTTACCAATTCTCTCAACAATTGCAAAATCACAAATAACTCTCTACCTCACAGATGTTCTCAAAATACTCTCACACATAAAATATAGTACAATAAAAATATGGAAATCTGAATGAAAAATGTGTGTAAAAAGTGGTAGGGAGAGCACCTCTATATATACTAAAATTTGAGCATCTTAATGCTACAAACAAGTTAACAAATCTGCCACCTTCCTATTCAAATGCATCGCCTCAACTCAAAATGTGAGAGGTGGCTAGTTAAAATATTGGCTTGCAACACATACACAGTCCAACTTCTTTAGTTAAGAATGAGTCACCCATAACTTGATGACAACGTGTTACATTGGTGGTTGTCATTGCACCAAAAAATCAACTTGTTAATGCCCAATAAAACTACCAAATTTATACAAGATCCATAAGAGGTGGTTAATCCATGTCATGAACCCAAATGTTGTGTTGCACAAGGAAGACCAAGGGACACACCATCTTGCAACAATCCCCCCCAGCGCTGTTAGGAAAAAATTCAATAGTGGAACAAATATTCATAATGCCAAGTCTCAGAGGAGAAGAGAGATATGCCTTTTAATGTTTAGAATTATAATTCATTAAGATACACATGAAAGAAATAACAAAATTGAGAAACAAACACATAACACAATTGACACCAGATTTACATGGGAAAACCCTTACGGGAGAAAAACCCACCACACCAAAGAAAGATCACTTGTATTACAGTAATCAAATTACATACAAGTTACAGTCTCTCCTTTTCAGATGAAAATTCTATATCAGCAACATTTCCCTGATCAAACTTGTATCGAATTACACTGTTACAATGCATTCATTCAGCATAGAATGGAATTCGCTCTTTGATAATTCGACTAACCAACCCAACCATACCAGATCCTCGACCGAACTATTCATCACTTGCTCAAGCTGTATGTTCATTTACCACAAGAAAATAGTCATAACAGTTCAATTGCCTAATTAGTTCACATTTTGTATCGCTCATTGGTTCAAGATAGAACACGTAGGACAAACGCTTGGTCAACTAATTTCAACTTTATCACTCATCAGTGAGACAATAGAATGTGTTGAATCGATGTCAGACTATCCATAGGCTATCGCACATGACATCGGCTCCTATTGCTCAGACTTTAGTGAAGCCTCCCCGATCTTCAGGACCATCGGCAAGACAATCGCTACCAGCAACACAGTGGGAAGTCACATCAAACATTCATGTCTCCCCGATGACCCAACAAACACTAAGACCACACATATTAGCAAGAGTCACACTAATCATTCACTAGGAACATATCCATTGGAGAGAGAAAAACCATCGGCAGGAGATCAGGAGGTCACACCGACAACACAAGTCTCCCTGACGTGTTCATCGCCAAGACTCTCCTCGATGATCTTCGTTGCCTAGACATCTGCCATCGGAGCAAGCTGGAGATGTCACCCCGACTATTTTGGTCATGCTGATATCGTTGAGACAACCACCAGGTCATGCCGACGTCGCCAAGACTTTTTCTAATGGAGTGAGTTTGGAATCCCACTCTGATAGATCATGTCACCCCGATGGTTCTCATTGCAAAGACAAGATCCAAGGTCACAGTGATCTGATTAGCTAATTGTCGACAAGACATTCAAAAGGTCTCACCGATATTGCTCTTTTAGGAGATTAATGTCAGTAAGCATTGAGGCACTTTTTCCAACAATATCCCACTTGACGAAGATCTTACTTACACCTCCAGAACACAACAAAAATATTGAGTTTTATGGGCACCAAGGCCCATTGAACTGGTACACCACCTATACTTGTCTATGCTCACTATTTTCGTCAATGCATCTGCAACATTTTCCAAAGTATCCACCTTTTCTAAAGAGACCTTTCCATCCTCCACCATATCTCGTACAATGTGATACTGCACATCAATATGTTTCATCCTAGCATGGAAAATAAGATTCTTTTCCAGAAAATAGCACTCTGACTGTCACAGTAAATTGTAATTTTCCTTGCATCAAACCCAATGTCAGAACACAAATGTTTTAACCAAATTATTTCTTTACAAGCATGAGTTTCTGCCATATACTCAGCTTCCGTAGTGGACAAAGTGACTACAACTTGTCGCTTGCTCATCCAACTAATTGCACCACCATTCAACATGAAAGTATATCCACTGGTGGACCTTGTACTACCATGTCCCCTGCCCAATTATAATCCACATATCCATGAATGCTGAGAGTCCTCTATGATCCAAACAAATTTCCATGGTAACATAGAGCATAATATGAAGTTCCCCTCAAATATCTTAACACTCTTTTCATAGCATCCCAATGTGTCCTTTCGGGATTCACCATAAATCGATTAAGAACTCCCACTGCTTGGGAAATTTCTAGCCTTGTACAAACCATTACATACATTAAACTACCAACTACACTAGCATAAGGCACTATGGCCATGTCCTCCATCTCAGTAGGAGATTTTGGACAATCTTCAACAAATAGCTTCGTTCCCTGCAAAACTAGAACAACTAGTTGCTTGCAATCATTCATACCAAATCTCTCCACAACACTATTAATATACTTACTCTGGCTAAGCCAAAGCTTTCTGGCCTTTCCGTCCTTGGTTATTTCAATCCCCATAATATACCTAGTTGCACCAAGATCTTTCATTTCGAACTTTGCAAACAACTGATATTTTACACTAGAAATCATTAACTTACCATTTCCTATGCACAACATATCATCAACATCAAGGGCAATAATAAGAATCTGATCATTTTTAGTCTTGTAGTACACACAATGATCTGATTATGATCTTACAAATCCCAAAGAAAAAAACAAATGTGTCAAATTTTTGGTACCACATCCTAGGTGATTGCTTCAAACCATACAAAGATTTTTTCAACTTGCAAACCAAATTTTCTTTACCATTTCTCACAAAGTGCTCAGGCTAGGACATATAGATTTCTTCTTCAAGATCACCATGAAGAAATGTTGCCTTCACTTCCATCTGCTCAATCTCCAAATCATATGTTGCAACAAGTGATAAAAGAAATCTGATAGATGTCAGCTTTGCTACAAGAGAAAAAAAATTCCCCATAATCAATTCCCTCTACCTAGGAATAACCCTTCACAACCAATCTCACTTTATACTTTTCAACACAACCATCCAGACCAATTTTATTTTTCAACACCGACTTGCAGCCCACAAGATTTCTACCTTTAGGCAATGGGAGCAGATCCCAAGTATCATTTTCCCTTAATGATGCCATTTCTTCATTCATGGCTTCCAACCAGGAATTTGAATCAGATATTTCAGTTGTCTCTTTTATAGTCCTAGGCTCATCCATGTTAGTAATCAAAGCATAGGCACAAATAGAATCTATCATAGAGAATCCATACCCATCTGGTTGTTTCTTCTCACGTGTAGAACTCCTCATAGACTGAGGCTAAGGTTGTGGTTCTTCTTCTTGTTCAGAACTCTCAGAGCTGCTCGAACTCTCCTCAGTTTCTGGTACACTTTCAATGTGTTGTTCCTCTTTTCTTGGATTTAGAGGTATCTCAACAACATCATTCTTCTTTTCCTCTTCTTTCATCCCTGACTGTAGATCTACTAAAGAAGGTTCCAGTTCCTGAAAGATAACACTTCTACTGTACAATACCTTCTTAGTCACAGGATTCCAAAGCTTGTATCCTTTCACACCAAGGCCATACATTTTCCAGCTTTGTTGTCCAATTTAGATCTATTCACATCCGACACATAAACATATGCTTCACAACCAAACACATGAATATGTCTTAGAGAGGGCTTCTTACCAAACCAAGCTTCCATATGTGTTATATCAACAAGTGTTGAAGAAGGTGATTGATTCAATAAGTAACATGATGTAGCCATAGCCTCAACCCAAAACATTTGCTCCAGACAACGTCCTATTCAACCTTTCAGCAACTCCATTTTGTTGTGGAGTGTAAGGTGTTGTTTTATGCCTCTTAATCCCATGGTCTTTGCAATACATTTCAAACTCATCAGAACAAAACTCACCACCATTGTCAGTCCTTAAACACTTAATTTTTCTTCTAGTCTGATTTTCCACAAGGTTTTTAAATTCCTTAAAATGACTGAACACTTCTGATTTACTTTTGAAAAAATAGACAAATGCCCTTCTCGAATAATCATCAATAAAAGAAACATAATATTTAGACTTCGATAACGAAGGAACATCCAGTGGACCACACACATCAGAATGAATGTAATCCAGAACACCAGAATATTTATGAGGACTAGAGTAGAATGAAACACGGTGTTGTTTGCCATATATATAATGTTCACAAAATTCAAAATCGAGATTACAATCATCAAGCCCCTCAACCAGGTTTTTATTCTTCAAGGCTTTCAAACCTTTTTCACCAATGTGACCAAGCCTCTGATGCCAAAGCATAGTATTTTTTGTTAGAACTTTCACTTCCAAGGAATTTTCTCCAATAGGAACATTTTCATTCTTGCTCAGGATATTGACCAAGTCCTCATGTTAACTCATTGCAAATGATCTACTCCTTATTACTTTATGTGTTGAATTAAAGGCTTTGAAACTTAGTCACTCATATGTGCTTCATGCACGTGGCCTTCTTACTTATCCATTTCATTCCATATGATAGCACTTTATTTATATGCACTTTACTTTATTCAAAACATTTTTGAGTGCTTATCAAAACATGATATATATATCATTAATATATATGTATATATTTATATATTATAATCATTATAATATATATTAATATATATTATAAATATATTTATATTCACATGATATCAAATGCATCACTTGTCAATCAATATATATTAACACATAATTATGTATATATATATTCACATATATGTATATATATTTACTTTAACATATTATATACATATATATAATATTATTTTAATATCCACAATTAAAAAATATATATTTGTATACTCATTGATCGATGTATATACATGAAGTGTGTATATATGTCACATTTGTCCAATCGATATTCCCATGCATGTATGGGTTATCTGTTCATGAGCATGTGTAGATATGTCTACCTACATAGTACATACTCATGCATGTATTTACTCACATGTATGAGTTATCATAGACACGTACATATATACATTCTATGTATATACTTCATCGATTAATATATAAATATGAACACACAAGGAAGAACTTTCACTCGACACAAATAAATAACATTTTCCCAATCAAGAAAATTTATAGATTGAAACCATAAATCAATACAAAACATTCCCAAACCAAAACTGAAGATCACATACCAATTCCCTGAACTAACTTGACTCAACTTAGACCAACTAGGATGTGATTGTGTGTATGCTCAGTTAGGCTCATTAAGGGTTACCAAACCGAGTTCTTCTCCTAAGTGATACTCCCCCTCTCTTCCGAAGGTATGAATATGTTCCTGCATCTAGCTTAGTACATCACAACGGTAGTTAGCCAATAACAATACATTCATATGCATCATATATTTTATCTTCAAAACATTTAAAACATCATATTGAATTACACATTCATTCACCACATTATACATCAAGATTTATACAGAAAACACAATCATATATTAAAGCATTTTAACTCAATAAGGTAATAGTAAATAGGTAATTTAACACAACGGATTGTAACAAAAATTATCAGTTATAATATTTTAACTTAAAGGAAAACCAACTCATTGGAGAAATCCCAAGCTCTCTCTCTAATTATACTCAACTCCAACAACTTAATTTTTCTAGGAATCAATTAAGCAACATACTTAATCTTATATGACAATTGTGTCAACATAACTATTCCATCCTAACTTGGTCAACTTCCCCATCTTAAAATATTATATTTAACCAACAATAATTTCTATGGAATTGTTCCAAAAATGTTTGGGTCAGGAAAAAAGTACCACTAAGTGAAAACATGCTTCCAAGGAGATTTCTAAACAGTCTTGATGACCTCCCACAACTAAGTCATCTTGATTTTGATCACAATCTACTATTAGGGAAAATACCTCTCAATTCAAGGAGATGCCAAAATTTGGAGCAAGTGAAATTATCTTGTAACAATCTAAGAGGAAGTATACAATGTTTGGCCAAAATGTAAACATTTAAAGATTGAATATAATTTTTATCCATTTATATATAACTAATTGTTGATTTATATATGTACATGGATAGAAATAAAATCCACATATTTAAGGAGTATGAGTTTTTATTCTTAACATTTTTTTTATTCTTCTTTACATTCTTTTGTAACCTTTAATGAACCAACTTAAAGTATTCAATTCAACACAATATTTAAAATCTGGTGTAGAACTCAAATGTCCCATTTAATGTTACTATATATATGAAGAGGACTTGTAGGGTGGATGTGTGTAGCGAGATATATGAATTGAAACTCGATGTGGTTCTAGCCACAAACTTCCTTGGTACTAATAAGTTTGTAAATTTGATCAAATTTTATTGGAAATCTTGAGTTATCATCACATTATGATTCTAAGACTTAGAATAGATCACAATAGAGAATGGGTGAAAAATGGATTTATATTTATTCTACTGTAGAAATAATTTAACAATGAGAAAACTCTTGAAAATTTCTAAAACAAAAAAGAACATAAAATAAAATATTTTTTTGTGATGCAAGATTTATTGACTCTTGCTATTCTCTTACATCAATCATCCTAGGTATTAGAATTTTGATGATGGTTCTCAAAATTAAGGAGATTAGAGATTTTGTGGTGGTAACTTCAATCAACCTACTTCGCCTTTTGAACCCATGAATCATACTTAAGTACCCTTCCCATCCATTGAAAATGATATTCCTTATATTCCTTCTTCCTAGTTCTTTTTCTCAAATGCTCATTCATAATATAAATTATCTCATCTCTAGACCTATTGGTAACTCATTTAAGTTTATATATAATTTTTTTATTGAGGTTATATCCTTCTCTCTATCATCATGTCCCTGAAATTCATATAGATCAACCAAACTGAACACTACTAAAATCCAATCCCTCTGGTAATTCAACTTCATAATTTTTTTATAAAATACTTCACAACACTTTGCATGGGCCAATATTCTTTGGCTTCAACTTACAATATATGTTCATATAGATAATCTATCCTTCCTCAAGTGTAACATGACTAATGTACACTCTAAGTAACTCTTTTCTCTTATATGAGCATTGACACTTTCCTTATAGTTGTTAGTTCTCATAGTCTATTGCTTCATCTATGCATGCACCTCTTGTATGTTCTCTATAAAATATTCTTATTTTATGCTAATGTGTTTTTCATTAGGAATTCTCAACAATTTTGTGACACATTTTATAGAAACTACTTGTACAATCTATATTTTATCCTAAAATATGTTTACCAATCATCTAATTCATTGATTATTATAAGGAAATAGTTTCTATTGAGGTTAATATTTGAAAAATATATTCCCCACACAAAAAATCTACTAGGTAATCCATATGAAATAATGGAAACCTATAGTGATTTTTTTTGACATAGGATTCTATAAACATTCTCCATCACCCCCCCCCCCTTATTCAGTATAATTACTAAATATACAATATAAGGTCTCATATTTTCTAAAATGAAACCTTTCATTATTAGCTCTTCCACTTGTTTGATTAATTCTACGCTCATATTTTGACTTATCTTCTATGAAACATTATTAGATAATCTTGAACCTAGAATCAAATCCATGTTGTGAGAAATGTTTCACACCATTGATAAACCCTTAGGTATTATACTAAACATGACATCATTAATATCATTCAACAATGCCTCTACCTTTAACTCCTTTGTGTTACATACCTAATTAATATACTAATGCATACCACTCCTTTGATTATTCAACTATTTAAAATAAATAATTGACCAATACAAAGATTATGTTTTCATTTGTAATGTCTTCCTCAGCCTTCAACAAATTCAATATAAACTTACTTTTATCATTGGTGATGATGAATGTATTAATTGTTCCATTATGGATAGTGCACACATCATAATTCCATTGTCTATACAATTGTACATGATATGGATCCTTAGGAATCACATCAAACTATAATACCTTACCTACATAACCTTGAATAGAATCACATCCTTAACTAGACTCCATGGTAGTATTCTTATTGAATTGGGTATTCTTGATCAACTCACAATACTTTATCTTTATGGAAATAACCTCAAAGGAACTGTAAAGAGTGGAACTCTTTAATACAAACAAAGAAAATACTTTAAATAAAATTATTTATATTCAAAATAAAGTTGTCATCTCATTCATTTAGATATCATAAAAACCAGTCGATTCCAAAACAATGACAAAAAGTCCATAAGATAGATTCAATAAATAATTCCAGTTTAAAAAGATACATGTGTCATATTACACAATTTTGATTAAAAATACAATAGATGATAATAATATCAGTTACAATTCGAGACTTAGGCATTCAATTGCCTTAAGCTCTTCATTACATATTTCAAGAATAAATAAAACATAAAAGAAGATAACATCCTTTGATCTTTAATCCAATAGCTAATCTTCATAAAGAAGACGAGAACAAGGATCAAGCACTTTTTTCACCCAACCTCGAAGCTTACGCTTCCCTGAAATTCCTTATTCAATCAAGAAATACCCGACCCTGCACGAATCGCTTAGAAAAAAGCAGTCTATGAGCAAGATGGAATCTGGTGTGTGCCTAGTATAACTAGTAAAACCACAAGCATTTTCATTTTTCTAAATCATTTAAGAAATAAGCAAGTTTGATACTAGGATATGGTAGAGAGTTCAATAAATCCATCTATTTCAATGGTCCTTAAGTTACTTGGCCAAGTAAAATGTCATGCACAACAAATAAAACAGTTTTGGAAAAGCAAAACTACACTCTCTATTAACCCATATTCGGCACCCGTCCCGGAATGTAACTTTCCCAAAAATATAACATGCACAGTCATTTATCAAGCATGCATGGTCTAAACAGTCAAATACAATCTTTTAAAAAAGTAAAACTGAAAACTTGTTTGAAGCGAAAACAGTTTAAAAGGTTGTTTCTTTTCATTGTTTAAATCCATAAAAGACATAAAATTAATAATTAAATTGAATAAATTAAATAATCAAGAAATAATGAAGGTGTATCTTCAGTATGCAATTAAATACATATAAAACAGTCACACAAGAGCACACATTCATTCGTTACTATACTCATCTATTTAATATTGTTTAAGTTCGTTCATGTTGTTTCTAAGTAAATCATATTTAAATTTAAATGGTTTATTTTCTGTTTTACATATTTTCAAAAAATAAATAAATAATCTTTCAAAAATATTTAAAATAACTCATTTTTGTTTCTGTTTTGACTGTTTTGGGGTTTCAATGGTGAAAATTCAATGTTTAAATACCTCTGTTTCGAAATAATGTTGAAATCTAGAAGTTATTCTATCAAATATTTTCTATCTGAATTCTTGTCAAAAGAATTTCAACTACAATTTTCTATCAACAAAAGTAATAAATTTTATGTTTAAGATCCTTTTTGAATCTAAATTTTAAAAGATTGTTTTCTGGTTTTGAAATTCTTCCTAAATTTATTCAACTATTTATTTCATGATTTCAATTAGAATTTTCCTAAAAATCTTCTATTTCCAAGTTCAATACTAATCTGGAAAAATTACAGTCTGATTCATTTGAAGTTTCAAAAAAATATAAAGGAATAGATTTGCAAACAAATCTGTAGATCATTCTTTTCTAATTTCATTAAACAAAGATTCTCTTTTAAATTTTATACTAAATATAAGAATTTAGAAAAGAATTGTAGAATTTATTGTAAGATTTATGAATTCTTCTCTTTACTACCTGGTAAATTCTTGAATTGAATGTTTGTGTTCTGTGTTTTATTGCTGCATGCTAATAAATTAAAAAATGAAGAGAGATGATTATTTACTTGTTGCTTAACTTCCTATATTATGCTGCTCCTGGAGTCTTCCTGGAAATTCTTTCTCCTGAGATCTCAGTCCCTACGCACCTCACTACAGGTCACACCTATCTTTCCCTTGGCCACACCCTCTCCTAAGTTCTCCCTGCCTACCACTCCTCCCTCTTACCTGTGCATGCTTCCCTGCTGGTCGTTCTGACTGTATTTTCCAGTGCGTGGGTGAAGGGAGCATGTGAAGGGAGCCAGTCCCTTAGGCACGGTTTCTTGTGGATGCGTAGATCCTTTGGGAGGCCACATGAGGTATGGAGTCCCTCTCACCTATGTGGGAAATAAGCCAGCGAACAATCACCCTCCATGCTGCCAGATGCGTGGAATATGGGGGTGAGAGCAGGTGAATGTTCACCAGTGTTTTCAAACAAAAATCTCTCTCTTCCTACGCGTGAGGAGTAAAGATCTAAATAAATTTTCCACCCAAAACATGAATGCTCCCTCTTGGATAATACTCTGTCAATTTTGCTTTTGCTCAAGAACACTAAAAATAGATTTTTCTGTGTCTCCCAATTTTGAAAACTCCAGTATTCGATTCTTCTCTCCTTCTCATGCATTTATTTAATCAAGAAATGAGATCCACTATTATAGATTGATCTCCAGATCAATTCTCTAACTGTCAATTTCAAATTTTTGATTGCTTCTTAATTAATTGAAAATATTTTTCTTCAGCTTGTTAAACTGAAGTTTTGAATGCCAATTTCAATTTGAACGGATGTTTGTTTTTCTATTTCTTTTCAATTTTTGTTTTCAATAACACAATTTAAGATATTTGTTAATTTCAAAGTTCAAATATTTTCCTCTTTCATAATTTTCAAATTAAAAACAATTAAAAATATAAAACACAACTTATCACATATTGTTTAATTTCGCCATAAAAGTCTATTTCATCAAATTTTGAAATACAAGCATCATTTTTCTTCAAACAATAATAAAATATTTAAACAAGCAATCCAATCATTTAATTTAAATAAATTTCATCAAATCTAACCAAATCGTCATTTTTAAACCAACATGCATTTTTCACAATTTTTGAGAAATTAAGTTAAAACTTGATTTAAAACTTGTAAACACGAAATCACAAAATGCATTAAAAATATTATCTAAGTGAGTGTGTGAGATTTTGTCTTACTTATAAACTCCAATCAGCTAAACAACTCTACCTGATCGTTGTTCTCGCCTTCAATCACATTCACCTATTCTTGCGTTCACTTGCACTCGATTTTACATTAGCAATGACAAACCCCGAAATTAAATATAAATGCATTTCAAATCATGGTAATTGCATTTCAATTTCAATTTCATTTGAATTTGAATTTGAATTTCATTTCATTAAAACAATCAATTAACTTCAATTAAAATAGTGACTTCATGATTACTAATTACATTTAATTAATCAAATGAAATCTATATGTGACAAGAACAATCCCACAATCCCTAGGAAACCTATCTTCTTTAATCAAGTTGATTTTGTATGAAAACAAAATTCATGGTAGTATTCCTATTGAATTGGGCATGCTTACTTAACTCAAAATTCTTGATCTTTATGGAAAAAACCTCACATGCACAATCTCGCCCTCTCTAGGAAACTTATCCTCTTTAACCAACTTGACATTGGAAAACAAAAAACTCCATGGTACTATTCCTATTGAATTGGGTATTCTCACTCAACTCACAATACTTTATCTTTGGGGAAACAACCTCATAGGAATAATCCCACCCTCCTAGGAAACCTATCCTCTTTAATCAAATTGTTTTTGTATGAAAACAAACCTCATGGTAGTATTCCTATTGAATGGGAATTTTTATTCAACTCAAATTTCTTGATCTTTACGGAAACAACCTCACAAGTACAATTCCACCCTCCTTAGGAAACCTATCCTCTTTAGCCAACTTGAAATTGGAAAATAAAAAAACTCCATGGTAGTATTCCTATTGAATTGGGTATGCTCACTTAACTCACAATACTTTATCTTTAGTGAAACAACCTCACATGCACAATCCCACCCTCCCTAGGAAACATATCCTCTTTAATCGAATTATTTTTGTATGAAAAAAGAACTTCATGGTAGTATTCCTATTGAATTGGGCATGCTTACTCAACTCAAAATTCTTGATCTTTATGGAAACAACCTCACAGGAACAATCCACCCTCCCTAGGAAACCTATCCTCTTTAATAAACTTAGCATTGGAAAACAACAGACTCCATGCTAGTATTCCTATTGAATTGGGGTATGCTTACTCAACTTAGAATTATTTGTCTTTGGGAAACAACCTCACAGGCACAATCCTACCCTACCTAGGAAACGTATCCTCTTTAAGTAAAGTGGATTTTCACAAAAAAAACTCCATGGTAGTATTCCTATTCAATTGGGTATTCTTACTCAAATTAGAATTCTTCATCTTTGGCAAAACAACCTCGTATGCATAATCCCACCCTCCCTAAGAAACCTATCCTCTTTAACTGACTTAAATTTGGGAGAAATCAAAATCCATGGTAGTATTCATATTGAATTGGGTATGCTTACTCAATGTAGAATACTTTATCTGTATCAAAACAACCTCACAAGCATAATCCCACCCTCCCTACAAAACCTTTCCTCTTTAATTGATTTGGAATTGGAAGAAAACATGTTCGATGGTAGTATTCCTATTCAGCTAGGTATTCTTACTCAACTTAGAAGAATTTCTCTTTAGGTAAAAAACGTAATAGGCACAATCCTAACATAGAGGAAACATATCCTCTTTAACTAACTTGCAATTGTCAAACAACATACTTCATGGTAATATTCCTATAGAAATGGGTATGCTTACTCAACTCAAATTTCTTTATCTTGGGGGAAACAACCTAATAGGTACAATCCCACCACACCTTGAAAACCTATCCTCTTTAATTGAGTTGTCTTTGACAATAAATAAACTCCATGGTGATATTCCTATTGAACAGGGTATTCTCACTCAATGTAACGCTCCGCCATGGAACCTAAAGAACAACATACAAAGAATGAAATAGCTGAAGATTTTTTTTTTTAAAAGACATTCAATTACAACACAAGTACAAAATAAAAATTTACACAAATGTTCTCATAGTTCCGTGATGATGCTATGTAAACTTACACAAGAAGAACATCATAAACTCATTTAAGCTCAGAAACAACATAAAACCATAACACATGGGTATGTGCAAGATCATCATGGAAAAAAAAGGCCCTTAAGTGGTGATGAAAATTTAGAAAATCAAAGTTAGGAAACTTGACGTAAAACTTTGAATAAGTTATCTATTTTATTTCAAAAATATGTAAGAATAGAATTTGTAGAAAATTGAATGTAGTTTCTAAACTACTAGGGTTATTTTAGAAAAAAAATATCTATTTGGTGAAAATTTGAAATTTCAATGTAGTAGTACTTAAATTTTTAAGGAAAAATAAGAAGTAGGCGTCTGTCTGACCACCCTAACCACAATAATTTAATGAAAATATTTTTTTATAAGATTTTAGATTTAAGTAGAGGGCTCATGTCCCGATGTGATGCATATTTTTTTATAATTTGTTTTCAAGTAAATAATTAATTATGAATTTTTTATTACAACTTTTAAAAAATATAAAAACTCGTATGTCTAACCACCTTAACTTGGTCAAAGCTTCATGAAATTCAATTTTTTTTTTTTTAATCCTATAGTATGTGAAAAATAAAATGTGATGCATGTTTTGGATTCAAAAAATGTGATGTTGTTTGAAATCTATAGATGTTTTTGAATCAGCCTATCAATCAGGACTTTAGTCGTAATTCAAATAGAAAATGAATAATAATTATTTATTAAATTCAAAGTAAATCAAAATTTATATTGGTGGAGAGCCTAGAATCTCCTTTAAAAACCCTTTTCGTTTCATCAATTTTGGGTAAAAAAAGTCGTCAGCCACATGGGCTATCATATCACTTACATATCACCACTTTTTGGCCCATCATGATCCCGCACATACTCACACTCAATGTCTTTCATGTGTCACCACACAAACACTATCAGATAATCAAAATATCTAACGTATCATTAAACCGGTATAAAAACTAACATAGTATCTTCGTCGTAACTAAAATAAAGTAATATAGTATTCAAAACAACTAAAAAAGTAGCAAACAAACATAAGAAACTAGAGGGACACTACATCCTCCCTCCCTAGGATAAGGCTTACTCTTGGAAGCCTACAAAAAAGTATGGATAAAGCTCTCATATGTGTGTTGCATCCTCCCAGGTAGCTAATACCTCATCACTAGGATCCCATTGGACCCTCACGAGCTCACCCATGGGCTCTCGAGTCAGTTTCCCATCCTCTATCGGTAGACTCAACAACTACACCCAATTCTAAATTTAACACACACTCATCACATTCACACGCTACACAAATATCCATAATGCATCCCCCTAGTAGGAAGGATATCGGTGCATTGCACACTACACCAAGGGTCCTACCCTTTCCACTAGTTTTCTACACCATTGGACCAACACCACCTAAAGTCAACTCTTAGGTAGACAAGCGAAATCAACCTAAAAGGGAAAGCATAAACTCAAGAGTACAACACCTAGGTCAACATAATGGGCTCACATGTATCCATAGTGCCCAGTGTATAAAACTAGTGCTCTGATACCAAGTTGTAATGCCCCACCATGGAACCCAAAGAACAACACACGAAGAACGAAATAATCAAACAATTTTTTTTTTAAAGATATTCGATTACAACACAAGTACAAAGTAAACATTTACACAAACATTCTTAGAGTTCCATGATGACGTTACATAAACTTACACAAGAAGAAAATCATAAACTCATTCAAGCTCAAAAACAACATAAAACCATAACACACTCAATGTCTATCATATGTCACCACACAAACACTATCAGATGATCACAATATCTAACGTATCATCAAACTAGTATAAAAACTAACGAGGGAGAGGGGAAAAGGATAGATAGAAAGAGGGGGAGGGAGGGAGAGATAGAGAGAGTAGAGAGGGATGAGAGAGATAGATAGAGGTGATAAAGAGAGAAGTGGAGAGGGAAATAAGGTGGAGATATTGAGAGAGAGGAGGTAAGGAGGGAGAGAGAAATAGGTGTAGAGGGAAAGCTAGGTAGACAAAATTAGATATGAAAGGAGAGATAAAGGGAGAGGTAGGGATGGAGAGAGAGGTGAGACAAAAATTTAGAGAGGTCTAGGTAGATAGAGGAAGGAGGAGATAAAGAGAAGTATAGAGGGAAGGAGAGAGGGAGGAAGAGGTAGGGATGGAGAGAGAGAGGTGAGAGAGATAAGAGAGAGGAGGGAGGGATAGGTAGGGAGAGAGAGGTGAGATAGATAGAAAGAGTGTAGAGAGGGAAGGGAAGAGAGAGAGAAGTGAGATAGGTGATAGAGATGTGTGATGGAGAGAGAAGTAGAGAGGTAAGGAGGAAGGTGGGGAGAGTGTAAGGGAAGGAGGGGGAGAGAGAAAGAGGTATAGAGGGATAGGTTAGATAGCTAGAAGTAGACAACAAAGGTGGGTGAAAGGAAGAGAGAGGGATAGAGAGGGGGGAGAAAGAGAGGTGAGATAGAGAGAAGTAGAAAGGGAAGGACAGAGAGGGGGAGATAGAGAAAAGTAGAGAGGGAGGGAGGGAAGGAGAGAGAGGTGAGATAGAGAGAACTAGAGAGGGAAGGAGAGAGAAAATGGAAAGATAGAGAGTAGAGAGGGAAGGAGAGAGAGAGAGAGGGAAGCAGAGAGAGAAAGAGGGGAGAGAGAGGGAGAGAGGGATAGGTAGGTATAGAGAGAGGTGATATAGATAGTAGAGAGAGATATATAGATATAAAAGGAGAGGGAGGGGAGAGAGAAATGTAGGGAGGGAGGGATATAAATATTAGAGAGGGAAGGAGAGAGAGATGGACATGTAGAGACATAGTTCTTGAGTTTAAGGGAGAGAGTGCCAGATAAAGGGATGGAGATAGTAAGAGAGAGAGAGAGAGGTCTAGAGAATAAGAGATGAAAATGAGTGAGATAGAGAGAGAAAGATGAAATTTGACCTCCTGATTACTGAAATTTGACTAAGTCTGAAATTTTTAAAATCTTCTAAAAACTAGAATTGCATTATAACTCCTATAGATCTGAAACCACTCTCAAACATCCTAAAAATATATACATGAAATATAACTTAAATTATAAGAAAGTAAATGTCCATATGTAAATGTCAATTTATACTTAAATGTTTATTTCATGTATATGGTTTCCTTGGCAGAGAAAGAGAAAAACAAAAAGTTTAGAAAAATGCATTCCAAAAGTCATGAATGACATTTGGCGAGTGCCAAATTTGGTGCTCGCCAAATGAAGCAACCCATTTGGCGCATGCCAAATAGGTTGCATTGGGAAATACCAACCCAATGGGTTGGATTTTGCATTGGGAATCCGACCCAAGGGTTTGGACAACCATTTCATGAAAAAGATGTGATTTTTTGAAAAGGTGCCAAATTTCCTCATATTTTCGTTCATGCTCCCCATCTCATTTGCATGTCTTTTAGTGCAAGTTTATAAAAAAACCATGATAACATTAACCTCTCTCTTAACTATCTAAATATATAATTCTTTTTTCATTTTGATTGAGTTAAGGTTTTGATCCATGGCTTCTATTGTAAATGCCTCCACTTTTGGTCAAAAACCAACATGTGCTAGTTTTAGGATATAATTTTACTCGTTCACCGAAACGTGAAACAAATTAAATTTTTTGAAACTCGACTCCATTCTACACATGATGAAAAAAAAAAAATCAATTAGTTTTCAAAAAAATTAGGGGGGAGCACGCTCAAATTTCAGCTTTTCAGGATGTGTCCACTTTGAAAATTCATAAAATATTATATATTCATTAAAAAAATTATCTGAAAGAATGAGGATAAACTACATGGTGTTAGCTAATTTCTAACTGTTGGGATTTTTGAAATTCTAAAAAAAGGTTAATCAAAAAGGGGGGAGCCCTCAGGCGCTATGCTATTTTTTTTTATAAAAACAAGACCTGTTTTGGGCCCCCCTTTTTGAGACCCTTAATCTTCATTAATTTCAAAAAAAATTAGCAGCTTATAAACTAGACTTGGAACACTTCAACTTTTGTTCTTGCTGCATCTTGAAATTTTGAGCATAACTATCTTCATTTTCTCGTGCAAATCGGATTTTGTCGATTTTAAAAAAAAGTGGCATCTTAAGAGCCAAAATTGTGTCACAGATCCATGCACTTACCCATTTAATGATTTTTGCATTCAAGAATTAGATGGTTCGAGCTATGATATGCCTTGTATTTTATTCTTTTATATTTATTTACTAAATGTAAAGTGTTTTGATTAAGTGATAGTTTATAAATCATTTAATTTAAAAATAATATTTTAAATGCAAAATGGAGTTATGCCTTGTAAACAAATGGAGAGCATATAGGGAAGTTGAGAATTAGTTTGCAGACATATGGAGGGGATATAAGAGAGCCTTTATTTACTTTGTTGGAGGATTTGAGAGCATCTAGGAGTTGTTGTTGCATGCTTTTATGATTGACTTGGTCAAAATTGACCTTTTCAAACATATTGTAGCCTTTTTGGAGTGGATTTGGATGCTAGATTTCAGGATTTTCTGTTGCATCTAACCCCAAGAAGGTTCTAGATCCTTTTTTGGTGGATGATGGAGAGTTGATGTATTTAATCTCATTTTGACTCATTTTGTCACTTAGTTCTGACTTGTGCTTTTTCCTGCTTTGTGACTTCTTTGAGTCCTTCGGAGAAAAAGACAAGAGTATTGTAACTTACTTACAGGCATGTATTGCAACATTTTACCTTGGAGATTTAATTAAGTACAATGATAATTTTGACCTTCTCAACGCTATTTACTGTGTGTAGCTAAGTGATTGATGTATGTTTTTGTGATTTACACTCTAATCCTTGAATGTATGTCTCATCTTTAACACCTCTAAATATAAAATGCATGGTTTGTGTTGGTTGTAGGTTGTGTTATAGTGTTAATCAGTAATTAGTTGTGAGAATCTTCTTTTTTGCCTTCTAATTATGCTAACACTAAATCCTTCCTATGAGATATTGATATATGAACATGAGAAAGGTGTGAGTTGTGTCTTGAAAAAAGTTGTTTTATTGAGCACATTGTGTATGTTATGCAATAGTGCATGTCACAAAAATTTGGTGTATCACCCTAGGGTTAATGCTTCATTTTCACATTTCCTCCTAACCCTTTTCTCTACAAAAGCTTTAGTTTAGGTGAGTACCAAAGGAAGCCAGCCTTCTTCAGAGGTTTGATCTCACATAAGGTACCCACACCTTGGGATCATTCCCATGTTTCATTGAATTGTTGAATTTCAGATTCAACAAGGTGCAATTTCAGTAGATAACAGGTGGAAGGCACTTTGATTTTTTGATTTTGCAGGAAATTAAGGTATGCCAAAAGTAGAATCAAGCAATGGAATACATAGGTATTTAAGAATGTCTTCCAACAAAAAGCAGAAGTTTACAAACAACTTGAAGTAGTAAATACAAAAATAATAGTTCATGGGTTAAGTCCTGATCTTTTTGAGCAGCAAAAGAAACTACAAGAGGAATGGGAAGAACTAGCAGTACATGAGGAAATCTATTAGATACAGAAGCTCGAGAGCTTTGGTTAAAAGAGGGAGAGATAAAAATATAATTTTTTTTCACAAATCAGCTCAGATAAAAAAAGCTAAAAGCTCCATTTTCTCAATTCAAGATAGTGTTTCAAGAAATATTTTAACAAAGGAAGAAGACATTCAAGTAGAGGGAGTTAATTTTTTCTCAAATCTGCTTTCTGTGCCATTCATCAATAAATTTAGGTGGGAAAGGAGAGAGAGGAAATTCTAGAAGCAATACCAACGTTAGTAATACAAGAGGAAAATGATCTTCTTCTCAGGCCATTCACACTAGAAGAGCTAAAAGTAGCAGTTTTTCCTATGTCACCAGATGAAGCACCAGGACGAGATGGGTTCACAACATGCTTTTTCCAGAAATTTTGGGAGTTCATTGGACAAGATATTTTAAAATAATTGGAAGAGTCTAGATACTCAGGCACAATACTAGAATAGTTTAATGTTACACATATTGCTCTCATTCCAAAGGTGTCTTCTTCGAAATCCTTTTCAGAATTTAGACCAATTTCACTCTGTAATACGTTTTACAAGATTTTTACCAAGGTAATTTATTTGCGCTTGGTGCCTACTATTCCTAAAATAATATCTCAAGAACAAGGAGGATTTGTTCCTGGTAGGGAAACGGTGGAAGGTGCTTTAGTAGCACATGAAGTTTTGCATTCCATCACAACGAATGTTATTCCATCATTGATTATCAAGTTGGACATGATGAAGGTGTATGATAGAGTAGATTAGTCTTTTCTAATGCAAGTATTAAAATTTTTTGGCTTTCATTCAAAATGGTGCAAGTGGATTTTGTCTTGCTTGATGGAGGCTAAATTTTCAGTCCTAGTCAACGGTTCACCGACAGGCTTTTTCAGTTCAACTCAAGGTGTAAGACAAGGGGATCCACTATTGCCTTTTCTTTTTATCATCTTGATAGAGGTGTTGAGTAGGTTTGTGGAGAAGGTTCATATACAAGGAAAATGGAAAGGAATAACAATTCCTTCTATAGATATAACGACAACACACTCATTGTTTGCAAATGATACCATCTTATTTGGTAGGGCAACAATTCAAGAAGCCAAACAAATAAACTATATCTTGGAAAATATGCTTTTGCATTAGGACAAAAGATTAATTCAAGCAAGTCAAAGATATATTTTTTTAATACACTAGCAGTCTTAAAGGATCGAATTGTGAGAGTGTTGAGCTTTTAAGAAGTAGATCTTCCCTATAAGTATTTAGGAATTTATTTCTTTGCAAGAGCAAATAGGGTATCTTATTGGGACAAGGTCATCCATAGGCTACATGAGAGAATTGTGGGTTGGAAGGGAAGATGGTTATCTAGAAGGATATTAATGGTTAAATCTATTCTATCAACAATTCCAAATTATTATATGGTTGTTTTGAAAGAACCAAGATAGATCATTGTGAAAATTGAAAATTTGATTAGGAATTTTTTATATGGAAAGTTAATATGGACAATAAAAATAAAATTCCTCTGGTCTCATTGGATAACATATGTAGAGAAAAATTGAAAGGAGGTGCAGGGATTCACAATATAACTGCAAGGAATATTTCACTAGGTGCAAAGTTGGTCTAGCACATGCACTCGAAACCCCAAGCCAAATGGTGCAAAATTATGCAAAAGAAATATTTAGATACTAGTGCTTCAAATCACATTTTTTCCATTCTAAATCCACCACAAGGGTTTGTTATGTGAAATTTTTTATTAACTTGTAGAAAAGTAATAACCTTGTACATAACTTTGGAGGTTAATACTGGAGAAATTGCACATTTCTAGGATGATTCATGGTAGGGATTGTTGGAAGTGGATTCACTCTGAGAGGGGGGGGTGAATCAGAGTGATATAATTTTCACTTTTGACTTTGAAGACATCATGAAACTTTTACTAATTTTAACCCAATGTGACATATTTGTTTATGCAAGTGAACATTAACACTTTAGATCAGATTGACGTGAAACTTGACTGACATTTACAACCCATATTAAGAGCATCATATGATATTGTTTAATTAGAGCTTTATGGACAATCTTGCTATGCTTTATGAACATGACTATAGAACTTCATAACATGCAACTTTGACTTGCTTTTGACAAACTTTTGAGCATTTAAATAACAAACACAAAATACAGATGTAAATTCACTTTGTGAAAGACTGCTTGCATCAGATTTGCACAAACTAAAAGTTGCATAACAGACTTGAACAAATTAACATTAACCTTTAGAACAACCTTAAAGTATCAGAACATTGACCAACTGAATGAACACAATAACATAAATGACTGAAAGAAAGATTGTGCAAAATAGACACAAATCACACAAAAAGGGTCACATAAATTGCCGAGTGGAAAATCCTCTTGGGGTAGAAAAACCACTCCAAAAATGCCTTGCAGGCTTGATTCCAAATCTGATTACAATATTTTCAGAGCACCAACTCAATCATATTTTAGGAGCACCAACTCCATCAAAAAACCTGAAGCACCAACTTCAGCAGGAGCACAAAATCAGGACTTTATAACAATGTAGATTATCAATACTTTATAACTGCATACTTGTGCAATCACAAAATCTCAATAGAGTACAACAAAAATATTTTCAATATGGCCCATTATAATTTGTACAGTGCATAACAGTAAACAGTGTATAAAAAACTAAAACTATGAGTATTATCTCTGTCGGAAATCAGAGATATGATACAAAATAAACCCTTGTGTTCTTTATCTCTCTTTCAAAGAAATGAGTTCTCACTGTAAACTTCTCTAGCAGATATCACAGCATTAAACCCTCAGAAAATCCTCTATTCAACGTATTTATTTTTTCTTCTTCACACAGGTCACGACTTTCTAATGCCATTTAAACAAAAGAGAATAAGAACAGTTAACACGTTTTTTGTTTTTACAACCGTATCCATAATAACCATGGTTTTATAAAACTGACAAACCATGCTCGAAAAACCATGATACTCATCATGAGTATTAACAATAATCATTTGAAATTTCAATGGAAAAATCACTGAAGACAAAAGAACCCTAGAGTATAAGCTTGGGTTAAAAATGTTGAAACTAATCTTCAACAACCTATTAGTCACACAAACCATTAAGAGTAAAAACAACACAAAATCTTGTAAAATGAAAACCAAATACCTGTCATGGCGGCTAGAACTTTACCACCTATTTGCGAAGAAACCTCATAACAGTCAAACCAAGATTCTTGCAGCTCGAAAGGAGTCCACAAAAAAATGGTCACTTTCCAAAGCTCTTCCATTATTAATCCTTTAGCTCAAGCCAAGGCTCAACACATAGCAGCAAACTTAATTTTTTCCAATGGCAGTGCAACTAGGGTTCAGTTGTTTGCAAAATGATGAAAAGACAAGCAAAATACTCACGTTGCCCAATTTCCTTTACCATCGAGCCCCTTAGTCAAAAAACATAATAATTTGGAATCCGACAACATAATGCTACACACAAAAACTGTCATTCCAAGTCATCATAGGGTCGCTGCCAAAGAATATTATTCTAACATTTGACTTTCAAAGTCATGTCATTGCCAAAGCCAAAGTAACACGTGTCAAATGAAACTCGATAAAAACAATGCTAAAGATGTCGATCAATTTAAGTGATGCATATGTCTTAATAAATACATGACAAGGTGACTTATCCAACACAATATTCTCCCTAAATGCTTAATGTTAAGCATTTTAAATAATGAGTGAAAAAGATATGATAAGTCTTGTAAAATGCCAAGCAATACCATTGCTTATTCACCTTTGTAAACTGATGCAACATATATTTGTCTTATTGTGAATCAAAAACAAATGAACTCCATGGAATGCAAATTTGTCAATGCAAATCTGTCTGATAGTGTATCAAAACAATATAAGGATCAAACATATAAACTGATATCACCTGAAAGTCAATACCATAACCCAACACCTGTATAAGCAAGATCTGCACACGAAACTCAACATGATCAGTATCACAGGAAAACACTGTCCAAAGCCAAAACACTGAAGAGACCACTGAAATGCCAATAACCAAGTGACCCAAAGCATGAAACAGGTTTGACATCAAGGACAACAAAATGCCATAGAAGAAGTCCAACAAGGATATCCTTCTTTGAGTACAATGCAAGATTTTTAGTTAATAGCAAAACACATAATTCCAATTTGGGGAGCGAAGGTAAACAATTACTTTCATAGTATAGATATGCAAGTTGTATGGAAAAAATTTGAGGATCCTATATTATCACTTGAACAACGAGGGACTCTAAATAAGTTGTTAAGTGATAGAGTTGTTTACAGTTAGAGACCTACAGATATGTTTATCTGGGCACCGTCGAAATTAGGGATTCAATACATAGTGAAATTGGGATACAAGGTAATGATGAATAGGTAAGCACACACTAAACTATAAAGAGTTTTGACTTTTTGTTGGAATTTGGTAGTATTACCAAAAGCAGGGTGTTTTGCCTGGTTGGTTTTGAAAAATAGGATATTAACAAACTCAAGATTGCATAAACTAGGAATTTCAATCCCATTCAATTGTGTGTTATGTGGGGTAGGTATTGAGGATATAAACCATTTATTTCTTCATTGTCTATTTGCAAATTCCTGTTGGGCCTTAATTAAAGAAAAGCTTAGTTAGTGTTCTCCACTTCCAAGCACGCTTTGGGATTTTATTTAAAGTTGACCATTATTATATCAATCACCTATGTTTTCATGCCTGTGGAGGGTCATTCCTTCAATAGTTTTGTGGTGCATTTGGTGGGAGCGAAACAAGAGGATCTTTCGAAAGCAAATTTCAAGTATTGATATTGTTTTGTCTAAGATGGAAAATTCAATATGTGAAATCACAAGTTCTTATGTCCATACTGCTAAGCATGTAGGATCTATCTTCTCAGATCGGGATTCAAAGCAACTGCTAATTTGGCAAAAGCTTGTTGTTCCATTTAAAGGTAGTATAAAATGCCTCTCACAAACAAAGTGGATAGGAAGAAAATGAATTGGAAGCCTCCACCAATTGGTTTTGTAAAGTTAAATTTTAATGGATCTTCTAAAGGAAATCCAAGAAAAATCAAGAGCAGGGGTAGTGATAAGAGATTCACAAGGTTCACTAATTAGTGCAAAATCAGTAAGATTACCATAAGGGACAAACAATTTAGCAGAAGTGCAAGCTCTATTACAGGGTTTGCAAATGGTTGTCAATCTGAATATTAAGAGACTACAAATAGAAGGGGATAATTTGGTTATAATCAATGCAAGTAGAGACAAGAAACAATGTAGTTGGCAAATCAATTATATCCTTGTGCAAATATGGAAAATACTTGATATTTTCGAGGAATACGAGATCAAGCATTACAGGGTTTGCAAATGGCTGCCAATCTGAATATTAAGAGACTACAAATAGAAGGGGATAGTTTGGTTATAATCAATACAAGTAGAGACAAGAAACAATGTAGTTGGCAAATCAATTATATCCTTTTGCAAATATGAAAAATACTTGATATTTTCGAGGAATACGAGATCAAGCATACATACAGAGAGGGGAATAAATTGGTGGATAAATTAGAAAATAGGGGATGTGATCAAGAGCGGGAGCAAATAATATATGATGTTGGGTCAAAAAATATCACACAAGAATTGCAAAGCATTATATTTGAAGAATTGCATGTGATAAAGGAGTAATTGGGGGAGATGCACAGTTCGAATAGTTCAATTGAAGGAGTGTCATATAAAGTGATGAAAATGAATGACAAGTAAGACGACATACATATGTCAGAAAATTAGATTGACACGTTCAGGGGTATCCTGACGTGCGGCTGTTGGCAATCAAGTGACGTCCAAAGTAATTATGAAAAGGCGAGGATGTTTTTAATTAAAAAAGGTAATTATTCCAAAGCAGGGGTAGGCATTATTACTTGGTAAGAGTAATAAGTACAAGTGTTGTGTTTGCATCACCAAGCAACAATGGAGGTGATATGTGCAATCAGATGAGTACAGATGGTAGCGGCATGGCAAGCTATCATAAGATTTCAAGTACCAATGTTTATTGATTTTACAGGTTGCGGGATTTAATTACCTGTAAATCATTCCAAGTGATCATAAAAAATCTCTTCAAATGTGATATCTCCCATGAAATCCGTTTGAAATTAATTGTGTCATGCGTGCCAAATTTAGTATCTGGCCAATGATAAGGCAAAACAATCAAAACAAATTAAGCCTCAATCGTACCAGTCTCAATGTCACTTAAAGCACATTAGTTATAAATCGAAGGAGGTGGTAGAATGCTTCATTGTTTTCAGTAGTGTAGCAGTTATCAGTATATGTGGGTTAAGTGAGAATTTCTGGTAGGATTCACTGTGAAGAAATTGGAGCAAAGGCTGGGTTTGCATCATCATCGCACGACTGCAACTAAAACAGTAAGAGTTTCTAAATGTTTTGATGGAGTGATACTTTTGTTTAAAAATTTTCTTTGCTCGAGTTCTGTATGTTGGAATCTCACTTCTAATGTTCAAAGCCCTTCTGGTTCTATTGTTCTTTGTCGGATGATATTCTTTGGGTACTTCTCTGTCTTTTCTGGTAACTAGGTGATTTTGGCTGGGTGTAATCTTGGAGCTATGTTAGTGGAAATCTTAGTTGATTTCTATTAAATTGGGGTGTGAAATATTTTCCTCATCCTCTTTTGGGTAATGCAGTTCAACAAACACATAACTAGTGTGTTTTCATTTGTCAGTATTTGGATTTGCTTGCAATCGCCTTAAGGTTTTTTCAGGAGTTACACAATGGCATTCACTCCAAAGAATTTCAGAGTAGATGTTCAAATTCGTGAAGGGGAACGACCATTTTCAAGGGAAGTAACAGAATTTGAATTATCGCACGTCTTCAAGGTTTCATGTCCAAGTGTGGTGGATAGTATTAAAACAATAATTGGAGTGGAAATCATGCAACCCAATGCTCCCAGACTGTTATTCCCTACACAGCTTCTTTCAATCTTTCTTTCAAATTCTCTTGATTTCCTACAATCTTTTGAAATGCTGGAAATTGTGGTAAAAGAATCTGTTTGCCCGAGATTTCTTAAGGAAAATGAATTATTGCAAAGTGTGTAGGGATATAATATAGAGAGAGGGCAGGGATATGTTGCAGGCATATTCCCAAAATGCTACCTGAAACATAAACAGGCATTCAGAGCAGTTTTTGAGACTTTAACAAAAATTCTTATGAATGATGATCCTTGGGGATTATATAGAGTACTCAATCTGCACACACAAGAATTGGGGGTTCAAATGGTGAATGAGATAAAAGATAATTTATTTGCAATCTCTTTCCTTCTTTCTCATAATATCAGGAATGGACAAGCTAGGACAGTTGTGGTGAGGAATAATGTTGCAATTGACAATGAAGTCCAAGGTGATTCCATGAAAGGCAGGGGGATAATGTTGCAAGTTTCATTGACGGGCAAGGTGAAAATGGCTTCGATCTGAATGATAACCATGGAGAGTCATCAGAAAATGAAGGATTTATGGAGGAGTAAATATAAGGTCATAAGTATGCTACAAATTTTGTTTGTTTAGCGAACTATATATTGTACTCAGGGATCTTTTCAAATATGCTTTAATCTGCCACCTTTTTGGATTTAACCAGTACTATAATTCTGGTTAACTATGTAATCACTAATTATGAAGATAATATATAATATAGGTTATAGTCTTTTGACCAAAAAAACAGTTGTTTGTAGATTATTTTGGAACAAATCAACTCTTTTTTGTCTATGTATTTCCTCATTAGGTTGAGGACCCAAACATATTTGTATATGTATTTTAAAATATTTTTACCATGATCCACGCATGCTTTGATCATGAAATTTTGACAATATTCTCTAACATGAGGTTAAGACAATGAGTAATACATGGAGTTAAGAATGAAGAAGAAAATATTACGTGATAAAGTTTGTTACAAAGTAGCTTATTCTAGGATAAACCAACTTTTTCTTGTCTATATATCTTTATTATTGGGTTGAGGATCCAAGCATATTTGTAATACATATTTTTAAATATTTTTACTATGATCTACATATTTTTTGATCATAAAATTTTGGCAAGATCCTCCAATACAAGGTCTAGAAACTGAGCAATACAAAGAGTTCAGAACAAGGATGAGTACCTATCAATGAGAAGTCTACTTGTAACAACATAATTTTTTGTATTATCTCTAACTATTTTCATAATATTCTCCTCATCCACCTTGGCCATGACTTCTTCCAAAACTTTACAAAATAATTCTATTTGTTTGTTATATCTTAAACCATGAATGATTTTTAAGAAAATTGTCCTACTCAACTTTTTTTTAAATGTTGCTTTAATTAGTAAAATATACATTAAAAATTTTAATCACTAAATAAGTGGATTTTAGGAAGTGGTCATGTAAAAATAAAATAAAAAAACTAGCAATGGTTTATTCTTCATATCTATCTAACCATTATTCATAATGGTGCAACCCTTTTTCTTCCATATCTCAAATTGTTTATAATTTGTGACCTTCACATATGCCACATTTTCAATCAAAATGAATCTCGTTATCTCATCATTGAGAGCTTTGAACCTCACCCCACAAACAATAACATGATCTTCATATTTTGTCAATAAAATAAAACAAAACAAAATATATATTATAAAGTTTAGCCCTTAAATTCAAAAAAATAAGAAATAAAGAAATCAAATAATATTTTTAAAATAATAATTAGTTCCCTACTTGTGTGAAATATAATGGTATGATAAAATAAAAAATATTTGTTTGCACTTTTTGTTATAGATCATGTTTGTTCTTGTTCCAACCCATGGTTTCAAGTGATCGGTTGAAAACTTGTAGTATGTGCATGGTACAGTTTATGAATCTAACTTAAATCCAAAATTTTCAAGTCCAACACTAGCACTAGTATTGCCATTGTCACTACTCAAGAATCTAGAAATATAGGAATTGAATAAAAAGAGTCTCCATGAATAGCTAGCATTGTTTTTGTCTCTTCTTAGTTTCACGTGTAGCACAAAGGTCTCTAGTTGGCTTTGTACCTTTCATAAAACTTTCTAAGACACCTCTATGTAGGTTTTAACATCTTGGTATGGTATTTGTTTTAGGTGATATTTCAGTTCATTAATGTTCCCCTTATAAAAAAAAATTGTCTTGCAATGTGTTTGTGTACAAATAAAATGTTTATTTTATTTTATTTTTATCTTGAGATGATATGTTTCCAACAAATATCATTTCTAATTAAGAATAATGTTAGAACAATTTATAAATCTAAAGTTTACTACAATAACAAGTAAATATGAAATAAAATAATATTTAAGGGTTCTAATTAAAATGATAAAAAAAGGAAAAAGTAAAATAGTTTGAGTAAAATAGCAATTTTTTTTTTCTTACAAAATAATAATGATTTATTTATAAAAAAATATTAAATTAAAAATATTTAAAAAAAAAAAAAATCTTTTGTCAAATTCACTTCAAATCGATAGTGGGTTGTTTCAAATCAACAACGGATTTGCTTCAAATCAACAACATATTTTCTTCAAATCAATAACAGATTCATCCAAATGTACCATACGTTCTTTTAGATGAAAGGATTGCTACAACTTTGCTTAAATAATATTTAATCAATGTTTGTTGTTTAATCTATGTACAAGGTTTTTCTTATATGACATATAATTTAGACTTTAATATATTTTTTCCTCTTCTTATCCTTGCAAATATAATGTGTACTAATAACGTTTTCAAGATCAATTGAATAAGTTTTAGTTTTTAATTTATTTTTTCTTATTATAATGAATTGTCCATTGTAATGTCTTATTCACCAAATACTTAGGTTACAAGTGTGAACCTCATTTTGATCAACTCGCCTTAAAACTTAGAAATTTTGAAAAATTCAAAGAGTCCTATTACACTCTTTTATATTTAATATAATTTGATTATTGATAAACTCAACTTCACGAAAAATAATGAATACTATTCAATTTAAAAACAAAAACATATAGAAAAAGTGGTACTGACTCTCATGTGACATGCTTCCATAATTAGGAATCTGCTTGTTGTACAATGCCACATCGGTTGATAAGTTATCTAAAGAAGGTCGAAAACATGGATAACCACCAGCGACCCAAAACGGTTATGGAGGAGACGCTAGATCGGAGAAAGAAAACTTGGATGAAACAAAACAACAAGTGGTTGAACAAGTGGGACATCAAACTACATGAATGTCCTAACACCAATAGTGAAATAAAAAACTGTGTGAGGAAAAAATTTAAGACTGCCATATGGTCAAATCAGATTGAGCAAAAAAAAACATACTACATCAAAGAGTTTTACTTGACAAAGGATCATGGTGAAAAAACCTATTTAGATGCAGTTATTAAAGGGAAGGCGAGGTTGTTAGTTGCACAATTGAGGACAGGATCACACCATCTTAGATGTGAGACTGGTAGGTGGAAGATACCTAAGGAGACTTGGGAAGAAAGAACGTGCATATTCTGTAATAAGGGGGCGGTGGAGACGGAATGACACTTCGTCATGGAATGCACAGCTTATGAAGATATCCGTAAATAGTACGCAAATAGTTTGGGTGTGGACAATATGCAGCAGTTATTTGAGAAGGATAAGATCAACCAGACGGCCAACCTTCTAGTCAAAATCAATAACAGGAGATCCGACTTGGAAAAGAGCTTGAAGACAAATTAAGTTGTTTGTCTCAGTCCCATAAACTGTTTAGTCTCATAGACGTCATTAAAATCTTTCATTTCATTTCCTGTACAAGAGACAATTCAACCCATCCAACTAAGAAATTTGGGAGGCAAAAATAGGTAAGAGAAACAGAAACCAGAAAAAAAAAACAAGAAATGGTGGCAGGCATGAAGTATGAGCAGAGGGTGGCAGCCGCGGCGCACCTGGCCGAGCTCGACGATGACGACGAAAACCTTCCAACGGCCGAGCAAGTTGTCAAAAAGTGCAGTGAATGGGGTATCGTGGCCGAACATAAGCCCTACAAGTCCCAAGGAGTCGCTTGGCTCATACGTCGATACTTTCGTGTAGTAAATGTTATTCTCGGTCAGTTCTACTTCCTTTATATGATTCTGAGATTGAGGTATTTCAATTTTTATTTTCATGGCAGTGAAGTTGAATTTGTTAATTACTTTTGTACTATGTGCAGGGGACGAGGTCATTTTATGTGCCCTTCTCTACACGCTGTAAATTATTTTGTCCATTCAGCATTTTTATCACAACTCTTTTATCAGCCAATCTCTTTTCGCTATAAAACTCATTTCTCAGTCAATCTCTTTTAGCTGTATTTATATTATTTTATTTTCTTCTTTTATATTGTTACTCAAGCATGTTGAAATATAGTTAATAAGCACAGCTCTGGGAATGGTTATATGCAAACGGGGGAGATTCAATAGTTAATGCACTTGGCTCAGAGTAGCATTGGCAATAGTCTTTGGATAGATAACCTTAAAGAAGTTTAGTAGTTCACTCGGGTCAGCTTTACTTCTATGTAATGCGTATAATTGGAATATTAATGGTGATGAGAGATGGGTTCTTTTGAAATCGAGTTGATGAAAATTGATTCGAAATTACACGGTTGAATCTCAATAAATCATCACATGATTTCTGTACACTTTTTTCTGAAAGCTATAGGTTTATACACGTTGCCCTCCTTTGCATTCTCGTTGGGCTTAACTAGGTTCTTCCAATTTTCTTTTCAGTAGAAATTTATGATCTCTGCCAAAGTCATATGCTCGAAGGTCCTTTACACTATAATTTCCTGACAAATAGAGGACCGCAAAATTAATCTGGGTTATTGGTTTTCTTAGGTTAGATATTCCATGTATATCAGGGAGATGTTTCTTATGTAGGAAGCACTTTGAATTCTTATTTACAAAGTCATAGGTTATGAAAAATGGTGGGCAGGTTTTACCACTCTGTATTGCTAGTTTAATTCCAGTGAGCTTGAAATTGCAGTCTAAGGTAGTGGTTTGAATAGGCATTCAAATAAGAGATCCGGAATTCGCATGATGCTTTGGCCCAAACTGTTGCATGCACGGATTACAAGGTTTTCTACCATCTGTCTGTCAATTGTTAATTTATATATTGAGATTTGACATAAAAAAATTATTTCGTTTTGATTTTTCTCTCACGTTTCTTGTTGTGAAACTTATATTTATAATTTAAATCCTGCCATGAATGAGGAATACTCATGGTTAGATGTCAGACATTATTTTAGCTTATCAAATTTTAGTATTATTTCTAGTTGAGTTTATATATTCTCTTACTATTAAAGAACATGAGCAATTTCAATTTTCTGCGATGCAGAGCAAACATAGGTAAATATATTATGAATTCAAAAATTTATTTTGAAATTTGTCTTTGATAATATTGAATTTCATTCTCACTATCCAATATCCCAGATGGGACTTGGGAAAACATTGCAGGCTATATGTTTGTTGGCATACTTAAAAATTGAAAGGAAACGCTTTGGGCCATTTCGTAAGATCACAGAGCTTAACAACTTTCAAACAATACAATTCTCTCTGTTTATCTGCAACTTAAAAGTAAAAATTTGAATATTCATATCCGTTAGGATATTTTTGCTAGTTGAGTGACTGGCAGTGCATTTCGAAACTGCAGCCACGGGAAGGTTTTGGGTGTTTTAGGTAACCAACCAACCTGTTAGATATCAATGATTTGATGATAGAATATTTAGTAGCGTCAAAGATAACCATTCTAATTTGCAACATTTTGATAGCAGCTGTATTGCTAATTTTCAAGTCTCCCTTTATTTCTGCATAGGTGGTGCTTTGTTCTACTTAGTATTTTCGGCCATAGATAGCCTCCACCAACTCTGCTTTGTTATTTGTTGCTCTACTTGTGTTGAATATGCAAAGAACCATAATTGCTTGCTTGTCATTCCCAACCATGCCACTTGTACCTAATCTTCTTGACTTAGTTGCTAAACATCATCAAATTTATTATATCCTTATTGAGGCAGTTTCCATCGTACAATTCTACCATTTGTTGACTCGCATTCTAATATTGTGAGGTTCAAAGCATGTGCACATGAACTCTGTTGATAATGCCACATTTTCTATGCCATGTTCTAAATTGTGACAAGTGCTTTTCTTGTGCTGCACCATATTTGACGAGAGAGCAATTCAAGTGGCTGTGAACCTCCTTAGAATGTATGTGATTCCTTTCTATATAGATTTCCCGTCTTGTAAAGACAGTTCATCTAGATATTCATCTTCATTACTCCCATACTCTTCATAATTCTGATCTTTTGCATCATTTTGGTCTTCTCTATACCAAAAAGGATGCTTTGTTTCATCTAGAGGTCTAACTAGTGCCCCAATAGATCTAACATTTTTCTATGCTCGTAGTTTAGCTATAAGAGCCTCACTAAAATAGGCCTGACCTCCCCATTGGTTTCTTTCCCTTTCAATATTACTCATAATTTTTTCAAAATCGGGGCCATTCCATGCTTTAGTACTTTCCCTTCTAGTGGTCCTTGGAATGGACCTCTCACTATGATATGAGGTTTGAGCATTTTATTATTATTGAAGATATCATCTTTAAACTATTCAATTGTGGGAGAATTTGTTTTCCATGTATTTCTAGGTTGTCATCACATGTGTTGTTCCTTTCTCTAAGTTTCTTCAACCAATTTCTTGTCTAGATTATTCTTGTGCGATGATCTTCTTCTTTTCATTTCATAATTTTCGATTACAATTTTGATTTCTTTCATAATAGAGCCACCGCCCTTTGTAGGGAAATTGAAACTAAAAGGGTAAGCATAGTAGACTTATCAAGCACAATTCTTTAATAGAGCTGGAAATTGCTTGTAAAAAGACAAATATATTTTAGGTCTCTATCCTCAATAGACTCACCAATCTATGGGTGATTTTTTCTATGTTAACCCTTGACTCAACTGCCCTTACCAAGCTACAAATAATGTGACAAAATTTTTGCACATGGAAGACACCTATCTGTGATTTGGAGATTGGGAAAGGACAACTAACAAATGGATTTTTGCCTTTTATGCATATTGATCCCTGCTAAGCTTAGGAGGATAATCCCAGAGATATTTTGAGGAGTAAAATAAAAAAGGCTTGAAAACAATCCTCACAAAATATTACTCTATATTTTATCTATGATTGTTGGTCTTTGTGAGAGATTACTTAATTGAATTTAAAGATCTCTTCTCTAGGCAACTAGGTTGATATATACAACTAAGAATAGGTCTTTGATCACAAATGTCTTGAGATATATTTAGTTAAAATTTCATACACATTATTCCCCTATGAAAATATACTATGTAGAAGTCCTCTTGGGTTTTAACTGTCACAAGATTACTACAAGTTTCTAAGCTAAAAATTATAGCAATGGATTATGCACAATGGTTGGGTACAAACAAAACTAAAAATAAATGAAAGGTTATTAAGATGCTTTCCTTGATTTTTACTTAGTTGAAATGGTTGAATTGCAATGTTGACCAATGCCTAATCTTGCAACAAAGTCAAATCCAAATGAAACTCTAACAACAAAACAAACCCTAACTTTTAGATGATTTTAATGTGTTTGGATATATCTTGCAAAAGGTTAAGCCCTCAAATTTTCATCTTTCCCAGCAATATACCTCTAATTAGTAATCCTAAGCCAATTTAAGAGTTTCAAATGTTAACCCTTAATATTTTATTTTTTACCATACTACTATATGAAAATAAAATAGTTTTATAGAAATTCTTGAATGCAAGCTAATATAAATTAACGCAGAGAAACAAAAATGTGAACCAATGGATTTATTGTGTCCCCTAAAACTCTTAAATAATATAGGAGATACAGTATATTTTAGAGAACAATATAATGTCTTATATTGATTTTTTGAGAAATATTTACATTGCCATTACAAAATGTCAAATGGAGTGAAAAATATCAATTACATTCATTGGCATAGGTTACATTATAATTTTGAGCTCAAATTGAATGTTATTGTCCCCTTATAGATATAGAAAACCTAACCCTTTTAAATAAATCTCAAAATCCCTTACATAGATCTAGAACTAGGGCACAAAAATGTGGTTCAATGAGAATGTAGGACTAAACTACAATGTTATCACCATTTGCATCCTCTAGCCTAATTTTTTTTACCTCAAGGTTGAAGAACATGTTGATAGTTGCTAAAAATCTAATCATAAAGATCTATGATTAAATCACCCATCATCTTGTACATCTAAATTTGCATGTAAAAAGAAAGAAAGAAGCTATGAAGTGTCATATAAAATTATCCCAAAAGAAGTGAAAGATCATCCCCCACCATGAAATTATTGCTTGTAAGAACTCTAACATGGTCATTTTGTCCACCATCTTCAAATCTATACCTTTATAGTTATAAAGAATGATTTTAGAGCTTTCCTTATTAGTTTTAGGGCCAAATTGAGCCACATGTGAAACCTTAATCACTTTTAGCTAGTTGCTAGTGAAAATTTCCCAAATTACATGCCAAAAAAGCAGTCAAATCCTTTGGAGTAGTAAAAATATGGCTCTATCATCCATCAATACTTTTTCTAACATGTATGGTTCTTTTTTAGTGGCCACATGGCCTTTTAGATTGTTCTGATGAGTCATATAGGAAATTGGGAAAAAATAAGTAGTACCATTGAACTTTAGAGTTCAAGAGGAACTCATGCCAAGAACCTATGATTGTAGTGTCAAACTTCAAAGATGACTAAGAAGTCATACTAAATTGGGATGTTGAAATGGGGAAGTTCAAAGGGAAACCTTGAAAAGAAAAAGGCTTTTGACATATCAGGGTTGGGGTATCAAAATGACCTTATGGTGGAAAGTATGACTGCAAAAGGTTTTCACAAATTAGTGGTAGAGTTTTAGGAATTCTAGGTTCAAACAAATGAGAACTAGATTAAGGGCTTTCCTAATTTTTAACTCTAAAAGACAGGAAAAATAATAAAGGTGGGAGTCAATGTTTAGGGAGACGTCAAACAAGGTACTAAGGATACGTATTGCTCGAGATCTTGATCCAAAAAACATAAAAGAATTTGGGGTGCAAAAATTTGACATTGTAATGACTTCAACATTTATGGATCAATATCTCTTTCAAAAACTTCCATTTAAAATGAAACAAGGTGATATTGATATGTGCAGTCTAGGTAGGCTTCCTAATATAATTAATCCCATTTTCTTTGAATGTTTGTATGCAAAAAAATGTGGTATTTATTTTGTAACAAACAATAAATTTGGGATGCCAGTGGTAAACTCAGAACTAATAGAATCCTTTAAGTAAAAGATAACAAATTAGGTAAAGAAATTTCTAAATTTTGGCTATCTCTCTACTAAAATTTTGTGGACTATATGGAGGGCAAGGAACGATGATATGTTTAATGGATCAAAGAGGGCACTTACTAAATCTATCAAAAGACTCACACTTCATAACATGGCTTTGGAGGTTACTTTAACAGTCAAAGTTTCTAAGTTCAAATTCATGGAACTACTTGAGGATGGAACTTTGAGAATCAATCTTCATGAGGTCAAATGCGAATACACTTGGCAGGTGGGGCAATCAAGCACAGAGGTATTCCTAAAAGCTCTTGAAATCTTTCAAAAGGAGTTCAATGACAAAGTGGAAAAAGAGGCAAATGTCCTAGGCATGCTTATCATTGAAGATTTCACCAAAGAGGAAAGAGATGCACCTGAAACCCTTCTTTGGCTAAAGAGTATGATGCAGGAGGATAGGGGGTCTAACTCTTAGCTCACATTGATATGGTTCTACCTTTTTGGATGATTTATCCTTTTTGTGCATCTAGTATGGAGTTTCTCAGCTTGGGAGATGGTCATGGTCTGCTCCTTTTTGCTAGATATGATAAAGACATGTATGCTAAAGGCTCATACAAGCTTGGTAAAGGAAACATGCATATTTAAGGCAACAAACATGGTCATGAATATAATCCTTTTTGCTAGTTTTGATAAAGACAAATATACTAAAGGCTGGTAAAGGCAGTAGTTTTGTTAAAGATAGCTACAATATTGCAGGCCTTTTTGTAGGACTACAAGTTCATCTTTGCAGATTGGTAGGTCTATATCAAGGCTTCTTGTAGGATGGTTAAAACTATGTAAAAGAACTGTAATAAATGCTATGTCTATGGGGGGGTCTTGAGGATGTTTATGGGGATTAGGAGATGATGTAAATCTTGTATTACATGAGCTGCATTTACTGTAGTAATACTGCTATGATCTTCATGTAATTTTTTGGTTATCCTATATCTAATACAAAAATCAATATGCAACTCCACAAAATGGGTGATGTTTACATTGTACAATTATAACATTAGCATCACATCAAAAAGGGGCCCTCTGTGTTCTCCATTGTTCCTTCTTTCTTTCTTGTCATTTTTTCTTCCTATTTGTAGTTAGAGTTTGTTTTATTTTTCTCTTCTTGGTTGGTTATGTGTGTTTTAGTGAGTTTTATCATGTCACTAGGTTGTAGGTTCTTGGACAAGCCTAGCACTCGTCTTGGTTTTAGAGTTAGTCATGTTCTAGTTCCCCTTAGTTGTTTTGAGATTTTAAGTAATCTCAGAGCCCTTTGATTATTTGTGTTCTTCGATTTTTGTTTTAGATTGAGTTTTCTATGTTTGAGTTCTAATCCTTAGGTTTTATGATGTTTTGGTCGTAGAGTGTCTTTATATTGGTTCACAATAAAACCCAAAAAATTCTAACATCCACCTAACTTTTTGCCTTTTAGAAGACTAAAAAATAATAAATTTTCCTTGGAAGTTTCGGGTTAGTCATTGAGCCTCAACTAAAACCCAAGACCTAGTTTCTAGGTCTATGTTTTGTCCACCACCCACGACATGACAGCCAAAAACAAATTTTCTCAAGTTTTGGGAGCCCCGAAACCTCAAACTTAAGTTCCAAATTCGAACTCCCCCTGTCACTTGTGACTTTGATGAACTAAAAATTTTAAAAATAAAAAATTTAATTAAATATTTTAAAAATTCAAAATTAAAAAAAATCAAAATAAAAAAATTTAAAAAAAATTCCCAAAAAATTCCAAAAATTTAGAAAATAAAAAAATTAAAATTACAAAATTACGAAATAAAATTTCTGGACTAGGTACTCTTTGATTCTATCCGGTTCCCACGACTCACCATTAGAAAGAAAGAAATAAAGGTTCTGAACGGCAGTCAGTTCTGATAGAAACTTCAAATCTAGGTTCCAGGTCCTACGTTTCATCCACCACCCGAAACCTGTGACATAAAAGTTAAATCGACACTTAAAAGTCATTGTCATAAATGAAAAACTGTGCGTAAATTAAAAAGGATGGTCCCGATGTCTCCCAAGGACCCGAGCCCATCACAGTGAGGACATTCCACACCTTACGCCTAGAAACAAGCTAATTTTAACTTGCAACTACCTTTTTGATTAAAATTCTACACAAATCTTGTCTAGAGCCCGAAAATTAACTAACCCTAAATCTTGATAGTTTTGGATCCGCTCTTCCATTGATTGATACATTGGCTCTGGGGAGAATTTTAGAGTTTCCTAATATTTTTTTATAAATTCTGCTCGTTTTATTTATCTCATCGACATCTTTGATGGAAAATGGTTATCCTTTACGTTCCATCAACAATTGGTGATCCAAGCAAGCTTGACGCAATGTCTCTCTGAGCAACAAATAAATGGAAAACCCATGGAAGCTTTTGTGGAGCAAATTCGAGATGGTTCATTTTTTTCATTATTATCTCCTCCCGCCCAAATCAAAATTCAAAACACACAAATGAGCGGGGAAAAGGAGAATATAACTTTTACCTTTCATGGGAGTTGCAGGGTCCATGCTGAAGGTCACTTTCCAGATGCTTTTCTGAGCTGCTACAGGGGAAGATGGGTGATATCTCCCTACACGAAGCCAAGCAATGCATCCATTGTGTGATCCAACTAGGATATCTCAATGATATGTAACACTAATTTGGATGAATGTTGAATGCCAGTTAGCCGTGGTAGTAATATGTATGCAGCAATTTCATATTTTTCCGTCTGTATTTAGAATAACTTCTACATTTTGGAGAACCTCTGCAGAGATTGAAGCAGAGATTGAACAGAAGATATCGCTGTGTATTTAAGTATCCCAGTTTATCTCGATGCAATAAGATTTAAATAGAGAATTGGGCTAGATAAAAGTCCATGCTAATCGCACAAAGAATAGCTCGTTCCCATATTATACAAACGTCAATGGTGATAGTATGGCTGCCAACAGTTGTGTTATTGGAGATTAGTCGATAGTGCATCAAGTTTCGTGGTGATATTGGAGATCACTCTTGGCATACTGTTTACTCTTCTACTGTGCCTAATAAATATTTTTTGATCTTTCTTTCATCTAATATCTCAATCAATTGATGGCTTCCAGGTTTCTCATGATGGGAGGGTTAAACTGTTTGTCCAGCGGTGGGTGTAGAATGCTTATAAATCGATCAACAATGCACTTGTTTCGTCAATAAGCTTGCTTCCACTGCATGGTTCTGAAAAAATGTCTAATTTTATCTTTTGTAGGCTTCTCTTTCTTTGTGTATGTGTTGTAGGAACTGTCTATCTAGAACCTAAGAGAGGCATTATATTGTAAAATTGAGTAATGGTTTATCTTTTTAGTGCAAATGAGGAAATGGCAGGAGTTGATATATACATTGTAAAGGTTGAACGTATACTAAGGTGTATTTTAATTATCTATTGTAGGGCATCATATGAAAGGTATCTGACTACCATTGGAGTGACTTTGTTTGCAAATGTCTGATCATTGTCTGAGGATTTATATTTCCAATGCTGAAGAGGAGACCGCAATTCATGTTCTCCCCTGCTCTCCTGCTCTCTTGCTCATTTGAATTCCTGATTCCCTCGTTCACCTCGGCCCTAGCCCGAGCCCTTGGTCTAGTGCTCAGCTCCTACTTGTTGTGGTTTTGGTCCTCTACTTTATTTTCCTCTTTCCTGCCTTTGTTTTGTCTGCTTTCCACTGCCTTCTCCTCCATTTCTTCTTCTCCATGCCTGTTTTGTTTCCCCTTCTTGCCTTTTCGCTGCATGTCTTCCTTGGTGCTTGTCATGTTCCTGCACTGAGCTTGTGCCTTGTGCTCTATCATTTCGGCCTTGTTTCTCCTTTCTGTTATCGTTTTCTTCATGTGGCAGCATGGTGAAGATGCAGGGTTCCTCTTCCATGTCTTATTCCCCTGTCTCTAGCTACTCATCTTTGATTGCTAGGGATGAGGATGATGAAGTTGCAGATGATGATTCGGATGTGGTGGCTCCTTCAGTTGATGCTTCTGCCTCTACCTTCTCTGAGGTCGACTTTTGGGCTAATGGATGGGATGAGGAAGAGTTGGTCTCTTTTGAGAATGATGATCCTACTGATGTCTAGGATTGTGATGGGTCTAAAGAGGAGGGGCTTCTTCTAGATATTCTTTTTGAAGCCTGTCGGGAGGCACAAATGAATTCGACTTTGAGCTCTGAGGAGAAACTTGTTGTGTGTTCTGTGGTGAAACCTCTGTTTTCTTAACCTTGTTATAGATGAGGAAGATGTTTCTCCTTCACCTTCTAAATCTTCTATTCCTATTGTTTCCCCTCTTCCCCCTTTGGTTTTTGAGTTTCCCTCTGCTGTTATGGCTGGTGGGACTGGGAGTTCTACTCTTTCTCCCTCTCCTGAGGTTGTTCCTGCTATGGTTGAGCTTTGTGCAAAGGTGGAGGATGACACATCTATCTTGTAGCTTGGTTTGACTATAAGGAGACTAATGGAGGTTCCTTTGTTGTTATGAATGTTGGACAAGCTCATTTTGACATTCCTGAATCTATTTTTTTAAGTCTTTGGATTGCCTTAAGTGCTGTTTGGTGGGGAGATTCTGTGGGAACCGTCCCAATATTGATCTTTTTAGAAGATGGATCCATCATGTTTGGAAGAATAGAGGGTAGGTTAAGTTAACTTCTATGCTCAATGGTTTCTTTCTCTTCTTTTCATATGTGGAAGAGTATTCATGGGTCCTTCTTGCAGGCCCTTGGATTTTTGGCTCGAATGGCCTTTCTTTTCAAAAGTGGTTTTTGAGTTTCAACCCAATGTCGAAGACTTCTAAGTTCTCTATGTGGGTTTTTTTTTTTTTTGGGATTCCTTTGGAGTTCTAGAATGAAAAGATCTTTATGTGTATTGCTAATTCTTTTGGAAAGTTTTGCACTACTAATAAGATCACCAAATCCATGAAGTGTTTGTTATCTACTAGATTTTGTGTGTTAGTGGAGAAAAAGCGTATTCTCCCCACTAAGATAACCTTATCTTCAAAATTTGGTAAGTGGGAGCAGCAGATTGAATATGAAGACTCTTTGATTGTATGACATTCTTGTGGTAAAGTGGGTCAAGCCTCCTTTACCTTCTTGAGGAATAAGAAACAACACTCCATTTGGAAGAAAAAGGAAAAGATGGCAGATGTAATGGAAGATTACTCGATTCCTTCTCAAGAGCTTCAAAATGAAGTTCATATTTGCAATCAATCCTTTTTTATGAAGAAAAAGATGACAGCTATTGTGGAAGATTACACCACTCCTCAAGAGATTCAACATGAACCACCATTATTAATGGTGGTCTCCTCAGTCAACACTTCAAGCTTGGCTGATCAGGTTAATGGTTTTGTGTCTTCTCCTTGTAAAAAAAGATGAAAAGATTTGTGGAGAGGAATCCTTTTATTATGATAAAGAAAAAAACAATGGAACAATTCTTTAAACCACCTTGACTTTTTGCTTGGTGGGAGGTGGTTCTAGCTTGTATTGCTCTATTTTGCGTTGGCTTGTTGTTGTTCTGCTTGTTGGTTGGTTGTTGTCTCGCTGTTCTTTTGTTGTTTCTCTCGACTTATGGCTACATCTTTATCATTGTACTAGGGACCAGGGCCCTATCTAACACCTTGCTTATCTAATAAAAAACATTCACAGAGATCACTTTTACACTCACTAAAATTGACCAAATATTCACAACATGAAGTATAATTCTAGATCCACTTGTCAATTAAGCTTTGATTTTCTAATACATTAATGAATCAATTTAATAAACAATCTATTTATTCAACTTCTAGGTTAATTACAATGTTTATCATAATATTAGTTATAAATACTATTCTCTTAAATTCTTAAAATTTTATTCTTGTTTTATTATTTACTCTAAATAAATTATAGCGAAAACATTCATTTTTCTTTATACATTGATAATGCATTAAATTAATTATGGTTTAATATTTTTATCAATAATATGTAATAAAAGTAAATTCAACATTTTATGAGTAGCATATTAATATTACATAAATAAATTACTTCTAATTTTTGACCAATTAAGCTTCAACTTTTGATGGTATCATGTAAAATGAGAATCCTTTTTCACTCTAAAATGGTGTAACTCAAAGACTAGGAAATCCATAAAACAATAGATAAATAATGGATGAAAATTATTCTCGTTTTAACAAGATTTTCCCTCATATTTTAAATGTTTTTAATTATGTTAAAACCAACTCAAATCTTAGAAGGAAAAACACTTTTGGTAATACTTTAGGGTAGATCAATTTGATCTCTAAGTAGATCCTTGAATCTTCAATTACTATAAGAAATTATCTAAAGATCTTCTTAAGGAAATATAACCTAAAAATGAGAAGGAAGTGTTGGAAACTAGATAGAAAACTTTAAAAGAAAACAAATATTTCAAAGAGTGAACTAACTTAAAAGTGGGAGATATAAATATTTTCATGCACAACCTGAACAATATAGTATAGTTACATAATTTTGAAGGAACTCAAAAGGAATATTGAAGGATATGTGAACTACTTTTTCTATTTATTTTCTCATACCAAAGAGAAAAAAACATTTCCAACCAAGATATCCTTATATTCATTCCTAGATTGGTTAGCCTCTCATACAAGTGAAACTTGACTCATCCTCTCAACTCAAGGTTGAATTGGTGTAAGTGATTAGACCCATGTAAAATGATATATCACAGAAGACTTCTGATTCACCTTCTCCTAAGGGGGAAACATCAAAGAAAGACAGACCTAAGTGTGCTTATTGCACTAAGCTAGGACATGATGAGTCCAAGTGTTATGAGAAGAAGATAGATGGATATGCAAAATAGGTTTAAGATTTGACAACTCTTCTTGAGAGGAACCATATTCATCACTCTTCTTCATCTACTTGAGGTTGGTCTTCTTCTTCACCATCATTCCAGATAGATGGACAGGCCCCACATAAGGGTCATGCATTATGTGCAACCACCAGTTCACTTTCATCTAGATGGCTACTGGATTCAAGTGCTTCACACCATATGGCATCTTCTCAAGACATTTTCTCATCTTTTGAGGCTGCGTCCTCACCACACATATTGATGGGTAATAACACTTATATGAGTGTATGTGGTAAAGGTTCTATCGACATTGATGATGATACATTCAATGATGTACTATGTGTTCCATCTTTGTCCACAAACCTTCTCTCCATCTATCAGATTTCTCACAGTGGGACAGGGAAGACAGTTGAGTTCACACCTGATTCAGTGCACATCAGAGATATTCAAACTGGCAACATTGTTGCAACAGGGATAGTTGATCATTCTTCCCGATTGTATGCATTCACACACTTTGTTCCACCATCTCCCTCTCTTTCTAAAAGAGATCATGTAGTATCTGAGGTGAAGTTTGGTCATTTGAACTTATGCGAACTCTTCCATTTGTTCATGAGACTAGTGTTGAGACTTCTACACCTCTTCCTCCTGTTGAGATCACATTTGTTCAGCAGGATTCCTCTTCAGCTGTGACTGACATTGTTTCTCCACTCATCGAGCCATCAAGTGCAGTTGTTGAGGCCATATCAGAGGATATTCCTTTCCTCACAAATGAAAAATTCAACACACCTGTTATCCCTTCTTCATTGGAGATTCCATTTTAGGATCATCTTGAATTGTTTGATCACCATTCTATTATTCAAACACTCATGTTGCAGTTCAATTTTTCAGTGAGCATCATCTAAGACTTCCATTTTCACCTCACATCTAGGGATTTCCTCTTCCTCGACCGTTGGATCTATTTCTTCCTCCGAGGAGACACATTGGTTTGATCATTGGCACAAGGGTTCTTTCATTCTGGGGGGCTTTGGAGTCTCCACTCTCTCTCATGGGGCTGGTATCTGATTGTATATCTGCATATGTTCTTGAGAGAGTCTATTGAGACATTCCATTTTTACTTTCTTTTTGCATCTCTTTTTGGAGTAGAGTTTTTCCCATGAGGTTTTCTCTATTTCTCCACTTTATAGAGATTTGGTTGTATTCGAGTACTTGACCAGGCCTAGTTGTTGGGACCCATGTTTACATTTATGCATTGTAGTTACTTTTGCTTTCTTTCACATGTTTGTAGCTACACTCTTGCTCATCTTAAGGGGGGGTGTTAGAGTAAAGGTTTTAACTTAATTATGTTAATTAAGTTACCTTTATTCCTCTCTTAAGATTTCACTTTAGTTTGCATAATGTGACATTTAATAATTATATTAATTATTAAATGTCTTCTTATTAGGGTTACTTTTAGGTTTTGAATGATCTCCTTACTTAAGGATTGATCCATTGTATATTTTCCAATTCAATTGTTCTGATAATATAATCTCTCAATATTTTCAGAGCTTCAAACCCTCATTTTCTTTTTCGTCCATTCTCTTCCCTGTGACAGGTATCATTTTGCATGCAGGTGTTCTTGGACTCTGAAGTTGGTTTTGACAACTTCTTTAGAGACATCATTTGAAATTGTGCATCTTACATGTATATATTAAAATTAGGTCAATTCTTATCAATTTAAAAATTGTCAAATTTAGGGATGGGGAGGAGTCTAGTATTTTCTTGGAATTGGTCTCATAATAATATGTTCTAATTATAGAACAAAACACAAAAATGATCCCATGATATCAAAATTACAAAATACCTTTGAATGAATGTAGATATCTCTAAATGAAAAAAATTCATTCGAAAGTGATGTCAATGTTGTGATATTTAAATGAGCATATTTTTAAAAAATTTAAACATTTCATGTTTAAAATTCTTTAATATAATTGGGACAATTATATATGAAGGAATTTTGAATGAAGTTTTTTTCCTTTATTTATAGGTATATTTGATGTTATCTCATTTTTTCACACAATCTAATTATGAATCCTCTCCCTTGAAAGGAAATCATATAAGGAGAGATCAAAATTTCATATTGCAAGAAACTAGGGCACAAACAACATCTATGTTATTCGAAATAAATTTATGAATCAAGAAGCACATTTTATTAAAGACAAAGTTTCCTTCAAGGGGTTAATCCTCTTCTTCTTCTTCTTTGAATTTAGAGAGACTCCTATGTCAAGGGTGTGTCTCTTTAATTTTGGAGCTCATATCACATTGCTTCTTCATGAAGTATGTTTTCTTCATTCAAACTTGTTCATCATCACTCACCAAATGACTAACAATACATATATTTGTTTGTGGGAAAGAGTATATTAAAATAGATTAAGGATCATTCAATAATATCCTTTATGTGCCTTCATCAAAAGCTAATTGAAATGGTGAAAAATTGGTATTGTTTTATCATATGGTTTTTAGGACATAGAGCACACCCACTTTTCCAATTTCATCCAAGGATAACCCTTGAGATCTCAATGCAAAGGAGAGAGAGGTCTTGCAAGAGGGCTATCCTAGGGGCTAAATGTAAACTAATAAGGGGTTCACCACCAATTTTAGACTTGGAAAAGACAATGAAATGCAAGATGAAATGGAAAACCCTAATATGATGCAAACTTGATTTAAATGACCTATAAATAAAAGAAAAACAAAATAAAAAGATACAAGTTGGAATGTGTGCACCTGGGAATGTAAATATGGTTGAATGGAGCTTTGAAAGACTAGAAAATTTGACCTTAATGCTAATTGGGACTCATTCGCCAAGTTAGGTGAATCAGTCTAGAATCTAGGTTTTTGTGCGAGAACAAGAATATGCCAAATGGGTATCTAAATCTACAAAAATCTGAATTTTGACTGGAACTGGGACTCATTCGCCAAAAGTGGTGAATCAATCCAATTGAAATTTTCTGAAGCTTCAAAGTCCAGTCCTACTCCCCTCAGTTTGCTCTATCCTTCTTGATTGAGTTATGGGTCCAAAATCCTAATTTGCAACCTGGAGGTGATCTCCAAGTATCTCCAATGTTTGATGACAACTTTGACAACTTTGAATAATGTGACACTTTTCTCCAGTCCTTCTCCTTAGGAATAATGCAACCTAGACCTACAAATCACACACAAGGGAGAGGGGAAAATGTTGTTTGGTTAGTGCATAGGGGTTTTCCTTGGTCAAACCCCATTTTGGAAATTAATCCTTGAAATATAATGAAATAGGAATGGAGAATGATGAATGAAAACATAACAATGTTGGAGCTCCCCAAACCCTATCAATAAGATGCTGCAAATATGCTCAAGATGGTTGTAATGGATGTAGATCTTGAATCTTGCTTGAATGATGTTGATCTTGAATTGAACACTAGCATGAATCAGAATACCCTACACCACAATTGTTAGCACAATAGCAAACATGATGCATAAAATATTTGACATGATTATTGATGCTTGAATGTTGCTCTAATATGCTTGATAATATTCTCTTGAATTCTCTTGAATGCACTTGTGAACTCAAACTTGCTATAAGGATGAATACTTGAATGCTTAAGGGTGAAAATGAGTGAAAGAAACTTGTTTTTATACTCAATTATGCAAGAATTCTCGAAATTACAACACTACAAGCCAACATCAGATGTAGGAGGATAGAATACCACCAAGAATTTAAATTAATTTTAATTTTGGTCCACATGGGTCTCATTCTCCCAAGGTGGTGAATGAGTCCCATAAAGCATAATGTATGGGACCAAAATTAAAAATGCTTAGAAATGTGTGAAACCAGGTTTGGGACCCAAAAATCTAGGTGAGACTCATTCACCCAAGGTGGTGAATGAGTCACATATGACTAAATTTGGGCCACACAAGCCTAAAACACCTGAATTATGATTAGGTAATGATTTGTGTTGGGATTATCCTTGAAAAGGTGCATTAAATGGGGCTTGTCGATGCAAAATAGGGCCAATTAAAGCATAAGAAATCCCAATTATTAATGACAACCCTAGGAAAGTGTGAAAGTGTGTTATGACACTTTACAACACTCCAAGTAAAACACCAATGATATCATTTAGTTCACAAGGGCCCAAGACCTAATGTGAATATGTTAGACACATTGCAACATTAAATCAAGGCCTAGTCAGGGGGACCTTTTTCCGTTATTACACTAATATATTTTATATCTATTGAATCACACATGGTGGGGTAGGGAAGAGTATTGAGTTCACACTAGATTTTGTGGTTCTTGAGAATTTACATAGTAGAAATATTGGTGTCACTTGGGAGGTATATCATTAACCTCGAGTAGACCTCACATTTTTCTCCTTATGTTCCTTTGTCTAATATTCACATTAATTTTTCCCATCTAATATAGACAATTTTAAGGAGATATAGTATGGTCATTTGAATCATGACACTCTTTCATTAATTGATTTTCTAGAGACGTGTTAGCATTATATCTCCTCCATCTCCTACTTCTTTAGAGTTCAAAGCTACTTCATATGGGACTTCCAATGATTTTGTATATTAGTACTATCATCTTTCATATACAACTACTTAGGATGAGTACTTGATAGAGATTGCAAGTTTTTTTTGTGAATCCCTTCTTATATATTGGAGGGAAACCATCGAGGATACTCAACTCATCTTTATGTTCAATCCTATGAATTGAATTATAATCTTCTTTGGATATAATGAGGGAAAATTTATAACCTCTTATTTTTCTCAACCTACACATTTTTCATAGTACCCATCCACCCCAAATTTGATCAATCAAAGGCTTAGATGAATTAATGCCCTATATTTAATGTGTTTATTTTATTCCCTCCCCAACTATGTCCTCCCACACAATGAACTAAAATTCCCATCCAACCTAACTATTCCCTCCCACCTAGAGGGCTAAAGTTCACCCCTAGAAACAATAGCTCTAGTTTTATTTTCAAACAAACAATGTGTTAATTTTGAATTTTATTGACTAGTAATCAACTATAGTTATTGAATCTCTTTATCTAAATATGTTTAGTAATGTCTTGTGATTCTCTTCTAACTAAACCTATGTGAGGCTCATATAGTATGGTTGGAAGTTCAAGTACTATATCATTTATTAGCATTTAAATGAGTCATCTTAATCTTTGGATTATGTTATACATCTATTTCTAAATTTACACTTTCTTCAATTAGGCCTATGACTCTTGATTTGATTGTGGAACATATTTGCAATAACATATGGACACCTAAGAAGCTTCCAAATTCATCATACATTTTGATATTTCTTTTCTCATATTCCTTTTAGGAATGGGAAGATATCCTACATACATCTTTGCCTTTGTCTCTTCCAAATGAGATAAATTATGTTCAATGGTTTTGGATCATCCTCAACATTCATTGTTGAAAATTGACTATTAGCACGTGGGATATTACACAATAAGAGGTTGTTGCATAGTCTTGCTTCTGCTCTCTTTTGGGGGTGGCCTTTTCATCATATGGATTTTTATCCCGCTTGTACTTTATAGACTATCTTGTGTTTTATCCCTTCTGGAGAGTGATTTTTTAATACAAGTTTTTATCCTTTTCTCAAATTTTGATACATTATTTTATACATGGGCAGCTCATCAAGCCTTGTTGTCAAGAATCATCTTTACATCCTTACATGCTTTCTCATTCTCTTAATTTTGACTTAAGGGGATTGTTGGTAAGAATGAGCTATATTACTTGACTAGTTTCCCTCTTTAGTCTTTTTCAAAAGTAGGTACTTAAGGACTTAGAGAATAAAAATTTATGTTGGAATGAGTTTTCCACAGTCCATGAAATTGTTGAAAGCTTCTAGATTCAACTGTGTATGTTTTTGCATTGACGTATCAAATTGCACCCAATGATCCATCATCAGGAAGCGAAACAATTGGAAAAAAGGAAAGAAGATGGAGCCTAATAAAGGGTGGGGGGAGGAGAGGTGAGAGAGAAAAAAGTGATTAAATGAAAAGGGTATAGACAAAAATTAAAAAACCACACCTTATGAAGTTAGTATAAAGAATTATTAGGAAATATCAAAGCAATCAATGAGTAGAAGTAATGAAGGAAACTAATATAATAATTAGTAACAAAAGGAATAAAAAAGAGACTATAACAACACACAAAGAAAGAGCAAGCAATAAACCAAAAAACAAGTATTTTATTATGTAACTAGAAAACAATTACAAAACAAAAGAAGAAAGAAAAGGAACACTCAAACATAACAAAAATTAACAACACACCTTGAGAATGGAATGAAGATTAAAAAATAATAGGATTGAAGATGAACATAAGGAGGAAAAAATAACATAATCACACCAATTGCACAAAATCTACAAGAAAATATAAATATAAAAGAACAAATATAAAAATATATAAAACAAATAAAAGAGAAAATACGAACAATAAAGGCATATATAAAAGAAAGAGAGAGAACATAAAATAAAGGACAAGTATAAATACAAGGACATATATATAAATAAATATAAAATATATATATATATATATATAAATAAAAGAATAAACAAACAAAATTCTACATAAAATACAATACAAAAGAAGAAGAAATATAAGAACAAATATAAAGAAGAAAGAACATGAATCAATCAATGAAAAAATGGAAAGTATATACAAAACATACAAAAATATAAGTAAACTGGGTATGTGCAGGATCATGATGGGCCAAAAAGTGGCGATATGTAAGTGATATGATGGCCCATGTGGCTGACGACTTTTTTTTTACCCAAAATTAATGAAACGAAAAGGGTTTCTAGAGGAAATTCTCAGCTTTCCACCAATATAAATTATGCTTTACTTTGAATTTAATAAATAATTATTATTCACTTTCTATTAGAATTACGAATAAAGTCCCGATTGATAGGCTGATTGAAAAATATCTATAACTTTCAAATGGTATCACATTTTTTGAATTTGAAACATGTGTCACATTCTATGCTTCACATACTATAGGATTAAAAAAATTAATTATTTTCATGAATTTTTGACCAAGTTAAGGTGGTTAAACATACGAGCTTATATATTTTTTTTAAGTTGTAATAAAAAATTCATAATTAATTATTTATTTGAAAAAAATTTATAAAAAAATATGCATCACATTGGGACATGAGTCCTCTAATTATATCTAAAAACTTATAAAAGAATATTATCATTTTATTGTGGTTAGGGTGGTCAGACAGACACCTACTTCTTATTTTTAGCCTGAAATTTAAGTACTACTGCATTGAAATTTCAAATTTTTACCAAATAGATTAAAAAAAAAAAAAAAAAGGTCTAGTAATTTAGAAACTAAATTCAATTTTCTATAGATTATATTTTTACATTTTTTGAAATAATATAGATAACATATTCAAATTTTTACGTCAAGTTGTCTAACTCTGATTTTTTGACTTTTTATTGCCACTTAAGGGCCTATTTTTTCCATGATGATCCTGCACATACCCAACTATATATAAATATATGGAAATAATTCTATAAAAACAAAAATAACATAGAACTATAAAATAATATAAATAAGAGAACTTAAAGGAACAAAAATTGAAAATAAGGATCAATAATATAAGTATATATAGTTTAATATAGATGTAGGAAAATAAATAAAGGATAAATAAAAAGGAACAATGAACTAAACATAAAGAATAAAAATGAAAAAAGGAAAAATGAAAAGAAAATTAAAATAACATATAAAAATAAAAGATTATAAGAATATATAAATAAGAAAGATAAAAAAGAACAAAAAAAAATTTAAAAAAAATAGAAAAAACACTCAAGCAACTATACACTAAATTACACAAATATTTGGAATAAAGAAAGAATATAAAAATGTAAACTAAAATGCTGAAATAAAATAGATATATCTATATATATAATATATATTTATTCTTTAATTTATATTTATTCATATATTATTCTCTTTATATGTATATAATAAAGAATATATGAATACAATATTAACTAAGGAATACACACACAAGAGAAGAAAAGGGAAATGAGAAAATAATTGAAAGAGAGAAGATCAAGAAAGAACAAGAGGAAGCAACATAGAAGGAGCCCTCAAGAGAGAGAATAGGGGCCACAAATAGGGAAGAAATAAAGAATTAAAAAGGGAAGAAAATAAAAAACAAGGAGAGGAAGGGGTAGTTGTGGGACTAAGGAAGACTAAGGCACAAAAATAATACAAAAGGAAAAATAAAGGAGGGGGGGAGGGGGGAAGGGGAGACCCAAGAAAGGCGAAAGGGAGAGGAGGACAAGAGAGGAACAAAGAAGGAAAGGAAGAGAACACTAGGGAAGAGTGTTGGAATGGAGGGCATTCAAAAGGGGTTGCCAAGCTAGACTTATGTGCCAACCTTTGTCTTGATTGAGATTGGTATTGTGGTTTTTAATGGAAATGGATTCTTGGAGTTTATGTTTGAAAAAAAATTCTTTCGTAACCACAACATGGGTGCGCTCAAGGAAAATATGATGCTTGGTGTGGTGGGAATGCTTTTCCAATTCAAACTTGGAGATTCAATCATGCCTAATATCTACACTGTGCTCTTTTATCCTGGTGTAGATGGATCAACCAAAATCCTTGATATATGGGGTACCACAAGAGAAATAAACCTTATAAACTCTAGAGTAGAGAAGGGGAAGTAAGGGGTATTTAATAAAGGGGATGAGCTTCCTAGTGGTGGAGATGGATTTGAAGGCACAGGTGATACCTTTTATATAAATAATTTTTGATATCTTGTTGGAGAGTCCCTCAACATAGGGGAGTGTGCCAAAGGTAGCATCTCTAGGAATAAGAATATCATAGGTGGGATTAGCTTGATTTTTTGCAACCTTGAAAGCTCTACGGATGTTCTTGTCACAATAACCATTGAGATTGAAGACTTGGTAGATGTGGGAAAGCTCAAGATCAATATGATCAAAATCACAAATACGATAAGAATGAGTAGAAATAGTGTTGAGAATGCCAAATTTTTCAGTAGGATGGTGGTGGGAGGAGGCATGCAAGTAGAGGTTAGTGTGAGTGGATTTTCTAAAGACACGATGGGAAAGGGATCCATCTTCCTTTCTAATGATGAGGACATAAAAAATAGGAGGTTATTGGACTTAAGATCGATGGTAAATTGGGTGCTATCAACTAGGTTATTAAGGTGGGAGAGGAAAAGGTCAAGTTGATCATACTCATTAGGCCAAAAAACATTAGTGTCATCAAAATAGTGTTTCCACCAACAAGGATTTAATGAGGAGTTGAGTGCAAGATCCTCAAAATATTCCATGTAAAGGTTGGTAATGATGGGGGATAAGGGGAACACCATGGAAACTCAATCTACTTGTTCATAGACCACATGCTAGAAGGAGAAAAAAGTAGATTGAAGAAAAAGATAAACTAGAGAAGCAATATCATTATTGGATTTTTGTTTCACAAACTCCATTAAGTCTTCAATGGGGACTTTAGTCAATAAGGAGACCACATCAAAAATGACAATAATTTCATTAGGCTAAACCTTTTTATCCTGGATAAAATTGATGAAATGGTTGGAGCCCTTGATGAAGGAATCAAACTTACCAAGGAGAGGAGAGATCAACTTGGCAAGGAAAGAGGCCAAATTGTAGGTGGGGGAATGGGAAGTATCAACAATAGGCCTAACGAGAATGCCCAATTTGTGAATTTTTGGGGCACCATAAATATGAGGGGTGATCTCCTTATGAGGGAGGAGGCACTTCTTGGTGGAGTCATCAAAAGGGGAGAGGGAGAGGGAGATGGAGAGCTTAAATTTTTTGAAAACCTTGGCAATACGGTTGTTAGGAAGGATTCTATAGCTACCATTATTGGATAGGTAGTCAATAATATTGGAAACATAATCATGTTTTTCAAGAGTAACCACAACATTCCCTTTGTCCACCTTGAAAATGATGACATCATCATTCTTAGCAAGATTTTTGAAGGCTAAAATCTCTTCTTTAGGGATGTTGTGCTTGGGGGCTTTTGCACACCTAAGAGAAACCACACAACCTTTCCTAATCTGTCATGTATAGATTTTATTGATTATTTTAAATGCAAATTATTAATCATGATATTGATTAATTATATTATGTTAAATGATTATTCAAATTGAAGTTAAATTGAAATGAAATCAAAATCAAAATTTAAATGTAGTGACAATGATTCGAAATGTATTTTTATTTAATTTGGGGTTTGCCATTGCTGATGAAAAGTCGAGTGCAAGTGAACGCAGGAACAAGTGAACGTTATTGAAGGTGAGAACATCGATCAGGTAGAGTCGTTTTAGCCATTAGACGTTTATGAGGATGATGAAATTACACACACTCACTTAGTTGATATTTTAATGCATTTTTGTGATTATTGTGTTTGCAAATTTAAAAATTGAGTTTAATTGACTTCTCAAAACTTGTGAAAAGAATATGTCGTTTTAAATGGCAATTTGGTTAATTTTAGAGGAAATTGATTTTATTTAAATGAATTGGATTCCTTGTGTAGATATTTTATTTTAATTTAAAAATAATAATGGTGTTATTTTAAATTAATAGAATATACTTTGTATTGTGGAATTTATTAAAAAGTAATAAATATCGTGTTGTAAATTTAATTGTTTTTATTTATTTCTTATTTAAAAATATGGAAGAAAAGATTGAATGAGGAAATTAAATAAATATCTAAAGATGAGTTATTGAAAACAAATTGAAAACAAATTGAAAAATCAAATCACATGCAAAATTGAAATTGCATTCAAAACTTTAGTTAAACAAATTGAAGAAAAATATCTTCAATCAATTTGAAGCAATCAAATTTGGAACTTGGAGTCTTGAAAATTAGAACTAGAGATCACACTAAAATTGTGGATCTTGCCTTGTGAATAACTCCATGAATTGCATGAGAAAGAAGGGAATCAATCGAGGAAGATTTTCGAAATTGAAAGAGGGCCAGAAATTCATTTTTAGAATATAAAGAAAAAAATAAAAGAGAAAAACTGTCAGATTTTTCCATGCGCTAGAGGAATTCTGAGACTATTTTATTTTAGTGGACTATTTGAGTTTAGAGGCACAAGCATACTGCTCTTAGAGGAGGTACGCAACAAAGAAGTTTCAAAAATTGCATTTAGATTGGAGTCTTTCCCCTACTCTCCATTCTTCCACACGGCCAGGCAAGGTTTCCATTACCCACGCATAGGGAGAAGGCAAAAGAAGGTGGAGATAGGTACAACTATAGTAGGGAAGGGTACGTCCAAGGAATAGGGAGTTCCCACATCCCTACACACCCCATGCAACCACCAAGTCTCCTTAATTTCCATGTGCATAAGGCAAGCAAGGAAATATGCGCAGGCAGCAAAGGAGATAAGCTCATGTGACAGGGAGGTTTAGGTGCATAGGAACATAGGAGGCTATTGTTTTCAGTCAGTAAGACTCTCCATCCACCCCATATACAGTGAAGAAGGGGTGCACAAGAGTAAGGAAGAGGCACCACATAAAAAGAGAACATAAATCTGCCTATATCTCATACAAGCAATAGAAGACATAAGGGAAATTAAGGGAAGAGAGGAAGAAGATTAGACAGAGCAGCTACAAAAGATCTGACAAAAGAAGCAATAAACAATTTTTAGAATTACCAGGTAGGATTTTTATTTAGAAATTATTAAACTAAAACTTGAACATAGTGAATTCGATGAAATAGTTATTCTCTTGTTCTGATTGTCAAAATTATTAAAAGTATTTCTGTGTTTCTTAGAATTTTGTGTAAGTTCTTGATCAAACTGTGAATTATTGGGAAAACAAAACTCCATTGAACAAGTTCAAAACATAAAATATTGTAAAAAATATTGAATGAGAAAATAATGAAAAACAATTGTTTTACAAACTTAGGAGAAACTCATAATTTGATTTGAAAAGAATTTAATTTTTAAACATAAAACGTTGTTTACAGATTGAAAGAATTAAAAACATACTTATTTTGTCTAAATAGCTTATAAATTTTTAAACATAATTTCAAAGTAGAGGTAAGAATCAGTGAAATTAGCCAATGAAACTCAAAACATTCAGAAACTGAAACTGAAACAATTTATCTTAAAACTGTTCTTGAAGTAGTATTAATTAATTTATTTATTTTCTGCAAGTATGGAAAACAAAAAATTTAAATCAATTAAATTTAAAGAAATGATTTACTTAAAACGAAATGAATTAAGATTATTTCAAGTGGAAACAAAAATAGATGAGTAATAAAATGAAAGAACGTGTGCTCTTTTATGCTTGTTTTTAAATATGTACTTAATTACATACTGGAAATACACCTTCTTATTTTATTTTTGATTATTTAATTTACTCGGTTTAAATATTAATTTAATGTCATTTATGGATTTAAACAATGAAAAGAATAACTTTTTAACTGTTTTCGCTTCAAACAAGATTTATGTTTTATTGTTTTGAGAGATTGTATTTGACTGATTGGAACCATGCATGCTTGATAAATGAATGTGCATGTCATGTTTTTGGAAAGTTACCTTCTGAGATGGGTGTCAAATATGGGTTATTAGAGTGTGTAGTTTTGCTTTTCCAAAACTGCTTTTATTTGTCATGCATGACATTTTACTTGGCCAAGTAACTTAAGGACCATTGAAATAGATGGAATTAATGAACTCTCTACCATATCCTAGTATCAAACTTGCTTGTTTCTTAAATGAATTAGAAAAATCAAAATGCTTGTGGTTTTACTAGTTATACTAGGCACGCACTAGATTCCATCTTGCTCATAGACTACTTTTTGCTAAGCAATTCATGTAGGGTTGGGTATTCTTTGAATGAATTAAGAATTTCAGGGAAGCGTAAGCTTCGAGGTTGGGTGGAAAAAGTGCCTAATCCTTGTTCTCGTCTTCATTTTGAAGATTTTCTATTGGATTAAAGATCAAAGGATGTCATCTTTATTTATGTTTTATGTATTCTTGAATATGTATTGAAGAGCTTAAGGTGACTGAATGCCTAAGTCTCGAATTGTAACTTAAATTACAACTTCTAATGTATGATTATCATTGAAGTGTATTATGACACATGTATGTATTTAGACTGGACTTGTATAATTGAATCTATCTTATCGACTTTAAGTCGTTGTTTGTTGGAATCGACTGGTTTTTATGATGTCTAAATGAATGAATTGTTGACTTTATTTTGAATATAAATGAAATTATTTAAAGTTTTGTTGATGTTTGATTTAAAGAGTTTTTCTCTTTACATAATCTCATATGCCATTGCACTAGGAAGCAATTGGGTGGATTTCTTGATTTCAATGAGGAAATCAAATTTGTGGATAGAAGGGGGGGGGAGAAAATTTTAAACCACATTTAGGAAATTTGAGGGCTAATAGGTCAAATTGATGGTTGGATTTAGGTTGATGACAAGCTTATATTACTAATCTTTGAGAAGAATGCCAAGATTAGGTTTGGACTTAGGGGAAATCAAGCAAGAAGAATTAATATGGGAATAGGGAGGTTTCATAATGTCCAAGGATGGAGGTTGAGGGAATATAGAAAAGGGAGGGGGATACTTGGGGGCTAGGAAGTTAGGGATGGAGAAGTTAGAACCTAGTCCCGATACCTTATTGGACAGATAGATTAGGTTGGTGAAACATATAAAACTAGAAAGCTCAACTTGACAGATGATCAGGGCTCAAGGCAGGGGACAAAGGTGGCATGTGAGAGGACACAAGGAGGGATGGCGAACCACAAACTGTAATAATACAAAATATTGTAATGGATATTTTTTTTTCTAAAAAATATATAGGCTTGATATTTGGTTTAGGATTTGGCTTTAGTGTGTCATACCTAGAAAATCAATGGAAAAACCACTTTTACAACATTTCCTTAGTTTTCAAGAGTTCACCCTTGTGTTTGACAACTTTTTTTATTTGAGTTTGATGAAACGAAAAGGGTTTATTGAATAAATTGTTTCCTTTCCACCAATATAAGGTATGTCTTATTTTGAATTTAATAGATAGTTATTATTGATATTTTACATACATTATGAATAAAGTCCTAATTGATAGGCTGATTGAAAAAATTCTATAATTTTCAAAATATTTCATATTTTTTGAATTTAAAAGATGTGTCACAATCTATGCTTCTCATACTATAGGATTAAAAAAAATGAATTTCATAACATTTTGACCAAGTTATGGTGGGTGGACAAACACGTTTTAATAATTTTGAAATTTTCTAATAAAAAAACTCATAGTTAATTACTTTGAAAAAAATTAGAAAAAAATGTGGCATATTTAGGAATGTGTCCTCGGCTTATATTGAAAGTTTAAGAAAAATAAAATAGTTTTTTCTTGTACTTAGGTTGGTGATACATACACCTATTTTGTATCCTTTTCCTGAAAATTTAGTACTACTACATTGATAAGCTTTGCATCAAAATGTTGAAGAGATGCTATTATAACTCCCACTGAAATAAGAATGTCCCATCTTATCAGCATGTCGAAGGGACTCACTTTGATGTTCCATAAAAATATGTTTATATCTCTGATGAAAGGCTTATCAGAATGTTGAAGAGACTCAGTTTGTTGTCCCACAAAAAATTATATGTCTCTCAAACACCAACGACACCTTGTCAGAGTTTCAAATGGATTCAATACTTCATCCTACCAAAATCCACCTATCAACCTGATGGTGAACCATTGACCAATGTTGAATCTTGTTAGCTCCTTTCATCTATTTCCATCGTTATGTCAAAGGGACATGGAACATGGTCGCTCCAAAATCTCAATGTCACTCTGATGTGTCAAATGCTAGATTGTTGAAGTTTTTTCCTTCTTCATACCACTTATTCTTAAGCACGATCTCCTACAACCTACCATACTCAACTAGCTAAAGCTGATTCATCCCTTATTCAAAAATAAAACAACACAAATTGATGCAATATTTCTCTTCACCTTAGATGCACCTACATCAGAGACCAGAGGTAATTTGAAAATGTTTCATGAGTTGAACTCATAAGCATTTATAGATATTATTCTTGTCTGGGATCCATCTATTTACCTTACCATTCTAAAAATCTTTCTGAACCCACCTTAGCAATTTAATGTCCCTTCAATCCTTCATTCTTCCCCTCTTCCTTCCTCTTTTCACAAATTCCAATTCCAACCAATTTGCACTATGAAATGCTGGAAAACCATAATCATCAATTTTATCTTCTTCAGTAAAATAAGAAAACTCACGCATTACCTTTTCCCCTATTTTTTTTGCAACAATCATTTCATTTTCAATCTCCATTTGTTCCATGTGCTCCTCTTTTCCTTGTCTCTTGAAAAGTAATTCTCAACTACAAATTCAATGCCAATATCACAATCAAAATACTCATACTTTCAATCCCTCTCCTTTGTATCCTTCTCAATGTCAATAACACAATCAAAATATTCTTCCTTTTCATCTTCCAATAAACTGTAATCCATACAAATCTCTTTATCACATGAGAAATCATCAGCTAATATGAACAAAAGCTCGACAAGCACTTTCTCATCTTATTCTTTACTTTCAATTATAGTACCTTCACTCATCAATGTACTCAATGTTGAAATACCTTCATATACACTAATCTCATCATGCTCACATAAATCAACAACAACATTTTCACAAAAAATAGATTTTTCCTCTTCCTCCTCCACTAAAACTTTCATTCTACCCCTTCTGTATGCAATCAACACAACTGCAACTTGCATTAGCAAATCCTGATCTTCATCCTCATCCTCCTTAACTAATTGTCTAACTCCATTAACTAGGAATTTTTTAGTGTTATTACATACCTTTCCTTCTTCTTTATTCAAAGGTTTCAATTTGTGCTTGACTCCATCCTTTATCAAGGAGTAGGTATTGGCATACCCATCATGCACTGCTCTCCTGCCAAATTGCTAAGTTCTTCCCAATAAAAAGTGAAAAAAATCTATAGGCATCACATCACACAAAAATTCATCATGATAATCACCATCTTAAACCTTACCAAGCATTGTTCATTCACCAAAATCTTACAGTCATCTTGTAACCAAGCAATTCTATATGGATGCAGGTGCCTTCTCCTTTGTAGTTGTAACTTGTTCACCATTTCTTTAGAAACAAGATTGTTAGTACTACCATCATCAATAATCACATTAAAAAATTTACCTTCACAGTTACATCGAGTGTGAAATAGGCTCTTTCTTTGGTCTAGTTCCTTCTCCTCATTTAGCAAGGCTCTTTTGACAACAAGGGACTCACCCATTTCAACATCTTTAGAATGTGAAGACTGATCATCTTCATCTACATGGGAAACTCAAACATTACCTTCTAGTATTCTGCCCATCCTTCTTTGATGTTGAGGAAACTCAAAGGCTCTATGTCCTCTACATTGAAAAAAAGTTTCAAAGAAGCCTCCTCTTCCCAGTCCTCTTCCCGATCTTCCTCTTCCTCTAAAATTTTTCTCATGAAACTTGTTCAAGTTTTCACCTCTTTCATCCTTATTATAATTAATGTCTCTAATCTACTGTTCATCCTCTTTTTTTTGTACATAACTTTTACCTTTCCATGTATGTGTAGGATCATCATGGAAAAAATAGGCCCTTAAGTGGTAATGAAAATTCACAAAATCAGAGTTAGGCAACTTGACATAAAAATTTGAATAAGTTATCTATATTATTTAAAAAATATTTAAGAATAGAATCTGTAGAAAATTGAATGTAGTTTCTAAACTACTAGGTTTATTTTTAAAAAAAAAAAAATTTAGTTAGTGAAAATTTGAAATTTCAATGCAGTAGTACTTAAATTTCAGGGAAAAAATAAGAAGTAGGTGTCTGTCTAACCACCCTAACCACAATAAAATGATAATATTTTTTTATAATATTTTAAATAAAATTATAGTACTCATGTCCCAATGTGATGCATATTTTTTTGTAATTTTTTTCCAAGTAAATAATTAATTATAAATTTTTTATTACTACTTTTAAAAAATATAAAAAACTCATATGTCTGACCACCTTAACTTGGTAAAAAATTAATGAAATTCATTTTTTCTTTTTTTAATCCTATATAATGTGAAGCATAGAATGTGACACATGTTCCAAATTCAAAAAATGTGATACTGTTTGAAATCTATAGATGTTTTTCAATCAACCTATCAATTAAGACTTTAGTCGTAATTCAAATAGAAAATGAATAATAATTATTTAGTAAATTCAAAGTAAAGCATAATTTATATTGCTGGAAATCTAAGAATATCCTTTAAAAACCTTTTTAGTTTTATCAATTTTGGGTAAAAAAATCGCCAGCCACATGGGCCATCATATCACTTACATATTGCCACTTTTTGGTCCATCATGATTCTACACATACCCTTTCCTTTCTACTTATTCTCAAATTTCCTATTCAATCTTTCTTCTACTTTAAATGAAAATTGATATGCATCCTCAATGGTGTATATTATTACTAATTCCAACTCCTCTTTTATGCTTGGCTTTAACCTAGGGTATGTGCAAGATTATCATGGAAAAAACAAGCCCTTAAGTAGTGATGAAAATTTAGAAAATCAGAGTTAGCCAACTTGATGTAAAAAATTGAATAAGTTATCTATATTATTTCAAAAATATGTAAGAATAGAATTTGTAGGAAATTGAATGTGGTTTATAAGCTACTAGGTTTATTTAAAAGAAAAAAAATCTATTTGGTGAAAATTTAAAATTTCAAAGCAGTAGTACTTAAATTTCAGGGAAAAAATAAGTAGGTGTCTATCTAACCACCCTAACCACAATAAAATTATAATATTTTTTTATAAGATTTTAGATATAAGTAGAGGACTCATGTCCCGATATGATGCATATTTTTATGTATTTTTTCCAAGTAAATAATTAATTATGAATTTTTTATTACAAATTTTTAAAAATATAAAAACTCGCATGTTTGATCGTGACCTTAACTTGGTCAAAACTTCATGAAATTAAATTTTTTTTTAATCCTATAGTATGTGAAACATAGAATGTGACACATGTTTCAGATTCAAAAAATATGACACCGTTTGAAAGCTATAGATGTTTTTCAATCAACCTATCAATCAAAACTTTAGTCGTAATTCAAATAGAAAATGAATAATAATTATTTATTAAATTCAAAGTAATGCATAATTTATATTGGTAAAAATATGAGAATCTCCTTTAAAAACCCTTTTTGTTTCATCAATTTTGGGTAAAAAAAAAGTCATCAACCACATGGGCCATCATATCACTTACATATCACCACTTTTTGGCCCATCATGATCCTTCACATACCTTTCAGTAATGTAGTATACTAATTTCTCTTTGTTTTCTTCAGAATGTCCTATTCTAATCGGGATCTTGTGAAATTCCTTTGTGTATTCCTTCACCATCCTCATTCCTTGTCTCACACTCTGCATCTTCTTGAGTAGCTCCAACTCATAATCTATAGGAATAAACTGCCTCTTTAGTTTTGCCACCATCTTGTCCCATTTAGAAATTTTATCCTTCCCTTGCCTTTCTCTTTCAAGTTGGATCTCTTTCCACCATATACTTGCATGACCTTTTAAATTTTTCTTTGCAAACCTTACTTTATGAGGATCTTCAATCTCCTCAAACTAAAAAAATTCTTCCATGTCATTGATCCAATCCATCAACTCTTCACGATTCAAATTTCCACTGAATATTGGAACTTCCATTTGTAGGTTTCTTTCCAAGGTTGGATATTTCTCTCAACAATCTCATTTCTCCAAGATCCATTTGATCTTGTTCTTCCTCTTCCATTTTCCCTTCAGTTTCATCTTCACTATCATCTCTTTCTCAATACACTTCCCTCCTACGAATCTCTTCCTACAAGTTATCCAACCACCTTCTAATGGCTCTAATTGAATGTCTAAAAAGATCTCTTCCTCCACCACCTCCGCCTCTACCTCTACCACATTAGGCAAGTCTAGGAGGCATTTTGATCTCAACCCACACTCAAAGGTCCTACTACAAACTACCTCACTTTTAGCGATCTATTTATAGAATCAAGACAACCTGTCTCTTATACCACTTGATGAAGGATACTCCATTTACAAGCTAAAAATCACCACAACAACATAGTTTTGCATGACAAAAATGCAAGAGAAAAACAAAACTTTCTTTTATTACTAAAATGACATTACAACATTGCATGCCATCATACGGGATTTGATTAAAAAAAATCAATCCAACATGTAGATCAACCTACAAACTCTACTTCATGACCTCTCAGCCCACATGCTACTCCACCACCTTCTCTCTATTTGTTCTCTATCTTTGGTTATATCTCCCCCTCTCCTTCTATTCAGCTTGTCTTATACACACTCTTTTCCCCCATGTTGTCGTAATATCGCCATGGTCGTCCAATGAACATTGTGCCATGAAAATCACCTTCAAATCAATGCTTCATCATTAGGTCAATGCCAATCGCTGGCCAAAATCCTATTGATTCATAATGGAGATGTGAAATCAATGGATTGGAACACATGTCATTGTCTTACTCAATCATCCTTTGCCATTTATTCAACACACGTCATTGTCCACCTCTATACACTTATTGGGTCCCACAATAGTCATTCCCAATAGCCACATGTCAAACTTGATATTTTTATCGCTCTGTCAGAGGAACTCCCAAAGGACTCTCTATGATATGACGAAGTCTCGCCAATGAAGTCCCATTGGCATGCCTAAGAGACGTTGTAAGAAAACCCACTAAAATAAGAATGTCCCACTGATAAGCTTTGCAACCTTGATCGAGTGGCTCATACTACCTATGCATCATCCCTGACATCAATAGTACATCTTGGTATATCGACCAATTTCTCATCGCCATATGTCCTGCTAACATCATCATTCTCATTTATCACACTCTATCGAGTCCCATCTTATCAGCATATCGAAGAGAATCACTTTGATGTTCCATTGAAATGTGTTTGTCTCTTTGATGAAAGGCTTATGAGAATGTTGAAGAGACTTTCTTTGCTATCTCATTGGAAATGATATATCTCAACACCAACGACACCTTGTTGGAGTTTTCAAGGGAATCAATACTTTGTCCTGCCGAAATTGACATATCAGCTTGATGATGAACCTTTGGCCGATGCCATCACTATGTTGAAGGGACATGGAAAAAGATCACTCTAAAATATCCATGTCACTCTGATGTGTCAAACACCGGGTTTTCAAATTTTTTCCTTCTTCATGCCACTTATTCTTAAGCCCGATATCCTCCAGTCTGCCATAATCAGCTAGTTGAAGTTGATTCAACCCTTACTCAAAAAGAAAACAACACAAACTAATGCAAGATTACTCTTTTCCCTAGATGATTCTGCATCATAGGTATAGAGCAAGCTTGGAATCTAAATGAAGAAACTAGAGATAAAACATTTTTCTAAAACTAAATGAAGTGCAATGATAAAAATTGCACCTTCCCAAGTGATAGTATGTCCAAGTGATCAACCAAAATGTGAGAGAGCACAAATTTGAATAAAATATACCTAGGGCTAAACCTAAAAAAATCGCATGGATGACATGGTAGAGCTACTCAATACCTTTCTAATGCCACAAGAATCATGAAAATCAAAGATTGTGGAAAAAATTAATGAGCTTGACAGCCAAAAATGAAGATTTGACTTCAAATAGAAATAAATGCCATCAAATATTTTTTTTTAGAAAATAGCCTACACCAATGTAAAATTCATAAATCTAGTTTCTGAAGGTATCTTGTTTTCTAAAAAATACCTCCTAGATTGCGAGTTATGGTATTTTGAAAAAATTCCCAATTCAGGCATTATGAAACAAAATTTGGGCCCCTAGGCATTAAGCCCAGGAACCCCTATGACCAGTGGTTGAGCACACTGAGCTTTTAAAAAAATATATATTTATTTCCACCAATAGAAGTTACACCCCTAGCTAGAGAAACCAAGAGGGAGGGAGGCCATAGGCCATTCCACTTGAGGCTTTCAACCCCCTCCACTAGGTGGAGCTCACAATTTGTAAACTCCTACAACTAAACCACTATTGGTGATTTTTTTATTAATTAAAAACTCAAAATGTATCACTAGCACAAAAAAATAGTACCCTAATATGACCTCTAGCCAACTAAACTCGCAAAAGACAAGGAATATGCTAAATAGTACAATAAATATAGAATTTTTTTTCTTCAATTGTAGATTCGATGATGCTTCATAGTAAAAATTCACATGGTACAAATGAGTATGGATATGTATCGATACATATGACTATATGCAATACATCAACAAGAGAAAAAATTACCTGATTCCCTCAAGAAAAAATATCAAAATTTGATGATTTGGTAATTTATCCTTAGGTTCTTGGGCCTTTTGGATGTAATGGTAGGGTTAGATTTGGCCCAAAGTCCCTAAAAAATTCAACTACCTCCAAGATAAGGTAATTGTAACCCTAAACTTAAAACCCTTGTACATTAGTTATGTATAGGAGTGAATTTTCTCCCCTCTTGCAAATTCCCGTCTTACATCCCTCCACCTTAGAAAATCAATTCTGACTAAGAAATTCAACATCACTTATCTACAATGCATCCACTTGCTACTTGTATTTTGTGTTGGTGGGGTAATTTATGTCAGGGACATGCACATAGTGTGTGGATTTCTGTACAATGCATTACCATCCCTAATAGATTCCAACCTTTGGAATCCACAAAGATGTTACATTCTCCATTGGTGATGAAGCATAACACCTCTATGTCTCCCTACTGACCCGAGAACAAGTCTTTCCCTTTCTTTTATCTTTAAATGACTTTGTTTCACTTTCACTTTATCTCTTTAGCATCTCTTGAGCAATTCAATTCATCTTCTACACACTAGTTGAGTTCATACAGATCTTTTCCACATCTTGTTGCACTTTTTCCACCATTAGAATTGCAACTCGGTGTCTCTAGGGATTGCTTCTCCATTGTTGCGACAATGTAGACCTTACCAAGCTTGCATCCTCCTCTACATTCTTGAGAGAACCTCGATGAAGAAGGTGATATTGTTTGTTAATTTACATAGAATAAAGTTATTGTTATTGCTCGGTATCCTTTCTATTGTTCTCTTTATCACATTTTCTATCTCGTGGCTTTTCTGGCTATTCATGGAGGTGAAAACACCAAAGCGGGGGTTTGACTAAGGAAAACCCCTATACAGCCCCAAAATTTTTCCTCTCTTGGCTATGTGTAGGTATACATGTATGTGGACCTTTATGGAAAACTAGATTCTTCGTGAGTTAATATTTGTCACCTTTACTTTCATCATCTCCTTCATCACCTTTCTAGTTATTTTGTTCATTCTGTAATTTATCATTTTGTTTAGTACTTTGAGCTTTGTTCACTAAAATAGTTGGTGGATTTGTAGCATTTCCACTATTATTTTGTACTTTTTGTGTGTAAAAATGCAAGCACCCCAGAGAGACACCATCCCTCTGTGTTGTCATCCTTGACTTGCATTGTTGTCCTTGGGTAGAGAGCTGCTTGAGGTATGGTTCAGGTTCCAGAAGCCTGCTCGTTTAGCCCTATTAAATCTCTCAGGTTAGTAGAGTGACTAAAGAACTTGAAAGTGCTCTTCATTCTCCATCCTTGACCTAAAACACTTATCTGAATTGAGGTAGATTAGGGCAGTCCATTGCTATCGACTCTCTATGACTTGAAGCCTTGGTGTGGTTGGTCCCCCTCTTCTACATTTTGGTGAATCTGACATGAACCATTTTTCTTCCATTTAGTAGTGTTGAAATGCCCTTTCCTTGTATCCTGGGAATGTAGTGGGTGTGAGTGTTGTGAGGCATCTAGCCTTACAACCCAACATATGACCCCTAGTGGCATAGTTGGAAGGTTTCATAGGCATTGCAGAATGAAACCTTAGTTGGGTCACGATCTAGTTGCAAAACCCTTGAAGGCTCTATGAAAGTTATGTCTAGTATACTTGATGGCCTCCATTTTACATCTACCCATCCCATATGCATAGCCTATGAGTGGATCCCCTCACATAACTTTTACCTCACAAGACTTGTCAATGAACTACAATAGAGATCCATATCCCTTATACATCCCTACATGGATCAATGGAAACATAGTAACAGGTGTTCTTGTTGACCCCATGTGTCGGGTGAATTTCATCATTGAGGAGATTATTCTGATTCATTTCTTGCATAAAGATGGGTATGATGAATCTAGGAGTACCATCCATACACACGATGGGCTCTCCATACCTCCCATCGATTGCATCACCTTGTCAGTTCTAGTTAGACCTAAATCCATAAATTTACCCTTTGACATAATCTCGAGGTCTTAACTCTTTAGGGTGAAACTAGGTATCCCTTGGTTGGTCACTATGAATGCAATTCCCTTGGTGGTGTGTAAATGTCTGAAATTCATCCATGAGAGTACAATGCATGTAGTCCACGAAATTGGCTATAAACCATCAATTACACGTGGTGGCTACTTGTTGGATCATTTATAGCATGCTCCTATAGGTCCACCTCCTCCTAGGATGGATCTCTTGTACCAATCCTTTGTGAAGTACAAGAGTGGGGGCATAATGCCTAAAATAATATACCCTCCTTCTCCCTATGCCATTTCGCATTGGGCTTGCCTAAAGGCTAGTAGCGATGTTTCCTTGGCTCAAAGAAGGGAGGAAGAGATGCATAATCAAGGTTCTTCTTCCTCTTACATTGTTCCTCCTATCACTTCCCCTCACCTTATTATGACACCATCATCTTTTTCTCCTAGGATTTTGATAGAGAATTCGATGGTGCCTGCTTGGAAAAATCCCAAGCATCTAATGTTCAAACTTCTTGTCTTACCAACGATGCCCCAACCCATTTGATATGGTAACGAGAAGGGTCCCCATGGGGAGTCCCCTATGTATTGACCTTTGCAACCTCCTACTGCTCTTTCTCCCAACACAGTGAATGGAAAGAGGCCTACCACTAAGGCATTAGAGCTGACTCCCCCCACTATTATTCCAATCTCTTCTCAACCTCTCATTCTTGTTCATGTTCAATAGTCTGCCAAAAAAATCTATGATGGACACTCTGGAGGTTGAATAGGAGTCCTCTATTCCATCTTAGCTTTCGAACTCTACCTCTTGGAGTCATAGGAACTCCCTTGTGCATGACCACAAGTGTCGAAAAAAGGCTCTGGTCATCGAGTGGGCTGCCTTGCAGCTCGAAAGGAGAGGGATTCAATAGTTTCTACTCTAGAACCTTTTGTTGCATCTTCCTCTCTTGCCCCCTCTACTTTAGTTCCTTCAGCTTCAGTGCTACTTCTGGCTTGTACTATGAGCATAAACATTCCTAACTCGAAGAGGGTGCAGGTTTTTATTGTTCCTTCAGTCGATCTGCCCCTCCTGATGTCCCTCATGGAAATCCCACCATTTTGAAAACCCATGGAAATGCCAAATACCTCGGTGGTGTCCATTGTGTTTTTCTCCTCCTCCTCCATGCCTTCTGTCTCAAATGTGGGTATCTTGCATCCTTTGATGAAGTAGAAGATGGAGGATGGTCTCACTAGTAATGGGGGTTGAAAGAGGAGTTCACCTTCTTCAGAGGGCGGTTCTGCATTATTGTGTGTCATCCTGGTGAGAGAAGAGGTCTCGACATCCCTAAATCTTGTCACTACTCCCAAGTCTCTTTGTGAGCCTAGTAGTGAATCTCGAGAGCTTCCTCCCTCATCTATTGAGTTAACACATGGCACTCATATGAAATGCATGTATAATTCTATGGATGTGGTCTCGGCCCTATCAACAATTTCGTGAAGTCGCTGACTTTCACCCCATAAGAACTTAGCGAAGAAGACCTCGAGGGGCCTTCTTCCTTGGCTCTTATTGTGGGTGGCTCAGAGGGTTCCCCCTTGATATTTTTACCTTGCAATCTCCTCCACCTTTCCCTTATAATGATCTAGATTGGGAGGTTGATGACCTCTTAGTTGATGAGGACTAAGGGGTGCCTCTTCTTTATTTGTAGATTAGATTATGTGTGTGTGTGTTTGTGTTCCCTCATGCATGTGTTATGTGTTCCTGGATGACCCTTGTCAGCCTTGTAGGTGCTTGGATATAGGAGTGTTTATGTGTTGTAAAGCTTCCTCTATTTGTTACATCATTCTTCCTCTATTATGTGTATTGATTTTTGATAATTGGGGATGATGCAAAGTGTTGGGGGCATTTAGGCTTCCCTTCCATGTTAACCCAATTTTTTATTTTTATTTTGTCTTCTTGTACATTCTTCATATGGTCTGATATAGTAGGGGTTGATGACAATTAATTTATATAGTATTATTATACTTATCTATATTTATGAGCAAGATCTGACCCCAAAATATTAGATTGCCCCTGTGTCCCTTGCTCATAATGTTATTGCATCTTCTTTCATTTTTGGTCTCTTCTCTTTCATGCTTTCTTTGTGATGTTGTGGTGGTCATGTGTTGTCCCTCATGTGTGCGACAATATTACCACAGTTACATCTCGATGTGTTCCGCGGGTCACATCACTTTTTTATTCTTGCTAAGCACACACCATCCTAACGGGGGGGCTCTCATGTTGGTTTTATTTTTAGAAAACAAATTCGGTGGCCAACAAATATTTTCTCAAAAATCCTTTCAAATTTTTTTTCAAAAAATCGCATTCCTCACTGAGGACCCCTAGCAGAATATTTTTCCTTCATCATGGGTTCACAAAGAAAGAATTCGAAAAGCCTTCTTCTGAGGAGGAGCACCTTCTCTTATGGGTGAAATTTGACCTTCCCCTTTTGAGGGGACCTTCTTCCTGTCAAATTCCTTGATGAAGTGAACATATTTCAAAAGGATTCCTTGATTTTGATTTGATTTGCGAAAAAATTCTCTTACACTTTAAAATTGAGTGTCCCTTGAGTGGACCCCTTTTTCTTGTAAAGGGTTCCTAAGGGACCCCTTTGAAAGCTCTTCCTTCAATTTTTTTACCTGTCTGCATGACTGTTTGCTTGCTTTTCTGCCTTCATGGCTTCTTTTTATTTTCTAACATGTTTTATTTGTGGATCAACATGTTGCTTTGCAGGTGTGCCTATGAAGCTACTTTCTGGTTTAAATTTGCAGATTCTCCTACATTAGGCTTCTTTTAGGAGAGAGTACCTGGGGGGAACCTTCTTTGCAAGTTTGAGGATCTGTGAAGTGCTTGTATCCTATAGGATTTGTCCATTGTTGGTCTACGAGACTTCGATGCACTTTCATCAACTCTATAGTTCTAAGGATCTATAAAGTTCTTTGTTAAACCCTCCTCAAGAGAGAGTACTTGAGGAGTTCTTTTCCTACCCTATGCTTTCAAGCTCGCCAAATTATAGTCTGCTTCTTTGATGGTTCAGGTATACATTTATAAACTCTTCAATATAATTTACCGAACATTTATTGATGCTCATGCTTGCAAAAGTGGGGGAAAAATGTATAGGAGTGAATTTGCACCCCTCTTTCAAATTCCCCTTTTACATCCCTCCACCTTAGAAAATCAATTCTGACTAAGAAATTCCACATCACCTATCTATAATGCATCCACTTGGCACTTGTCCTTTGTGTCAGTTGGGGAATTTCTATCAGGGACACATGCACGGCGCATGGATGTCTACCTGTCCCACTGCCATCCCCTATAGATTCCTACCTCTGGAATCTGAAGAGACATTGTGTTCTCCATTGGTGATGAAGTGTAACGCCTCTACATCTCCCTACTGACCCGAGAACGAATCTTTCCCCCTTTTTTATCTTCAAATGGATTTGTTTCACTTTCACTTCATCTCTTTAGTATTTCTTAAGCAATTCAATCTATCTTCTACACACTAGTCAAGTTCATACGGATCTTCTCCATGTCTCGTTGCATTTTTTCTACCATTGGAATTATAACTTGGTGTCTCAAGGGACTTCTCCATTATTGTAGCAACACAGACCTTACCAAGCTTGCATCTTCCTCTACATGCTTGAGAGCACCTCAATTGAGAAGGTGATATTATTTGTTGATTTACATAGCATAGTGTTATTGTTATTGTTCGATATCCTTTCTATTGTTCTCTTTATCACATTTTCTATCTCATGGATTTATGGCTATCTATGGAGGTGGAAACACTAAAGTGGGCGTTTGACTAAGGAAAACCCCTATACAACCCCAAAAATTTTCCCATCTTGGCTATGTCGAGGTATACATGCATGTGGAGCTTGCTAGTGACTTGGATTCTTCATGAGTTAATCTTCATCACCTTTCTAGTTATTTTGTTCATTCTATAATTTATCATTTTGTTTAGTACTTTGAGCTTTGTTTGCTAAAATAGTTAGTGGATTTCTAGAATTTCCAATATACTTTTCAACTTCTTGGCTATATGGATGCTGGTTCCCTAGAGATATGCTAGTGCATCACACTATTGTCCCTAACCTGTGTTGTTGTCCTCAAGAAGAGAGCTACTTGAGGTACGGTTCAGGTTCCAAAAGTCTACTCATTTAGCCTTGTTCAATCCCCCAGATTAGTAGAGTGACATAAGCACTTGAGAGTGCTCTTAATTCTCTATCCTTGACCTAAAACACTTATCCAACTTGAGGTAGATTAGGGCATCCCTCCACTCTTAGCTCTCTATGACCTAGAGCCTTGGTGTGGTTGGTCCCCCTCTTCTACAAGTTAAAATACAACAAAAATTTGACAAAATGAAAGGTAAACATGACTTTCACTAATGCCCTAGATTCAACTATAAGGCCTTTGAAAGCACCATTTTCACCCAACAAAATATCCAAGCTAAAATAGGTCCCTCAAATCTAGGAAGAAGTATGTAGCACTAAATCTTTAGTACCATGTAGGAGTTAATGTTGAAGTCCTCAATACCCCAAGATCACTTGGAGGACAACAATAACTTTTACAAGAGAGAAATAGATAAAATATCATACTTTGATTATGGATTCAAGATTGTCAAATTGAATAGAACAATACACAAATGATGCCTTTCTTATAAATGAAAATTGTGAGATAGGATTAGACAAGATATTGACATGTGCCTTAATCATGTACAATGAGACAACTACCTCAACAAATATTAACTGACCTAGGACACAAGCATTAAATGCTAAAATATAACATAAGATCTAGTAACAACTAACACTATTTAGAAATATCCCCTCCTAGGATGCAAGTGAACTTAACACATGTAAATAGGATATACTAATGAATAGATCTAGGCAAAACATGTATTTACACCAACACCTAGTGCACGAGTATCCCACAACCTCCTATCGATAGATTTACATGGTATATTTGTGCCCTCATATTTCATGTATATGCCTCAAGTATTTATGAGTATGTCACAAATTTGTATACTTAAATATTATGTATATCTTGCAAAAATATGCATATATGTTAAAAGAATTGTTAGATACAAAAAATGATAGACTATATATATTTTACTGTTTTTTCCTATGTAGTTGTACATGATTGTTGATATAGTATATAATGTATGGATTTATGGATTTCATATTTGTACCCTTATATTCCTTTACAAACACTCAAACATTTCTTTCAAAAACTATCAAATGTTTATGTAAAAATTTGTTTCTTAGTCATTTCAAACACAACATTGCAATCTATTTTCTATCGGACATATATGTATGAGAAGTGAATACCTAAAACCCACTCAAAATATTGCAAAACTAGTTAGTGAAATATAACCACAAGACACAATAAGAGGATATAGTCCCAAATAGAGTCACCAAAATATAATACCTATAATTTGAAACTTGAACAAAAATAAACTATCATACAAGTTCTTATTTCAAAACAAGGAAATCCTCTAGATAAAGCTCAACAAGAGAGTAAAACACAAGACAATAACATCAAAAACAAAATTCAAATGTTACCTTGTAGCCTCCATTGTTGAATGATTCTCTCCTTGAATAGTGATATGTGGATGCTCCTTTGCTTGAAGATGCCATTTTGACATCATTCACTTAGCATAAGTGGTAATGGATTAAGAATGAAAAATAGAGTGCCTAAATATATACACTTTTGGAAGGGGGTATGGATGGTCAAGATCAGATTACAAGATCAATAATAGAGAATGGTTGAGTCGAACCCCCTAGCATCAAGGAGAGGATGAAGTGTGGATATTTAGATTGTTAGATTGTGAATAACTAAAATTAACTTACTAAATTTAGTAATTAGTTGTGAGGATGAGAAAAATAAGGGACATGTGTAGCTAAGAAGGCTATAATTTTGGGTTGTGTTGAGAAAATAAGGAGACCATGCAAGGAACAATGTTCTTAGGTTCCCTTTATTCTTAGAATATGTTTAAAGAATAATGGGACCATACAGACAAGTGTTCTTATGCACCCTTTATTCTTGGAATGTGTTGAGGGAATATAGGCTTCATTAAATAATATAATTATTTAATTATTTTAGCAATGTGTGAGATGGAAAATAGGTAGAATATGAAAAATTATTTATTGTGAGGAGACAGAAAAGGTGATTAATTAAATAATATGATTATTTAATTAAGTTATGGAATTTAGGTGAAGTGAACTAGACTAGGAGATGATATTCCAGTCAGTAAGGACTAGGTGATGGAGAGCAGGCATAGGGAATATTTTTGGTGTTTATAGATTGTATTAGATTTATAGTCTTGGTCACAGTTTAAAATAATTAAAAAGGATATATATGATATGATCAAGATGTTATTTATTGACAATCACCAAAAAAGCATAAAAAAATGAATGGTATTGGACACATTCAATTGGTTGTATTAGGTTTCTAGTGTTGGTCGTAGTTTAAAAAAGTCAACAAATATATAGATGACATGATCAAGATGTTATTGTTAGAAAAATCAATGTAGTACATGGGAAAAATTATGTATAGCAAGGATATAGTTGATGTTACATTACATATCTACAATACAACACCCTTATGTGGAAAACTCGATTGTGTATCTTTAGATTTATAATCAACTCATTTTATAGTATGGAGTGTTGAAGCTTCTATTGTTCCTTAGAATTTTTTTATGTGTCATGATAATCAGGGTCCAAATAGAGGGAGGGTCTTTGATTAAAATAAAGAACTGAAAGGTCTAGCCAATAGAGTTAGAATTGGGAGTAAAATTGTTGATGCATATTTTTTCTAAAAATGAAAGAATTGCAGGTTGGATCTTGACATTACACGTTAGCTATGTTACAAAAAAATTATTATATTTGAATTATTACATCAACATGACATCTATATTTATGAATCACTAAGAATATTGAATGATTTCTTGTTATATATTCAATCCTTGTTCCAAGATTGTTAAATAAAATATTAATGGTTTGAAAAGAAGAGATCTCAGCCTACCAAATTAATCATAGGTCTTCATAAACAAAATATTTTTTTGCAAATTTTAGATTTCAATAAAGTGGGGTAAATAGGTTTTATGAGCCTAGAATTACACACATCAAATGCATTAAAAATATAAAATCTATGTATTCAGATTGATTTTTTATCATAGAAATGATATATAGAGTTATAGAGAAAATTTGGTAGCCTAATATAATTCATATGGCAAGGTGTAACCACAAATCATAATGAAATATTAAAAAATGTAAATTATAACACAACATTTGACAATGGAACCTACAACTAATCCTTGATATGAGATATGATGGGACCAATATTTTTTATGTCAAATTTAGATATAATAAAGAACTAATAAATGAACTTAGTTCAAGACACTTTCTATCTCATTTTGGAGTGTTAGAAAAGAAATTAGGGTATTGAGAAAATAATAAATTAAAATAAAATTTAAAACCTCACACCTACTACACTCATGTAACTTTTAAATATTTTTGTTGAACACCTACAATATTGAGAGTGGGGGTGAATCGGTATTCCCTAAAATTCATTAACTTAAAAGTGCATTCAAAGCATCTCAATGAACTTGCAAAAATAGAAAAGAACAATTAAATCATGCATCATAACAATCAACACATGAACACCAAATTTACATGGAAAATCCTTGAAAGGGAAAAAACATTGTGAGGATTAGCCCTTGATGTAAAAGGGGGAGTGAAGCAGAGAAGTGTGTTGTCATCAATAAAAAGGGGGAGATTGTTGGCAACAATTTTTGCATCACAGTACATAGAATTATGTCTCTTCCAACACTTTAATCATAACATTGGATAACTAAATTGTCTCACATTGAATTATTCTTGCATCCTATAGATGTTTGTAATACACTTATCACCATGCCTATTTACATTACCTATGTTCGCATTCATGTTATAATACATCAATTCAATATCTTTTGATCAAATATTTATCTTACAACATTATGCAAAGTTTCAACATGCTTTGATTTCATGTGATAAATTGAGATTATTTTTCAATGAAATTGAGCTTTGATTGTCACACTTATAAGTGTTGGTCCTTATCTCTTTTCTCCCATATCTTGAAGAATGCACCTTAATCAAATAGCTTCATATATAGTATTGGAAAATTCTATATGCTCAACTTTAATTAAACTTAGTTGTTCAAATATTCAAAGCCTACATAAAATTTGTAAAATTCGATTCTTAAAATTATGTCTTGTTATATAGTTCTACCATCATACCTTTTATATCCAATTGTGGCATAAAAAATTATTTGGTTTTAAGTAACATGGATATTTTTAGCTAAAAAATATCTTGAAAATGAGGTATGTAATAATATTTTGAGAATCAATCTATAATACTTTAGTTAAATTATTTATATCCACATATGATAAATATGTAATTTATAGTTGTTATTACATATAAATAGGGATGAAATTTTAATCTAAAATATTTATACTAATTTGCCAATTCTCATTTTTAGACCCATTTAGAGGTTTATAATGTCTTAATATAATTATATAGCAACATGTAACACAAAGTTGTGTAAAATTTGGCTCCTTTAATTATACATTTCCCTCTTCATTTACTCTTCTGCAGACATTTCTATAAATTTCACTTATCTTTAGCATCCAATGTCGAGGATCTACTAGTGCTATATACATTATTTTGAGGGGAGACTACATGTTTTTCTTCTCATCCTAGTTCTGGGAGGAAGAATTTCCACACATGGAGTTCTTTCCTTCTCACCTTTTAGGGGGTCACATAGAAATTTTTTGTTTTCTCTCCTATAGGGGAACATTTATTGTAAATTGTGCTAGAATTAGTCCTTGAGGGGTCATGATGAGGCCCCCTTCTATCTTCTATATTCTTTACTTGTATGTTTTTTATTATTTTATTTCTCTTTTTGAGAGGGGTTTTAATCCTTTTTTTTTTTGTCCTTTACTCGTTTTATGATAGATTTGTACATGGGCACCTCAAATGGACTAGTGGTTGGGACCCATCATTTTCTTTGCATAGATTACTCATTAATTTTCACTTAATGGGTTGTTAGTGAAAATAGGGTTATTAAACATTTAGTAACCATATCACCCTTTCTAGGTTGACCCATTCATACTAGTTAAGTCTCCACTCAGGGACTTTTAGCATTTTTTATCTCACATCATGGGGTTGAGATACATGTACTCACCTATTGAGACACCTGGTTCATGCACACTTGAAACATTCTCAAACAGTTGTCACTTGAGCTTAGATGTGATACACAATTATAGAGGTAGTCAATCATCTAGTCCTACCATGCTACCTCCTTTATATTTCCTATATAGAAAGTATCTCATTGTATATTTTTATACTCTTCATATTATATAATAGAAATCTTATTGTGCATTATTTTTTTCACTAGTGGAAGGTTATTTTTTACTTTCAGATCTTGGAATTATCCAAAAATGAAGAAGTCTAGTTCATCATGAATGTGGTGGTTAAGATCCAACAAATAATGGTCTTCACATAAGCTTTAGACCATAAATTATACAAATTCACATACATTTAAATAATAGAAGGTGAGGGTGGCTATTCAACAATTGATGTGAATTTTTATTTATATCTCTTGATGGTCCTCATGCCTATTATAGATTATCCATATCATAGATTTTATATGATTTAGCTTGTCTTAAACTCTAAAAATATCAGATCCATAATTTTTTTTAAGTGGTTGGGTGATAAAACCAAGTTTTATATTCCATTTTCATTCAAAGTACCACTCATATCAACATTTCTAAAAAACTAAAAATCCTAAGGAAAATCTAGGGTTTCAACTCCTAAAATTCCAATAATTTATAGAGAGACACATTTCATAAATCACAAGGTCATAAATTTGTAATTATTGTTTGTAAATAAATGTTTATGTGGTCATTTATATATCTTAAATAGAACTTTTATGTGATGAATTTTCGTAGAATTCTAACATAGTGTTTCTAATTTAAACATTTATTGGCATTATTGTAATAAAGATTTAATGATTGTTGCAATATTCTAATTTATTGTAATATTCATGATGGTCTCTTATTTTACTTCACATGGTTTTTAAAAGTTTAGAGATGAACTATTGAGTATTTTTAGTTGTTTGATATATCACATCTTTGGTGTGTGTATAGTATATAGCCTATTTTTTTTTCAATGTGTCATTTCTATTGGTAAACTATAGCTTTATAACCCACTAGGTTAGGCACTATTCCCAAAATTTCATGACTGGACATACACTTAGAATGAAAAATATATTAAACTCTTATATTTTAGGATTATGTTAGTAGTTTGTATGCACCTTATGGTTTAGGGATACATATAGGTAAGCATCTATAACAAGCATTAAGATATTCCATCCTAAGAAATCATATATTTTTCATACATTTATCTTAAATTTGTGTAATAATTTTAATATCATCCTAAAATATGTTTTATATGCATTAGGTTAGTGTTTGATCTAATAAATACATTTAGGGCCAAGTGAGAATTGGATACTCTTATAGAACTTTCAACTTTTTTATCTTTAATTACAATTAATTCTATTAAGGATACCATTAGGAATACCCTCTTAGGTTGATTTGGGCTTGAATTGAAGGAGAGAATATCACTTTTCAATAATCAATTTACAATCACTCATATTTAGTGATGAGATAATAAATTTATCTTCAAGAAACATTTAGTTAACCTCCAAATGGATTGATTCCTCTGAGAATGTGATAAATAAAAAAAATTGGGACCAAGTACACATTTGATACTAGTGTGTCTATCTTCAATTGTGATTTAACCTTTTAATTATACCTTTACGAACACCTTCTTAGGTCTAGCTGAGCTTAATGTGATGGAGAGTATATCGACTCTAACCAATTTTCCTACAATCACTCATATTTTATTGATGACTTTATTAATCCACCTATAAAATGGAATTTCCTTGGTATTAAAGTGGATTGATTCATCTATGAGTGTGAGTGGAAATTATGGGACCCAATAGTTTGCTAATTCTAAATTATACTATATATGGATTAATTGCACCCCATAACAACATATTGTTTTTCCTTAACTCTCAATGAGTGATTTCATAAATAAATGATTATGTATATATGTCATAAATCATATAGTATCTCTTTTACTTTTTTTAGTTGATCAATAAAATATAATTTTTCATTATGCTACTTCCTTAGGATACAACCCTCTATTCTAAACTCCATTTGGGACAAATAGAAGACCCAATTCTTTAAAATTTGAGTTGGAACATGCTTAAATTATTTGATCCATAGTGGTTTCTAACTCTTTGTAAGACATTAACTTCTTTATTAAAATTTTTGATAGAATTTTCATCCATTATTATTTTTATAATATATGTATCCTCTAATTAAATTATCCATGTGTACCTAAGATAACCATAGAATTTATCTTTGTTATTACATTTAATAAGATTTAAATTTTAAGGATAATTGTAATAGTGAATTTTTTATACCAATGTCAATTATCATTTAGTCTTGGGCACATTTTTTGATAGTATTAATAAAATTATATGGAAACATGTGGCACTATTGTCCTAATTTTTACTCATTCTCCAATACTTATCCTCATAATTTACCCCCTCCATAAATTTCCATGCATGTCACTTATCTATATCTTGTCTACACCTATTTCAACACATTCACATTTTTATTAGTATTTATTTCCATGTAATTGATCCCTATCATAAACTATTAGAGAGAGGGTATGTGTAGGATCATCATGGAAAAAGTAGGCCCTTAAATGGCGATAAAATTCAGAAAAATCAGAGTTAGGCACCTTGACATAAAAATTTGAATAAGTTATCTATATTATTTCAAAAAAATGTAAGAATAGAATTTGTAGAAAATTGAATGTAGTTTCTAAACTACTAGGTTAATTTAAAAAATAAAAAAATCTATTTGGTGAAAATTTGAAATTTCAATGTAGTATTACTTAAATTTCAAGGAAAAAATAAGAAGTGGGTGTCTGTCTAACCACCCTAACCACAATAAAATGATAAAAAAATTTAAAATATTTTAGATATAAGTAGAGGACTCATGTCCTGATGTGATGTATATTTTTTTGTATATTTTCTAAATAAATAATTAATTATGATTTTTTAATTACAACTTTTAAAATATATAGAAAACTTGTATGTCTAACCACCTTAAATGGGTCAAAACTTCATGAAAGTAAATTTTTATTTTTTTAATCCTATATTATGTGAAACATAGAATGTGACACATGTTTCAGATTTAAAAAATGTGATACCATTTGAAAGATATAGATGTTTTTCAATCACCCTATCAATCAGAACTTTAGTCGTAATTCATATAGATAATGAATAATAATAATTTATTAAATTGAAAGTAAAGCATAATTTATATTGGTGGAAAGCTGAGAATCTCCTTTAAAAACCCTTTTCATTTCATCAATTTTGGGTAAAAAAAAATTCATCAGCCACATGGGTCATCATATCACTTACATCTAACCACTTTTTGGCCCATCATGATCCTGCACATACTCGTGATCATTATACCTCTGAGAATAATTATAGCACACTTAACTATGGTTATGTTCCCTTTTTTAGTCACTCTTTTTTTGTGAACTATATAGAATTTTTTATTTTTTTTAAATATTTAAATCCCTATAAAATAATTTAATAATTCTACTAAAGTGCATCCCTCTATTGATTTGATATGAAAATTATTAATATTTTGACCTATACATGTTTTTCAATCATAGTTCTAAACTATTTATGGAACTTAAAACAATCAATTTTATCTGTTACAAAAAGGATTGATGTAAACGTAGTTCTATTAATAAAAAACATTAGGAACTAACTATAATCTCACCCAAGTGATAGAGTTTGTACTATTTGGGTATGTGCAGGATCATCATGGAAAAAGCAAGCCCTTAAGTGGCAAAAAATTCAGAAAAATCAGAGTTAGGCAACTTGACATAGAAATTTGAATAAGTTATCTATATTATTTCAAAAATATGTAACAATAGAATTTGTAGAAAATTGAATGTTGTATCTAAATTACTAGGATTATTTACAAAAAATTAAAATCTATTTGGTGAAAATTTGAAATTTCAATACAGTAGTATTTAAATTTCAGGGAAAAATTAAGAAGTAGGTGTCTGTCTGACCACCCTAACCACATTAAAATGATAATATTTTTTTATAATATTTTAAATATAAGTAGAAGACTCATGTACTGATGTGATACATATTTTTTTATAATTGTTTTCCATGTAAATAATTAATTATAATTTTTTTATGACAAATTTTATAAAATTTAAAGACTCGTATGTCTGACCACCTTAACTTGGTCAAAAATTCATAAAAATTTTTTTTTTCTTTTTTAATCTTATAGTAAGCAAATCATAGAATGTGACACATATTTTGGATTCAAAAAATATGATATCATTTGAAAGCTATAGATGTTTTTCAATTAGCCTAAAAATGAGGACTTTAGTCGTAATTCAATAGAAAATGAATAATAATTATTTATTAAATTAAAAGTAGAGCATAATTTATATTGGTGGGAAGCTGAGAATCTCCTTTAAAAACTCTTTTCGTTTCATCAATTTTGGGTAAAAAAAAAGTCGTCAGCCACATACCAATCATATTGCCACTTTTTGGCCCATCATGATCCTGCACATACCCATCTCATACATATCAATATGTACTATTTCAAGGAAATTTATGTTCTCTTTACCTATCCTTAGTGGAAAATCATTCGTATACTATTTCAAATATTTTAGACAATGTGTTATTAACCTTACAATTCTAATGTATTTTATGTATCTCCAACATATTGGTAATGTGAAAAAAAAGGATTCCTAGGATGTGATTGAGTGAATTACTTTTATCATTTTCTCTTAGTTGGATTTGAGTATTAGTTGCAATGGAAAAAATAGGGAGGTTACTTACAACATTGGTGATTATGAATTATTTTGAAAATATTAGGATAATTTCTCATACCTATATGCTAGGGGAGAGTAGATCATATCTTGATATTGTGTGGTTCAATCATGAATTGTATTCTTCATTTTGAAGAACCACTTTTAGGGAATTCTTCCCATGGTATGTAATTGATGAAATATTTTTTCATAGTTCCTATTCATGGAGTATCAAATATTTGTTCATGGGGTATTTATTTTTAATCATACCATGGGTTTTCATGGGTGTTAGTTTCAAGAAAATATTTTATGGTTTTTCCTCATTTCTTTATAAATCACCTTTTTTATTGTTTTATTATAGTATTTTATAATTTGAGCATTGTTATTATAGAAAACCCTTATGAAGCTCAAGAGTTAGAGTTGAAGTATTGAAGTAACATTGTTATTGTCATTAGTATAGACCAATTAGCCTCTTTAATGGTGGAATTTTTTCTTGAAAGGGTTTATCCATATAAATCTAGTGTTGTGTTTGATTTTATAATATTTTATTATTGAATGCATGCTTCTCCTCACATAATTAAATGGTTAATCACATAATACTTTAATTATTAATTTATATTTTCACTTGTAGTAGTTCACCCTATTTTTAAACAGCATGAAATGAATTCTCTATGATACCTAGCCTATCCATTGATATTTTAACCTTTATATTTCCTATTGGATTAGTAGTTACATTATCCATGTTCTCATTCATTTTATAATACATCTAGTTGGTCTCTCTTGATCAAATCTTTTCTCTTGTAAAATGATGTTGAGTTTCAATGTGTTTTAATCAAGTATGATTATTTTGGGTTATTTTTCAATTTGATTGAGCTTTTATAGTCACACTTGATAGGATTTATTCCATATTTATTTTCTCCCATGTCTTAAATGATGTACCTTAACCAAGAAACTTTGCATATAGCATTGAAAAATGATTTAGACTTGGATTCAATTAAACCTAGGTGTTCAAACATTCTAAGCCTACAAATAATTTTAAAAACTTGTTTCTTAAAATTATATGTCTAGTAATAGAGTTATTCCATCTATTTTTTCTCCTACTGTTATATGAAATCTTACAATTTCTTTATTTCCTTCCACATACACTAGTTTTTCTCAATATTATCTTCAAAGTCAGGTAAGTAATAAATTTTCAAGAATAAATGTATCCTTGAATTAAATTATCCATATTTACCTAAAAGGAAACTAAAATCTATAATTTTTATTCCATTTAAATATGATTGAAATTTTGAAAGGGTTAATTATAATGGTGAAATTTTCATATGAAAACAAATTCACATTTAGATTTAATCCTAGTTTGAGATAATTTCTTAATAAAAATATCTAGCAACATATGGAACACTGTTGTGTTAAGTTTAGAAAATTCCCTAATACTTTTCCCCATCATATACTCCCCTTCATATATTTCCCCACATGTCATATATTTTCCCACATGTCACCTATCTCTATCTTGTACAATTTTCTACACATTTATAGACCATTATTTACACTTATTTCTATATGCTTGATCCCTAAATTAAAATCTATATTTTTATATCTCACATGATTTACATGTGTTTTGGATTGATTTCAGTTATTCTAGATTATGTTCATCAAACTTACTATCACCTAAGAACATACTAGGTAGTAAGAAATAATTTCTTATAAATTGTTAAAAAAAATGTATGTATTGTTTGACATGGAGAATGCACCTTTCTCCTATAACTTCAAGAATACACCTTAATCAAAGAGATTTACAAATATAATTGGACAATTTTTTATACTCAACTTCAATTAAAATGATTTTTTCAAACATTCAAAGCCTACATAAAATTTGTAAAATGTGCTCCTTATAATTATTTGTATTGTAATATAATTCTACCATTAGATCTTTGATTTTTAATTATTGGATAAAAATTTATCTGGTTTTATGTAACTTAGATATTAGCTAGACAAACAATATCTTCAAAATGAGGTATATAATAATTTTTTGAGAATAAATCTACAATAATTTAATTAAACTATTCATTTGCACATAAAATAAATATGAAATTTATATTTGTTATTGCATAGAAACAAGGCTGAAATTCTAGTTAAGATTTATTATAATGCAAAACTTTATACCCATATCAATTATCTTTTTTTAGGCTCATTTTGAGGTCCATAATGTCTTAATATAATTATATAAAAAAATGTGGCACCCACTTATGCTATTTTTGGATCCTTCCCTAATACTTGTTCCTTTTCATTTACTCTCCTCTATACATTTCTATGCATGCCACTTATCTTTATCTTATTCATACCAATTTATACATATTAATATCATTATTAACAGTAGTTCTTGTATAATTGATCATTTCCTCAAAATCTACTTGTTCTGATATGTCTTATTCCATTTACACATGTGTGAGATAAATCACAATGATTCCAAATTATCCTAGATATAAATATCAAAGTTATTGCTACCTAGGTAATGATATGTAGTGCAAAACAACTTCATAGAGATCATTATTTCTATTTCATAGTTATTATTTGGTTTAATATTTTATTTTAATACATTTATAATATAATGAAATACTTTACAAATAAGCAATATACAATCATTAAAATGGTGAATGGTATTGAAACTAGTCAGTGGGTTGCCTTTGGTTTTTAGTGTTTGTTATAGTTTTAAATACTCAACAAAGATATAGATGACATGTTCAATGTTTTATTTTAGAACAACATATATTACATGGGAAACATCCTATATATCAAGGAAAGAGTTCATAATGCACTACACCAACGATGACTTGTTTTCAGAAACCATATTATAGAGAATAATTTTCATGTGTATCTTTATAGTTATATAAGCTAATTTTAGAGTAGGGAATTATTGAAGCTAGTAGCGATTTGTATGGAATCAAATTTATATGTCATGGTCATTAGGATCCAAACTAAGGGAGTGTCATTGCTCAAAATTAGGGACCAAAAGGTCTAGCCAATAGAGTGGAAACTAAAAGAAAAATTAACTATGGATTTTCTCACCTAATTATAGAATAAGGACCTATTATAGGTATGATGTTAATACTATACATTATGTTACATAAATTGCACAATTCGTAGAGTGTTACATTAACATGACATCAATAGTTACACATGATTAAGCATATCACATGATTGCTTGTCACTTCTTCAAACATTTTTTTAAAACCGTTAAATCAAATCTTCATGGATTGACCAAAGGAGAGGATCTTGCCCTAGCAAAATCCTCTATGGTGTTTATTTATATTGCTTATTTTGTAAATTTAGATTCCAAAAAGTAGGGTGAAGAAGTTCTAGGTAACCAAAATTGTACAAGTTAAATTCATAAACATAGACCAAATTGGTGCATGTGAATTGATTCTATGGGCACAAAAATGATATATCCAGTTCTACAATAAATATTTTAGCTTGGTAGCAATCATATGACAAGGTCCCATCACTAGTCATAATGATAAATTCAAAAATACAATGTATCATGAAATAGTTGACAAAAAACATAAAGCTAAGTTCCTTCCTTAATCCTAAAGCTAAGATATGATGGGACCAATCTTTTTATGTGAAATTGAGATATAAGAAAGATCTAGGAGATTACCTCACTTGAAGACATTTTCTATCTCATTTTGGACTATTGGACAAGAAAGTAAGGCAATGAGAAAGCTATAAATTGAAATGATCCAAAACCTCACGTTTACTCCACTCATGATTTACACATGTTTGTATCACCCTATATAAAATTATGTGTCCTTCAAGACTTTAATTGCACCATAAAAACTAAAATATCTCACTCAATTGATTTGCAATTTATAGATGTTTGTATTACTCCCATTGGCATGCTTAGTACATATTTAAATAATACAATCACTAATTAATTATCATAAATAAATTATATTAATAAAATATTTTTAATTACAATTTTAAATGTAAAATACATTTTATCTAATATTTTCATTATTAAAACTCAAATTCTTAATTAAAAAAACCAATTTATAATCTAAAACATTTTTTTAATTTTTAATTTTCATTTATATTAACATTATAATTTAATTGAACACAAAATATTTTAACAATTTAAACTATTTCATAATTATCTTACACTTAAATTACCCATCACATTCGAAAATACTCTAATTAAAACTAATAATCACAACTTAAATTGTACTTACTTGTTAATAATTAACATCCTAACTTTTTGCAACTTTTATTTTATTTTTAAATATCGATGAAATAAATGTCTCCCTATTGTAAACTAATTTCCACACCTTTTTCTTGTGCATGTGAGAACAACCATTAGCAAGCCTAGTTAAGAATGTCAATAATTATTGTCTAACATTATGCTTGGAAAACAACAGTTACAAAGAGTAACTTTGTGCAACTTTTCTTTTAGTTTTAAATTAAGATGTGGATGAAATAAATATGTCTCCGTCTTCCCTAAACTAATTTCCCCACTTTTTTAACTGAGTTGGAATTGGATGAAAACATGCTCCATGGTACTATCCCTATTGAATTGGGTATGCTTACTCAATTGAGAACACTTTATCTTGATAAAAATAACTTAACAGGCACAATCCCACCCTCCCTAGGGAACCTATCTTCCTTAACTGAAATGGATTTGGGAAACAACACACTCCATGGTAGTATTCCTACTGAATTGGGTATGCTTATTCAACTCACAATGCTTAATCTTTATACAAACAACCTAAGCACAATCCCACCTTCCCTAGGAAACCTATCCTCTTTAACCACATTACATTTGTCAGAAAACCAACTCCATGACATTATTCCTATTGAATTGGGTATGCTTACTCAAGTCACAGTGCTTGATCTTGGCAAAAATAGCTTGATAAGAGTGATTCCATTTGAATCTGGAAAACTATCAAAGTTGCAAAGTTTGCAATTAAGGGAAAACCAACTCATTAGAGGAATCCCACCCTCCCTCTCAAATTGTACTCAACTTCAAAAGCTTTATTTATCTAGAAACCAATTGAGTGGCATACTTAAGCTTATATGACTTTCATGTAAACATAACTATTCCATCTTGATTTGGTCAAATTCCACTTCTTGAAAGATTATATTTGGGAAAAAAATAGTTTGTATGGAATTGTTCCACAAGAGTTTGGGTTAGAAAAAAAGTTTCACTAAGTGAAAGCATGCTTTTTGGGAAATTTCCATATAGTCTTGATGATCTTCCACAAGTTACAACTAACGCATCTTTCTCTTGATCACAATCTACTATCAAGGAAAATAGCTCCCAATTTATGGAGATGCCAAACTTTGGAGCAGGTGGACTTATCTTGTAACAAGCTAAGAGGAAGTATATAATGTTTGGTCAAACTCTAAATATCTAAAAATGTTTTGTGCTTTTTAGCCATTTACATGGAAAATATAATTATTGATTTATATGTAATGAAATAGAAAGAAAATCCAAATATAAGGAGATTTTATTCTATATATTGTCTTCGTTCTTGTTTACAAATGATTGTTAATGTTTGTAATTTTTAAAATAGTATCTCTAAGATTGTGGAAGCATATCTAATAATTTATTTTTCTATTGACATATCCCAAACATGGTCTTGATGATTCTATATAAAAGGAACTAAATTAATACTCACCATATCCATAGAAGGTCCTCTATTTGTGAAATTTTTTCATCACAATCATTAAATATGAGCTATACCTTTTCGGGGGTATATAGGGAGTCCATCAAAATAAATGGTTATAAATTTTGTATTAAGGAATAGTGGTCATGCAAGATCATAAAAGTTACATAGTATTCACTCTCAATTGTTACATGTTAAATTAATTGTTTGTTAAAAGAGGTTGCCTCTGAAGTATTTAATAGTACATTAATAACCCTTTGTTATTGCAAATCACCACTTTACACTTTTTTTTTGTTATTGTTTACTTTGTGTGGTACTACGACCCTAGCCAAGGACATAAGAGAATACATGCAACAATAGCAAGGGATACCAAAAATTTGTGCTTATTACTCCTTTTTATTTTTTCTTAGTTGATATCATATTCTATGGGCTTATACCTGATGTATTTATATATTTATTACCAATACACTCCATCAAAATTTATTCAACACCATTTTTAAAGAAATAGCATTAGCTTAAGTGAAACAATGAATGTGATCCATAGTAGCGATACTAATGCATATTGTCTTAGGATACATGAAAAAAAGAATTAAATGAATAACCCAATTCAACTTATCTTTAAATGATTTTTAGATCTCAAAACCTTAAACTAATAATATTATTTAAATTTAACTTTCATATAATGTGAAAACTTTGAGAAAATGTTTACATTTCTACTTATTGTTTTTACTTTAAAATGATACACAATAGTTTTGTATCCATACGAGGATTTCATTTAGAGTCAAATGAATTAAGAAACTCTAGATGGGTTAGGTAATTGTAAGTTTAATTTTTTTTCTAATAGATCTTGGTTATATACCCTTTCCCTTTAATAAAGATTTCTACTCCATATCAATTCAGGTATCTTATGATACACATTGGCTTTATTACAATAAATGTCTATATTGTTTTTGCTCATGAAATTATGTATCATGAGATCTATTAACTGAAATACAATGTGGTTCTAGCCACAAACCTCCTTTGGGCTATTGTGTTTGATATATATATATATAACAAGATGACCTATAGCATGGATGTTATGTGTACAGTGAGATCTCTTTATTGAAGTATAATATGGTTCTATCCACAAACCTCTTTTGGGACTATTGTGTTTGGAAATACGATCAAATTCTATTATAAATCTTGAATGGTCATCATGTTGTGAGTTTATAACTCAAAATTGATCACAAAAAACAATGGGAAAGAAAATATGTTTTTGTTGAGAATTTTATTCTACTATAGAAATAATCTAACAAGAAAATCCTTAAAAAAAATTAATTTTTTTTTGAAAAATGAACACAATATTTTTGGATGATTCAAGATTAATTGTCTCTTGATATGCTCTTGCATCAATCATCCTAGGTAATAAATTTTTTCTCAGTTTTTACTCAAAATTAAGGAGGTGAGAGATGTGGAAAATCTAATTAATTTAAATCATATTAAGAAATCCATGAATCATCCTTAGATGTACCCTTCCCTTCCATTGAAATTTATTTTACTTATATTCCTTATTCCTAGTTCCTTTTTTTTTTTTTTTTTCATAAAATACTCTATCTTATCTCTATACTTCTTGGTAATTCACTACCTTTAATCTAGCCCTTACAGTGAGGTTATATCCTTCTCTCTATCTCCATCTCAAAAAAATTCATATAGATCAACTGCATTGAACACTAGATAGATCTAGACCCTCTACTAATTCAACCTCATAAGGATTTTAAAAAAAAATCTCATCACTTTGCATGGGTTGATATTTTTTTCTTGAACTTATATGTTACTCTAGGGAATCTCTCATTCCTAAACTGTACCATGACTACCATGACTAACTTTCTTCTAAGTAAATTTTTTCTCTTATGTGAATCTATATTTTCCTTATAATTTTTGTTAGTTCTCACAACCAATAAATAAGTCTTGACCCTTCTTCCATAATCTTTCATGAGAAAATTCAAACAATTCAGGTTGGTACAATATTCAAATTTTGGTACAAAACCCAAAGGAGCCCATTGCATGCTATTATCTATATATCAAAACTTAGACTAGTAGGGTAGATTTTGTGTGCAATGAGATATATTTATTAAACAAAATTATGGTTCTAGATAAAAACCTTATGAGGACCAATAATTTTAAAAATGTGATCAATGGTATTTAAAATCTTCAAAAAAATCCAAATTGTGAGATCTTGGTTTGGGATTCAAAATGTGCTACAACAAATATTGAACAAGAAAATGCATTTTTATCAATAATTATATTCTACTAAAAAATGTTATAATAATGAGAGAACTCTTAAATACATACAAAATAAAATAAAACATGAAATCAAATATTTCTATTTGATGTAAAATTGATCTACCCTTTAGATGATTTTGCATCAATCATCTTGGGTAACTAAATTTGAGAGGAAAGGTACCCTTGGAGTAGGGTAAAACTTATTCTAATTTTATGTCTTAATTTATTAAATAATAATCTTGGGAGTGAAAGTAGTGGTTTTTTTAATTCTTAACAACTTTGATTAATTGCACTATTTTTGAATATCTAGAATTGTCTCAATTATTTCACTAGATTTTTTCCCTTTTATGTTAATTGCCTATCAAACCAACTCTACACTTTTTCATTTTCCTCTAATAAAAATGAGTAAAACGTATTTTGGTATTATCAACCTCACAATAAGAGCATATTTAAGCTTATATGACAATCATGTTAATAGTACTATTCTATCCCACAAGTGGTCAACTTCCACATCTTAAAATACTATATTCCCTAACAAAAATAATTGTTATGGGAGTATTGCAAAAGAAAATGTACAAGAAAAAGGTTTTTGAGCTATTATCATTAAGATATCTTGATTTTGATTACAACTTGCTTGGAGGGAAAAATCCTCCCAGTTTAAGGAGATGACACACTCTGAAATAGATCTAGACTTATTTCACAAGAAGCTTACATAAAACATATAACACTAAACCAAACTCTAAAGACTTAGATATGGTGTGTGATTTTTATCCATTTATAAGGAAAACATAATTATTGATTAACTATACATGCCAAGAACTAGATAAAAAATAAAAAAAGATTATGATGTTTTATTCTTAACATTGTCTCTATTATTCTTTGAAAAGGATTATTAAGGTTTGTAATACTTTTCAAATATAATCTCCAAGCTTGTGGTAGCACATCTAATAATTTATTAATATATAAATTTATCTTGAACATGGCCTTGACAATTTTATTTAAGAAGAATTAAATCCATATTCACCATATCTTTATAATGTCCTCTATTTCTGAAATGTGTATCAATATCATTGAATATGAATTGTACCTTTCTATTTTGGGCATAAATGAAATGTATTGAAATAAATGGTTATAAATATTGTATAAAGAAAATATAAGTCATGTTTAATAAAAATTTTTATGTCATGTTACATATACATTCTTATATATCAAGATAACTATTTATTAGGAGAGGCTACCTATTAATTATTTGATAACATATTAATAATTATTTGTTGCTAATCACCACTTTACATGGTTTTGTTGCTATGGTTTACTCTACATGAGAAAAGGATTTGATTTTCCATTATAATTTTGTCTTAGTGTGGCCATAGCCAAGCAAGGAATAGGAGAGAATAAGTGCAGCAATAACAATAGTTACAAACACGTTTTGTTGGGCACATGTAGAAATGTAGGGGACCAAAAAGTGACCAGAACCAATTTTTGGTCTATCTAGGACATGCAATGTGAGTTCCTTATAATGCACTTGAATTATGTATTGGAAGTGACTGAGCCTAGGTTGGTCACTACTAGGTCACATGAGCACCTTGTGTTTGAGATAAAAATGAAAAGGATAAAGAGGTTGAGCTCATTTTAACCCAACTGCATATTTCAAATCGGAAAATGTGAGTTAGGAATACCATGCACATGCTTTAGAGTTAATCAAGTTACCATGAAAATATCACCATTATGTTCATGAGGTTGAGGAGGTAGGTTTTTTTTTTTTAAGTGTAAAAATTAAATAGAATAATTATTTAAAAAAAAATTGATTCATTTTTTTTAGTTTACACAAAAAAAAAATTTCACTAATTGATGAAAACCCTAGTTCACCAATTGATGCAAAACTTGGTAAAGAGAATGAACAATCAAGCTCCCTACAAAATAATCCATCAATTTCTTAAAATCCTAGACTCAAACACAAGAAAAAATAATAGGTAAATTGAAAAAAAAGAAGGGGGAACTAAAAGCATTCATTGATAGGTTCTCTATTGTTCATTGCTATTATAGCCATCAACACACATTTTCTTTGAATCTTACTGGCATGTCTCTACTTAGACCAATCTCTCCTTTCCTTGGCAATCTCTCTTTTCTTAGAGTACTTTCTCTCAAGGATAACAACTTCCATGCCCAAATTCCTCCTCAACTCGGGAGGTTTTCTCACCTTAGAACACTTAGATTTTTCTTAAATCAATTGGAAGGCTCCATTATCATCACTGTAGCATCTTGCTTCTCTTTGTAAGTTCTCATACTATCGTATAAAATTTTGAGCAACACTAACCCTTTTCAACTTGGCCTTCTTTCACAGTTACAAATTCTTTACTTAGGAGAAAACCAATTAATAGTTACAATCTCACCTTCCCTAGGAAACCTACCCTCTTTCACTAGTTTGAATTTGGAAGATAACAAACTCCATGGTATTACTGTTATTGAATTGGGTATGCTTACTCAGTTCAAAATACCTTTTCTTTATGGAAACAACCTAACAAAAACAATTTCACCATCCCTAGGAAACCTATCCTCTTTATTCAAATTGGATTTGGGAGAAAAAAAACTCCATGGTACTATTCCCATTGAATTAGGGATGCTTACTCAACTTAGAATACTTTATCTTTATCAAAAAACCTCAAATGCATAATCAGACCCTCCCTAGGAGACCTTTACTCTTTAATTTGTTTGGTATTAGAAGAAAACATACTCCATGGTAGTATTCCTATTGAATTGGGTATGCTTACTCAACTCAAACAAATTTCTCTTTGGGGAAAGAACTTCACAGGTAGAAGCCCACCCTCTCTAGAAAACTTGTCCTGTTTAACTAACTTGGAGTTTGGAAACAAAAAAATCCATGGTAGTATTCCTCTTGAATTGGGTATGCTTACTCAACTCAAAATACTTGTCTTTATGGAAACAATCTCATAGACACAATCCCACCCTCCATAAGAAACTTGTCGTCTTTAAATAACTTCAGTTTGGGAGATAATAGACTTCATGGTACAATATTCATATTTATTTGGGTATGCTTAATCAACTCAAAGAACTTTATCTTTCATAAAAGAAATCCATGGTACTATTCCTATTGAATTCAGTATGCTTACTCGACTTAGAATACTTTATATTTGGGAAAAAAACCTCATAGGAACAATCCCACACTCCCTAGGAAACTTGTCCTCTTTAACTGACTTGTAGTTGTTGAATACAACATGTTCCAAAGGGGAATTCCTATTGAATTGGGTATTCTCACTAAACTCACAATACTTTTTTTTAAAAATAATATCTTGATAGGATTGGTTCCATTTGAGTTTGGAAAAAAATCAAAGTCACAAAAATTGAAATTAAATAAAACCAACTCACTAGAGAAATTCCAAGCTCTCTCTAAGTGTACTCAACTCCATTCTCTTTATTTATCTAGTAACCAACTGAATGTCATAATTAATCTTATAAGAAAATTTTGTGTCAAAACAAATATTCCATCCTAACTCGATCAACTTTCAATTCTTGAAAAACTATATTTGGGCAACAATAATTTTTATGGAATTGTTCCAAAAAAATTGGGTTAGGAAAAATTCTCACGAAGTAAAAACATGCTTTTAGGGTGATTTCTAGATAGTCTTTGTGATCTCCCATAACTAAGGAACCTTGCTCTTGATTTCAATCTACTATTATGGAAAATATCTCCCAATTTAGTGAGATGCAAAACTTTAGCGCAAGTGGACTTATCTTGTAACAAGCTACGAGGAAATATATAATGTTTGGCCAAACTCCAAAGATGTAAATATGGTGTCTAATTTTTAGCCATTTATATGACAAACATAATTATTGATTTATATATTTAGAGACATAGCAAGAAAATATAAATAAAATAAGTATTAGTTTTTATTCTCAACATTTTCTTCATTCTTATTTACAAAGGATCATTAATATTTATAATATTTTTTAAATATTACCTCTAAGATTGTTGCAACATGTCTAATATTTTTTTTTCTATTAACTTGTCTCGAAAATGGTCTTGATGATTTTATGTAAAAGGAATTAAACTCATATTCACCATAGCTTTAGAAGGTCCTATATTTGTGAAATTTTCTTATCAAAATAATTAGATATGAATAAATTTCCTTTCTATTTTTGACATATAGGGAATCTATTGAACAAAATGGTTATAAATTTTGTATAAAGAGAATCATAGAAATGTAAGATAAAAAATTTATGTTATGTTCACTGTCAATTCTTAGATATCAAACTGATTATTTGTTAGGGGAGGCTACCCATATAATATACTAATAACCCTTTCTTGTTTTAGATCACCACTTTGCATGTTTTCCTTGCTACAATTTACTTTGAATGAGAAAAAGTTTTTATTTTCTATTCAAATTTTGTGATCCTATGGCCCTACCCAAGGAGGTAATAGGAGAGGTTAAGTACAACAATAGCGAGTGATACAAACACTTTTTGTTTACTACCCTTTTCTATTTTTTTAAAATATCATGTTTTGTGGGCTTATACTTAATGTATTTACATATTTTTTACCAATACACTCCATCAAAATTTATTCAACATATTTTTTTGAAGAAATATCATTAGCTTAAAAAGAAACAATGAATGTGATTCATAATTGCAATACTAATGCATATTTCCTTAGGCCACATGCAAACAAAAATTTATCAATGAATAACCCAATTCAACTTTTATTTAAATGAGTTTTAGATATTAGAACCTTAAAATAATATTAAAATTTAAATTTAACTTTCATATGATTTGAATTTTTTTGGTAGAATATTACTCTCTTCTACTTGTTGTTTTAATTTTTTTATAATATACAATAGTTCTTTAGCCATGTGAGTAATTCATAGAGAACCAAATTATTTAACACAATAGATGGGTGAGAGTAATTATACTTTTGTAAAGATTGTTTAGTTCTTTGTTATATATCCTTTCCCCTTAACATACATGGAACTTTGGAAATATGGTTTACATTATAGAGGGTTAATTGATTTTTCCTTAAATATACCTTCATTTAATATAGGCTAATAAAATATTCATGGAAATCATAGTGCATTTATATTTCTTCGAAGTAATGTTATGTGATTATTTTTTGAAGCTGCAATAATTCATTTATAGAGAATCTAGGAGTGCTGAGAACCTTTATGATTTAGGATAATCAATAATATAAGGAACATATGTAATAATAAAAAATAAGTGAAAAGGAATTTATAAATCCAATTTCTGCTTTTAAGGGTCTAATAAATTTAGAATAGGGAAAATTCACATGACTAGTTTTTGTCACAATATAGAAAAATCAAGTTTTTGTTAATGAGGTGTAATTTTTCTCCTCTAAAATTCACTTACATAAAAATAAAATCACTCTACAAATCTATACTACATGTCTAATGTGTACCAAAAACTTCTATTGGAAAACCTTTTAGCACTTTAAAAAATAAAAAAAGTCACTCTATAAATCAACAAGAAATATGAAATTCACAATAGAAATTGTTACTAGAATCTTTATACATCTATGGTTTGATTTTTTAAATTTATGTTTCCAAAGGTCATTTTGTCAAACCTGAACCCAAAAAATTACATTACAATATTTAAGTTTTGTTTTGATTATGATTTGGTATTCTCTAAACTTTAAATGGATTTATTATAGAATTTATTGTTCGTAGTGTCTAGTTCCTTGCCAACTCTTCAACTATAGATATTGAATTGTTTTAAAATTTTCTTGACTTTTATGAAAAATAGGCTAAAAATGAATGCTCCTATGGCTAGTTGGGTTCATGTTGATGCTATATATTTGATATTAAATCATAAAGAGAATCGTATTATTGTACAAGTTCTATGTCTATCGATCTTTGGAAAAAAATGAACTCTTCATATTGAATAATTATAGTAAGAAAATGAATGAATTTGATTAAATATTATAAGGAAAGATGAATATCTTGGATTTAAGTTAGACATACTCCACGGTGGTATTACTAATGAATTGGGTATGCTCACTCAATTTAAAATAATTTATCTTTAAAATAATATTTTGATATGAGTGGAGGACATTTGAGTTTGGAAAACTATCAAAGTTACAAAAATTGAACTTAGAGGAAAATTAAATCACTAGAGAAATCACAAGATATCTCTCTAATTGTTCTCAACTCCAACAACTTAATTTAGCTAGTAATTAATTGAGTGGAATAATTAATCTTATATGAAAATTATGTCAATATAAATATTCCATTTTGTAAGAAGTCTATGAAGACTAATACCACCGCTATCTAAGTCCTCCAGCTTGAGTTGGAGAAGAGGAAGCTAGAAAAGCTAGACATGATTGTTTCTTCAACCCCTTCCTTTGATGTTATGAATTCCCCCAAAAATAGGAAGGATAAAGGTAAAGGAAAAGCTATCATCCATAATTCTAACTAGGAGATCCCTACTTACATGGTGCACACAAAGCCCAAGGATCTATCTTACTTGGAGAAGCTTGACTTTCTGAGTAAAGAATGGCATGCCATAAAATTCCTAAATCTAATGGATAAATAGTAGTTAATGTTTGTTTCTCTTGTGTTGGTCCTTGTATTTTTTGGTTACTTTTTTGTTTTTATTATTGGTGTCTAGTCTCACTTACTGTGAGACTCATACTTTTATCCTTTATGGTTGGTTGGTACTAGGTTTGGGATCTTTTCCATGTCCTCTCTAGGTGAGGTAAGTTGAAAGATAACCTATGTCCCAATATATTATCTACTAGATCAACCAATTTATTATTATAGTCTTTCTTAGCCACCTTCTTAGCTTATTTTCTTTATTTTAGCTCTTCTTTCAACTCATTGATCTTGAAAGCATAAGTTTCCATATCATAGAAAGATGTATCCATGGAGGATTTGGATGGTAACAAGGCCACAACTTTATTATTTCTTGCAAAAACTTCAAATTTTCATGTTGTGTCTTGTTGAATTTTACTTAAACAACTTATTTACTATAGCTTCACTAACAAGTGTACTTTTAACAACCAAAGCTACTACTTGAGGAGCACTAATATTTGCAAGTCTTATGACAACTAGATTTCCAATGAGTTCATTCACATCCTTTATTACTTGTGGATTTCTCGTCTCTAGATGTATGTATACCATATTGTTAGGGCTTCATACTTTTCTTTAAACCTTGAGCCAAAATATAGGCCATGAGGTTCTTCTTCATATTATAATATGGGTTTATTTGTGTCTTACCTTGTAATTGTATCTGATTAAATGTAGAGACAATATCCCATCCTTCCAAAAGTAAGCACCCACTTTTTCTTGAAATCTCTCTTCCCTTAGTAGTGATCTGACTCACATCAAAATTGACCTCCTCCAAAACCCTCTTTCCCATATCCTCCTACTCATCCTTGGATGTATTATTATTTTTCTCTTTCATGATCAAATCATATTGCTCTACCTTATTCTTGATCAAAAAGACCTTAAATTTTTCTTTAAAATCTTTAGAATTAACAATTTTATCATCTAACATGAAAGTTGTACATGCTAGTTCCCTAACATAATTTATGGACTCTCCCCGAATCTCAAAATTGGTTATCATTCTCTCATGAGAGGGAATCTCAACCATAACCCTTTTGGGTGAACTCACTAATTTACTTATCTGTAAAATATTTGGAACATCATCTTCATCATTAGGATGCTCAACCAAATTTTGAGGACATATTTATTGTAGAGGTTGTATCTATTGAGGAGGATGCTATACAATCATATGAGTTATAGTCCTAGGCTTGTCCATTTCTAATTTGGGAGGTTTAGTTATAAGATTAACAAAATTATCAATCATTAATAATATCCTAAGGATTAGTTCCTTAATCTCTGAAAATGGTCCTTTGTGTGAAGGTTTTGATCCCTTCTTATTTTCCTTTGCAATTTGGATTCTTATCTAGGATTCTTTCATTTTCAATACATTTTCCTTAGAGGAGTAATTTATTCTTAAATCCTCAAATTTGACAAATTGGTGTGTATATCCAGCCAATTTGACCTTAGTTCGAACTTGGTGAATGTAGTTCTATAGGTAAGAATTCCTTTGCATATCCACCTTCATCATATATGATTGCAATTTGGAGTTTAACAACTTGAGGCCTTATTTGGAAGTGATCATAAAATTAGAGAAAATAATGCCTAGTGGAAAGAAAGGCCCGTTATTCACATTTCTCAAATGAGTCTTATCAACCTCATTTAGCTACCACATAATTTGTAAAAAGGAAATTCAGTCTAGCATTGTCCTTGGTAATATGTGAAGTGAAACTGGTGCACCATATATTTTGATTACTATATAGTGGAAATGAAAGAAATAATCACCCCAATTATGATCAATCCCCAACTTTGGATTCAGGTATAGTGGCCTCAAGAATCCTATGTCCTTATAAATTTTCCAATCAACAAGAAACCTTGAATTCCTTATAACTTCCCTAACAAAGAACTCCTCAAAAACCACATAGTTGGACTTGTTGCAATGCATATCCCAAATGTAAGACCATTCTCAGACTGGAAATATTAAACCATTCTCATCTTGGGATATTATCTGTATTTGAGGGGCCCAAATAATTTTCCCACTATAAATAATGGTGTGACATAAGAGATAATACCACTTAAAATGTATAATATTTTCATCTCCTTTTATTGCTATCAGTGCTTTGTGGATCCTGTCTGAGATGAATGTGGAATAATTAAAATTTATATTCAAGTCCCTATTTTGTACATCTTCATCCATTACCAACAAGGGTGTTGGTATCCACATCTTGGAATCCATTACTAAAACTTGACATATTTCATAGTATTTTTTGTTAAAATAGTCCAAAAAAATGTCATACTTGAAGGGCTCTACTTCATCCCTAGTAAACCTCACCAATTTCTTATCTAGACCTCTTCTTTTGTGATGAGGGAGACATTTAATTTTGAAGCTCTCCCTATCACTTGAATATTCTCTTTGGAGGGATTCAAGGTTAAATGGAAGACCTAACAAATGTAACCCCTGTCCAAACTTACCAAATTTATTCCCTTGTTGAAGATAGTGCTTGTCTTAGGGTCATATCTTCTTGTAATTACTTTGATTAGGTATAAATTTATGAATACCTTTAGGATTGGGATAGCCAATCGTCCCAATTCTAATCTCCATATATTGGAAAGAGGCCATGGTGATTGACACTTCTTAAATACATATCTAAAAATATTCCACCCTTGTGGTGAGATAGTGGCATCCCTAACACTATTTTTCCTATCCACCAATTTTTATAAAAGTATGCCAACATCTTATACATGCTTATCTCTCTTAGATGACCTAATAATTTTTTGTAGTATATCCTTATATAAACCCCTATTTAACTTTCCTAATGGGTTGACCATTTTGGGAACTAGGTTTTAATTTATAGAGTTAGGGTTTTATGAGTAACTAGGGTTTTTAATTCCTTTCAAAAATTCACAAAGTATGGGGCTTCTATTCATGATTTTCAACTAAAATTTGATCTAGAACCAAACTAGAAAATCCTTTCAGACACACAAATTGCACAATACAGGTCAAGAAAATAAACGTACTCATTTTCCCCCTTAAAGAAACCTAATTTGAATTTTTCAAAGCTCAAGCAACTTAAATTTCACAAATTCTTTGCTAAGGACACTTTGTAAGGTTTTTGAGAACTTAAAAAAGGTAATTTCCTTGAAAATGTAGAAGAATTTTGTAGATATTGGTAGAAAATTCTATTAAGGCTCATATGTGTGAACAAGGTGGTTATAGGTAACAATTTTCAAGTTTTGAATATTGTAAGGAGGCTAAGGTAGTGGAAAAAATTCCTATAGTAATCTTGAGAGGAGGATAATGCAAAAATTTATAGATCTTTACAATAGTTAGAAAAAATTAAACATAAATAAACATAAATATCATGCATACCACAACACAGTGATTTATGAGGGGAAAACCCTTTCGAGAGAAAAACTCCACACTCCAAAAGCCACCTAATACATTATTCAAAAATCATGAAGATTACAATATACTTGCAAAGCAAGCTTCCCATAGGAGTATTACCAACTAGAGATCTAGAGACAACATGAGCTCTATTAGACTCTCATAATACATCATAATACACAGTTGTAATACAACACCCTCATACAATAGGGTTGCCTTGTAGGGCAAGACAAACCAAAAAAATATCTACCATCATATCTGTGACCTAATGACGAATGGTCTAGATTTATAATATATCATTAATTTAATGTATGTCAACAGTTTAATATATTTTAAATTATTTTTACTAACACACTCAAATTTTTCTCCACCCCATGCTCCCATTGTATATTACACCTATAAGCGTAACTAGTAAATATATTAAAAACATCCTATACAAAATAAGCCTTATATAATTACATGGCTGAGAAACATTTTCTAAAAAATTCTCCCACTTCTGAAATTCCTTGAAAGAGCAACGAGAGGAAGTATAAACATTTTCTCTTAATTGCTAGGGTTTGAAAGGACCATAGAATCAAAACACCATCTAAAATTTTTTATGCTTATAGGCTTAGTTGAATAACCAAAAACATTCATCAAAATCTTTACCTTAACTAGCTTCACCCTACTATCTTCAACCATATATCTAACAAAATGATATTGTACATCAATGTTCTTGGACCTGGAATGAAATTTCAAGTTCTTATCTATACATATCACACTCTGAATATCACAATAAGTTTTTACTACACCTTCTTTTATTCCAATATCTTAACACAGTCTCTTAAGGAAAATGGCTTCTTTACAAGCATGAGTAGCTACCATATACTCAACTTTAGTAGTGGACAAAGCAACCACAACCTATCACTTACTCATCCAACTAATTGCACCACCAAATAAAGTAAACGCATAAGCACTAGTGGATTTTTTTCTATCAACCTCTCTCGTATAGTCTGGATCCACATAACCATGAATATCAAGAGAAACCTCATCTTTAGTAAAATTACTATGATAACACAAGGAAGAGTTTGAAGTACCACACAAATATTTGAAGACTCTTTTAACTGCATTCCAATGAACTCTATCGAGATTAGACATATATCTAGAAATAAATCCTAGTACTTGGGAAATGTTTTATCTAGTATAAACCATAACATACATCAAAATTCCAACTACACTTTGGGAAGGAACTATTCTCATCTCTTCCATCTTTGAAGGGGATGTTGGAAAATTTGAAATAGATAAATTTGTTCTCGCATGTTAAATCTTTGTAAAATTGAATTAACATACTTAATTTGGCCAATACATAGCTTATTATTCACTCTATCTCTTATAATTTATATCCCAAGAATGTTCCTAACTACACCAAGATTTTCATTTCAAACTTAGCTCCAAGTTGAGACTTCAGTTTTGAAATAATACATTTTCCTTTGTCAATAAATAACATATCATCAACATATAATTTAATAAATAGGAAACAATCACCATCAGTTTTATAATAAACACAATGATCTGATTTAGAATGCACAAATCCCAAACTCAATACATGTATCAAATTTTTCGTACCACATTCAAGGACTCTATTTTAGGCCATACAAAGATTTATTCAATTTTCAAACTAATTAACTTTTACCTTTCACCACGTAGTGCTCTAGTTGTGTCATATAAATATATTCCTCCAAGTCACCATGAAGGAACATAATTTTCACATCAATTTTCTCAACCTTTAAACTATAAGAAACAACAATAGAAGAACAAATCTAATGGATGCTATTTTTGCGTTAGGAGAATGTTCAACAAGACAATTGAGAGGGGGGTGAATCAGTTGTAGCAATCTTAACCTTTAAAACTTTCACCAAAATTTAGATCAATAACCATTCATAAATACTTTACTCTACTAACGTGATTAATCATTGTGTAGAAGAAAAAATTGAAAGAAGTAAAACCATATACAAAATAACACCAGATTTATGTGGAAACCCCAATGAGGGAAAAACCATGGTGAGGATTAGCTCACAACATAAATAATTTCAAAACCGAATACAAAGGCTCACTGTCGAAAAGGCTCATTGCCAAGATAGGAATTACTTGTTCAAAACAGGACTTATTGTCTAGTGAGGGCTCATTGCTCGAAGGGCTCATTGCCATAGAATTGCAAAGAAGATAGAAGAGGATTGTCATAGAGAGAAAACTATTTGAATGTACTAGGGATTCCCACCGCAATTCACTCACACACTTGTAGGCATGCTTGAATGATAAAGTACACCTTCAACTCACTGCCTCCAAGAACTTGCCACTTGAATTTCACACTGATCTGCTCAAACTCACATCACACATACTATTTCAAATCTATCTTGAATCTATATTTTCATATATCTTGCATCTATCTTATCTTTCATCAACATCTCAACTTATATTTATACCATCTTCAACCTTGAAACTCATCCAAGGTCGGCCACACACCATTTATATTTATAAATTCAAATTAGGTTGGTTCCGAAACATTCTACGGTGGAATTAAAATGAGGGTGACCCAGACACGTACTTAATAGGGACCTACATAAGTCCCAACATGCTTCACCACACTTACATGAACTTCGTAAGTAGTTTCTAACACAAGGTCAGCCAACTCTAGTGTAAAACACATAAAAAAAATAAGCACACATACTTAACACGGTCCAATCTCCTCAGATAAAAAAATTCACTTGAATACGATCTTATCAGATTATTCTCATAACTGAAAGTCCTAAAACCAAAACTTAGAGAAATTCAGAGCAACTACACTTCTCCCAGATCACAGCTAGACATACTAAAAATTATAGTACACATACTAGTCAAAATATCTCGCACTATATAATAATATAGAAGACAAAATTTTGGATACATCAACTAGCAACAACCATGAACAATATGTTTGAACAATAGAAGAATAGAAGCACATCCTATATCATATCCTAGAGCATCCAATGAATACCTACAAACCTTCTTTATTACAATTTTCTCAATATCCTTGACATATACAACCAAAAACCATCTTCCATGACATCAATGAATACAACAACTAGTTGACATCAATGAAAACACCTTCATATTTGCAACAATCTCACCCTTTTCATTGATGGCAAGTTGAAATAAATGAAAGCACCTTCATATTTTCAACAATCTCCCCCTTTGTCATTGATGGAAACACATGATGTGAAAAAGCATCAAAGACAACACAACAACTATGAACCATCAATCTCAAGATTTCAATTTATCTCCCCCTGAGTAGATAAACTTTTTCACATGATACTTTCTCCCCCTTTGACATCAATGACAAAGGAAAAGGATATTTTACATTGTTCTCCCCCTTTGTCACTAAGAAAATTACCAATATTGAATACTCCCCCTTAGGAGTACACCCAATCAACTGCACAATGAAAGAACAAGACACTACTTGCTCCTCCTGAGAGGTAGCCACCAACATCAATCTAGAAAGAAGATAGATCCATAAATCCACTGTACTGATGCATCTCCATATGTATCTAGTTCAATAAAGGAGGGGAAATAACCCCTAATTTCTCCCAAAGATACTCAAAAGTATATTTAAGAAGAGCCTTAGTAAATATGTCAACAATTCGATCCTTTTAAGGTACATACTCAAGCTTTACTTCATTCTCCATAACCTTCTCTCTCAAAAAGTGATACCTTATTGATATATGGTTTGTCCTTCAATGGATCACTAGATTCTTTGAAATGTTAACTGCACTTGTATTATCACAAAAAATAGAGATGAGATGATCATACATTACTCTGATATCCTTCAATGTCTATCTCATCCACAAAACTTGTGTACAAAAAGATGTTGCAACAATATACTCAACCTCTGCAATGGATAAGGAGCTTGAATCTTTCTTTTTACTTAACCATGACACCAATCTACAACTAATAAAGAATGCACCACCACTTGTACTTTTTTGTCATCAACACAACCTACCCAATCTGCATTTGTATAAGCACTTAGTGTAAAATTAATATCCCTAGGATACCATAAGCCATAATCTGGAGTCCCATTTAGATATTTAAATATCCTTTAAAGAGTTACAACATGTGTTTCTTTAGGGTCCTCTTGAAATCTAGCCACAAGACAAACTATATGCATGATATCTGGTCTGGTAGCAATTAAATAAAATATTCCTCCAATCATTGATTTGTATTTTCTCTGATTAGCCTTGGGTGAATCATCATCTTTACTCAATTTGCATCCAATCGCCATAGGAGTGCATAACGGTTTGGAACCATCCATCCCAAACTTCAACATTTCTTTTATATATTTTAATTGTGAAATAAAAATCCCTTTTTGTTTGATTGTTTCGTAGCTTGAGAAATAAATTAATCTCACCAAACATAGACATCTCAAACTCTTTTTTCATTTCTTCAGCAAACATCTTGCACATTGTTTCATTTCCTCCAAAGATAATATCATCAATAGACACAACTACTATCAATATTTTGTCATTTTTCAATCTTGAAATACAAATTGCTATATGCAGTACCTTTACTAAAACCTTGCATACCAAGATCTAGGAGCTTGCTTCAATCTATATAAACCCTTCTTTAATCTATACACAATGTCTAGTTGATTTGACAACTGAAATCCTTTTAGTTGTTCCATGTAGTCTTCTTCTTCCAACTCACCATTCAGAAATGCAGAATTTACATCCATATGATAAAATTTAAAATCCTTGAGTAGTGAATGCCAAAAACATTTTGATAGCTTCCATCCTAGCCACCAAATAAGAATTATCCTAAAAATCTATACCTTCTACTTATGAGTAATCCTTACACACAAGCGTTGCTTTATTTTTGACCACTTCTCCATTCTCATTCAATTTTTTTATGAATACCCATTTTGATCCAATTATGTTTTTATCTTCTGATCTAGGAACCAATTCTGAGGCGGGTGATCCCACAATAGTGGTTTACAATTTTTGGCCAAACTGGACACTTAAATTATTATTTTTAACTAAATATTCACATTCGGGAACCTATACCGGCTAAACTGTGAGGAATTTGAAGATGATGTAAACTAGAGTCTTGCCACATTTTGTTTGTAGATTCTAAAAATGTTTTTTTCAAAAGTTTTGGAATCAGATTGCACTTCTTTTTCCATCTCTCACGAAAACAATTTTTTGTTTCAGAAAACAACATTTTTTTAAAAGAGATGCACACCATATAACGGATAAATTTTTTTCCTTGAAGGATAAAATTCTAATTCTTTCGAATTTAGATTGATAACTCCGATATCTAGTGCTTCCACTTGGTTAGATAGTTGTTTATTGAATATTTTATCTTTAATCAAGATTAAAAGTCAAACCAATTACAATTCAAAAATATCGCGACTATATAATGTGTAAATTTTATTGTATGTATCAAAATTAATTATTATTATTTTGTTGGATCAAGGACTCCAATATCTAGTGCACTCATATTTTTCAAAAAAATAAATTGATAATCTTCTATTTTTCCACATGTGCAGAATAGAGAGGTTCATTTTTAGTGAAAAACCTATATTTAATAAAACTTAAAAGATAAATAGATAATAAAACTGAAACATATTAAAATTATATTCCTTGGATAGCTCATTCTAAGGGCTACTTGATACTTGTTGGGTTTGTGAAGTCTCCTCCATTTTCATTCTCAAATCAAGCTTCGAAGTGCAAAATTCTAGATATTTTTCGTGCCTCGGAGGGTGGAGGTGAAAAAAGGGTGGTTCGGTCGAACCCAAATAATATGTTCAATCGAACATGAGTTCGACCAAACTATGGTTCGACTGAACCACTTTGAAATATAATTTAAAAATGTATTTCATGGGGGTTCAGTCGAACCTACAAAATGGGTTCAGTTGAGCCCCCTAACATGAATCAATTTTACCATTTGTTTTACCGTTTTTTTTTTCTTCCCATTTTTTGATAGTTTTATTTTATTATATATAATATTAATATAAATATAAATTATATTATTTTTATATTATAATGTATAATATACTTATTATTACAATATATTATAAGAATATATTATTATTATTATTATTATATATTATAATATATAATTATTATTATTATAATATTAAAAGTATATAATTAAAACTTATGTATATTAGAAACAACCAAAAAGCATTTTGGGATGAGTTTTGGATTGGGCAGTTTACTTGATGGTAGGAATGATTCAAACAAAAGGTTTTTCTCTGAGATCTCATCTAACAATATTGGAATTTCACAGCCTTGTTTTGCTGCCCCTCAACCAAGGTCTAATATGAACATGAACATCTATAGCTCCACACCCAAGCTCTCCTTGATGCTGGTAGGTGTTCTCTTTAACCATAAATCATAAAAACATGGGTATTGATGTGGAAATGCATATTAATTTGATTTGCTTAGGGGAATTTTGTTTGTTTATAGATATTTAAGTAAGTATATTTTATGATGGGCATTGTTAGACAGACAGGTATCTTGGAAGGAAAAGAAGACATGTTTGGCAGTAGTAGTGGAGAGTCTCAGCTTGGGATCTATAAAGAGATGAAGAACTATACAAGAGCAGGTCTGGCAATGACAAAATGGAAGGGAATGGATTTGGTGATGAGTAGGAAGATAACCATCCCTAAAAGAAGCGCTATCACATGCATAATCCTTAGAAAATTTAGGAGATGGAAGTGTATGCCCTTTTTCATTAAACAATTCAATACTTGTCATTCATTGAGAATTGTTGTTTTTGACTTTATTGCTATTTTGGGTTTTCTACAGGATTTTCAATGAGTGCCCTCACTCAGATGAGAAGCGAAGGTAGCTTCTGAGTAAGCAATTGGGGCTTGCACCATGCCAGATTAAGTTCTAGTTCCAGAATCAGTGAACCCAGATTAAAGTATGTGGGGATTAAGAAAATGACCAAAAATTTGTAGTAATGTTGCAATATTGATGAACTTTAGGGTTTCATTCTTTATTCCTTAAATTTTTATAATTATGGATTTTCAAATCTTGTATTTTTAGGCTCAACAGGCAGGATAATAAGAAGCTTCACTTGGAGAACATGGAAATTAAAGAAGCCATGATAAATCCCATATGCACCAACTGCGGAGGACCTGCTATTATTGCAGAAGTGGGAGAGGGTACAAGGGTTTAGGGTTTAAGGATTAATGGTAGATGGGAGAGAGGGAGATGGGGTAGGAGGGAGAGACTTGAGAGAGAGAGGGGGGAGTGGGAGAGAGATAAAGGGTAGGGGGTACAAGGGTTTAGGGTTTATGGGTTAAGGGTAGAGGGGAGAGAGGGAGAGGGGGTAGGAGGGAGAGACTTGAGAGAGAGAGGGGGGAGTGGGAGAGAGATAAAGGGTAGGGGGTATAAGGGTTTAGGTTTTAAGGGTTAAGGGTGGAGGGGAGAGATGGAGAGGGGGTAGGAGGGAGCGACTTGAGAGAGAGAGGGGGGAGTGGGAGAGAGATAAAGGGTAGTGGGTAGAAGGGTTTAGGGTTTAAGGGTTAAGGGTAGAGGGGATCTCAAGATAGAATTAGTGAGTGAGTGAGAGAGAGAGGGTTTCAGGGTTTAAGGCTTAAGGGTAGAGGGTAGAGGGGAACTTTCTATTTCCATTTGCGGTATTTTTTGTGAACTAAATTGATGGCAACTTTTTTTTTTATTTGTATTGATTTATATTTTAAATATGTGTACAATAATTTTATAATTAGATAATAATTAATTTTAAAATTTACATAATTTCCCATGAAACAATTTGATGGAACAAATATAAGTTGTATATATAATTGTATATAAGATTCTTAAACTTAAGAATTCCATGAAACAAATATAAGTTGTATATAATTGTAATTTAGGAAAAATGATTTTAAAAAACTTCACTAGGTTTCAAATAAGTATTGAAAGCATATATATGGGTTTAAACATGCAAGCAAAAAAAGTGAGAGACAATGCTATCAAAGATTCTTGAACTTAAGAATTTTCCATGGAACAAATATGTACATATAATTGTAATCTACACAAAATTATTTACAACTATGTACAAGTTACTATAAGTTCTCACTTGAACATGTATAGGGTTACAAGTGAACTTGAAAATCATGGATATAATCTAATTCAAAGATTCTGGTTCAACCCGCTCTTCAATAACATGTAGAATTTTTTGATGATCATCACTATCTAGTCTCCATTTTCTTCAGCCATGTGCATGTGGAACTACATGAAGATGTAGGGCGGTAGCAATTATTAAGTGACTATATTGATATACCTTGTTATCAGGTTGATAGTCAACAAAATGAATCCCATGCTGAACAACTTTGACTTGTTTTAGATATGTCCCTTGCACTACAACAAAACCTACATGGTAAGCATGAACCTAAGGTAAGACATATGAATGTGTACAACATTCCATGCTCAAGGTTTGTGCAATATATATTTAAATGTTTATAATTTGTAATGTGCACATGTGAACACAATGTATATATAATTTTAAATTCAAAATCACCTATGGGAAATGACATTCCATCACTTGTTTCAGGTTGTGTTTGCTTATTCCTCTCTTCTGTGCAACACAATAAATAATAGCTAACACCTTCGATGTTTCCAAGCTCTGCTATGACTGCAAAAATATCTCCTATACACAAAATTTACACAAAATAATTTTTAAAAAAATAGAAATGTCTCTAAAGATCATTAACTAGATATATATATATAATATTTAAATTATTGAAAACTTACACATGTACCTTTTCTAACCAATCCTAAAATATGGTCATAATCAATTGAAATCAAAGGAATGTCTTCACATATTTCTTCCTCATTTTCATCATATGTTTCTGAAACAACTAGTGGCACTGTATCCCATTTACCAACATATTCAAGTTCTTGGTTATTGCATGCATGATCAAAGTTTCCTACAATGCACTCAGTGCAAAAACAAGAGTAATCACTTGTGTATAATGTCCATCCATGGTGACTATCTAAACTCCTAACACAATGCAAAGATCTTGTTTTTTCTATGGTCTTGCATCCATGCATCGATCTTCTATCCACACCTAGATACATGTACACCAAAAAACTTATGTGAACAAACATGTATATATATATAAATTTTAAATTTAAATAAATTGAAAATTTTGAAAATATAATTTATACATACCCGATATCTCCCAAAACACTCTATGTCGAATATTTCGGTTTGTTCTCAAAGATGCATCGACCACATTTGATGCTTTCTTAAAGCTCGTTTGATGCAAGCTCCTACCCCATCATGTTCACCGTTTCCATGCTCAATCTAAAAAAACTCCAAACATGTGGTATTTTGTAGATTTTATGATATCTACAAAGTGCATAGAATGGCCATGAAGATTTGAATTGTGCCCCACATCCATCTGACAATACAAAAATATTTTCAAATTTTACACCCCTACTTCTTAAATTCTCAAAAAAATTGTAAAACAATGTTGGACAAAAAGCGTTTCATGCTCTTTATCATCACTTATATAAAAGTGATATTATTTCTTAATGGCTCATTCTTCATCTATACTCTCAACACCATCCAATTCTGATTGTGCATGTCGATAACACACATGAACCATAATAGTGATCTGCTTTGAAAAGTAATACTCTAATTGAATCTCCTTTTGATGTACAAAGGAGTAATTTGTTGCAAAGTCAACTATTGATAGAACTGTTCCAAGTGGGAAAGTATCTCTCAATGTTTGGAATTATTGTGTTTGCCACTTAGCAAAAAAAGAATGTTGTATATATGGTTGTATCAATTTTAAAAAATATTCCATAAATTTTCCAATAGGAATCTCCTCTTCTACATAGTTCAACCTTTTGGATTCTTTCCCAAAATTTGTTTCAACTTTACATACTTGTAAGGTCTGTGTGAGTAAAATATGTGAATAAGCAATAAACCACATGTAATCAATGAAACATTACATTAGAGAATTCAAATAACAATCTAATCAAATTGAAACAAATAAACTCTCTAAAAATAGTACTTACCTCTTGCAATTTACTATCTTTGTTAGGTCAGTATCCTCATTTCTTGAAGGAAATTTAGCCAGATTTCCACATGTCTCACAAATTCCTTTTGTGCAGTTTATTTGAGGTTCATTTTCATGCACATAATATATCCTTTATGAAAAAACTTTCCTATATAGGAGGTTCTTTTTGAAAACCACAACTTTCTTCTCTCATCTTTTGAAACACCTAATAGTAGAGATCAAATTCAATATGATAGTAAGAACAAGTTTCAAAAAACTTGTTTATCTTAACATAATATGGATTTAACCTTTCAAACATTGTTTTCCCAATCTTTATATGAGGATATTTATTCTAAAAATTCATATACATCTCAAATTGTATTATGTCTAGCCAATGTTTGATATGAATTTCATAAATACCAGGCCCAATCCTATGTCTCATAACATCTCTAGTATTTGATGATGGACGAGTCTGATCATGCCAAAAACTTGAGATCAAGTTCCTAAAAACATCTTCAATCCTGTTAGAATGGGGAGCTCTACACATAATTGCCCAATTTCCTTTTGAACTATCATCCAAAAAATTTCTCTTTTCCTCATATTTTATTAATGTGGTTCTACTATAACCAATTTCAGCCGAAAGTGTAGACATTTTTCTTTTTCTTGCTACATCTTGATGTACAACAGATGTCAACATCACCCTTCTTGTAGTGGCCTTTCCCAATGGAATCTAAACCCTTTTTAACATTTTGAGCAATATCCTTTTGTAATCACATGTGTTTCTTCTTATTTGATGTCAAATGTACACCCAACAATTGTAATGACTCTTTCAGCTCATTACGAAGAAGTAAACATGATAACAATTGGGTTTTTTCAAGTGTATCAAGATGATTGAAATGATCATTGATTATTTCATTTATAGATTTAGTCATTGAACCCTTTCTCTTATTATAAGGCTTGTTGGCATAACATTTCAATTTCCCCATATCCATTTCAAGTAAATGATCTAAATTTCTATAAGAAATTTGTTTCATCACCTTTTTAGCTAGTCTTATATGCTCATGCATACCAGTAGAAGGAAGTAATCCTAACCCCTCTCCAACATGTATTGTGTGAACTTGGGCCTCCTCCCTATCTTCAAGGTCCATTTTTTCTTCATCAGATTCATTTGATCCAATATCTAGATTTGGCTCGACTTCAACAAGAGAACTTATGGATGGTTGAGCCCTTTCTACATGTCACAAAATATTTTGCAAAGAAAGTGAGAGATGATTCTATATAATTGAATTCTATGTATGCAAACAAACAAAGTAATATAAGATATGATGCTATAAGTGAAAGAAGTTTCAGCTAGTTTTTTATTCTCATCCATACTAGTAGAAGGAAGTGATCCTGACCCCTCTCCAACAAGAATTGTTTGAACTTGGGTCTCCCCCCTAACTTCAAGGTCCATGTCTATGAAAGATGACTATTTTTTAGTATTAAAGTTTCCAAGTTAAATCTAACATAGTTTTCATAATTGGAAATATATTTATAAGAAAAATAAATTGAGGTGTTAATAAAAGTCCTAAAAACACACTTAGGAGATAGAGAGAGAGAGAAGAAACAAGCATGTACCTTGTTTCTTTCTATGATAATTTTCCAAGTTTTCTTCACGCCTCTTTTTTTCTTCTTCTTTTGATAATTTTCATTGAGACACATTTTTTCTTTTTCTTTCTTGTCCCATTTTCTTCTTCAAGTTAAAGATGACTCAAAACAAATCCCCTACCAACTTAGTTAAATTTGCCTCCAATATTTGCCTCCTTGATAAATGTGCAAAAACCTCTTCTCCAAAATCTGTGCACCAAGTGATATAAATGTGAATTAATCTTGCAATTTGATATGGAAATATGAAAAATAACTAGATCCTAGTTTAAATGAATCAAATGGTAATCAAACAAGTTATTTCATTGTGGAGTTTGTTGTTATTTAATGTATAGATATGCAACATATCTAGTGATTTTAGAATTTTGTTACTTGTCAAAAAGATAATAGAGGTATAATTTGAATTGAATTTTATTAAAGTTTCAAAGAATAAAATTTTCCTATAATATACATATATATATATTAGACTATAGGAATCTAGTAGCATGACCCCCTATAAACTATAATGTGCTTGGTAAACTTTTTAACATGACTGGCAGTGTTGGTGCGACATGCCCTCTGGTACCATGGGTGTGGGGGAGACTAGACCTCATGACCAACCTCCTGCAACAAGAAAGGTTTAGCCAACCAAGCTAGGGCCCCCACCCCAAATTTTCCTATAATTTAATAATGTTGTAGATTAAGAGATTATTTATGAAATAATTTAACACAAAATGAGGGAAAGTGTTTGAAGGATGGTAGATTTAATTATAAAAGGAATGTTCCTACCTAGATTCTTTATAATTATATTTTTTTCTCAACTCCTCAATGGTTCATGTTAGCAAAAGTGTTTGAAGGATGGTATATTTAATTATAAAAGGAATGTTCCTACCTAGATTCTTTATAATTATATTTTTTTCTCAACTCCTCAATGGTTCATGTTAAGTCATTTTTAAAAAATAAGAGTTTTGTGTACCACAAAGTGATGCACTCTATTTGTTCTTACTTTCTATCAAGATTTTAATTTCATCATTTTTATCAAATTTTAAAACTAGAAGAACATGTCCAAGATAATAAATTATAGGCTCAAGTAAATACACTCATTTATAAAATATCATTAGTTTACTTGAGCTTGGGAGTCATTTATTTTATAATTTTTGATTGCTTACTATAATTTATTCAATTTTCCTACACGTACAAAATATTTATTGTGGTCAACATGAATGAAATTAATTATAAAGTGGCATTCATTTCCTAAAATTCTACTAGAGATCAATTGTATATATCATATAAGGAAATGTAAGTTGTAAGAGATCATCAAATAAGAAAATGTATGTTTATTGAATATAAGAAAATATATACATATATCATATAAACATGCAAACATATTAATATTGATCAATGTATAAACATGTAACATGTTATAAGAAAGTGCCAAATGTATGTATATCATAAAAGAAAATGTAAGTTAGAGATCATCAAATGTGGAATACTAAAGATCATCATATAAGAAAATGTTGAATACTAAAGATCGTCATATAAGAAAATGTAAGTTAGAGATAATCAAAGGTCAAATACTCAAAAGATCATCATATAAGAAAATACATGTAGTAAAGATCATAAATCTAATGCAGGGACTAATATGAATGTCGTCTCCTAGTCGAACAATCATCTAAATGAGAACGGTCTTGCTTTGATGGATGCGTTGAGTCCTACAAATAAAATGGTACATACAAAATGTGTTAAATACATATAATTTATATTAAATAAATTTTATGAAAGTTATTTTTAAGAATGTACTTGTATATTTTTAAATATGTATCTAGATCTATGCATACATATGCATGTACATATACACGTGTATATATAAAAATTTAAAACTCACATGTCCACTAGGAGCAGATTCATCCACAGAGTTACATCCATGTACACAATCTAGAACAAGGCTAGGAGTGACATGAGGTATGTCCACCTACAATATATATTCATATATATCAGTACATGAATATCTAGTTAAAACTAAAATTTAAAAATAATTAAAAAGGAATTGAAACATGCACATGCACACATACATGCACATCATCTGATATCGGATGACCTGAGTCCTCTAAAATAGTCGCCTCCACCATATCAACTATATAGTCAAGTGATGAACCAATATATACATCCATCTAATCTATCCCATGTCGTTCCATAAATGATGAGTGACGAGGACTGTGTAGGTGAGATGGCATCGAAGATAACAAACCAACACCAATCAACATCTCAATAAAACCAATAGTTTGTGCAGTTGTTGATTGATCAGATGGTGGATCCTGACATGCACTAGTGTTGGGTTGGGAGTGATGGGATCCTAGAAGTGAATGAGCTTCGCATGCCAAATGATCTCTAACATGCTCTACACCAATCCCATAGTCTAATGCAATGAAGGCATATGCCTCCAAGAGGTCCTCAACCAAACAATGCAGAGTCTTGCATACCATATCTCCTATAAGTGCCTCAAGATATGTGGGACTAGGGATGCCTGCTGCTGTGAAAGGATCCATGGTGGTCCACTGTGATGAAAATGGCATGGATCAGGAACATCTAGACATCAAATAATGACATACATGATCAGTAGATATCCTAATGGTGGTAGCTGCAATGTCACCTACAGTGTCAATTGCTTCCTTTTGGGAAGCAACAACAACCTCATCTGTTATGGGGGCTAGAGTTGGTGTGAGAGTAGGATACCTCTTGCCAACCAATACCCTAAACACTGGGGCCGGTCTATCTACTCGATGATAAGTCGTCCTGTCAACAATCATGCCATGCTCCTGACCAATATATGGTGGAATGTCCAAGTAGTTGACTTTGAGGCCCAAATGGACCTCAGCATACAACTGCTGAACAAAATATAATGGAATCTGGTCATTATTTGGGTATTGACCATGTGCTACGAGAAATCATGGGTAGATCAATGAGGCCATAGCAAGATCGACACATCTGGTGACCTAGTATGCACTAACCTTACGTACATTTTGATAAAATGGAAAAAAATTGGTTTTTATCATTTATTTGGTCACACTATCCTAGTATTTTTTTAAGGGGAACCTCACCATGTACTTCTTCTCACATACGGGAAAGAATAGCAGCTACTCTATCTAGAGAAAATGCACCAGGCCTCTCAAGTTCATCTCTTAGATTTTCTAGACTATGTAATATTGACATGCATGGTTCATAATATATCCCTGTGTTTTCACCCTACACTAATGAGTCTCTCAAGTTCTTAATCTCATTAGTGGTATTTGAAAACAAAGATTTTGGAGGTGGAACATCTGTATTTTCGATGTTATATATGTATGTACACCTAAAGGAGCAATGAGAGCTTGGTTTAAATAATATATCTAGATATAGGGAATAGAAATCTAAAACAGTTCTAATAATTCATCTACTCATCAATAATATTTTCATACCATTAACAAAAAACATGTTCAACATCTATCATAGTTTTTAATAATCAAAACATTCAAATTACTAGATTGCACATAAAACATAATCTAAAACAATTCTTAAATTTAAATTTACAAGTGTGCACTCTAGTACAAAATGTGCCATTAAAGACTTAAAAAATATTGATAAAGGTTGCATCTAAGATTTATTTCCTACAACTAGTAATAAAGGGAAAGCGTCATTACTTAACATTGGTGGTCATGTAAAATCAATTTAGTCATTATTGTTGGCACAAATAAGAGAATAAAATGAGAGAGATGATAATGAAAGAATAGGAGAAAATGAATATTTAATCTTTGTACATATTTTTTCTATGAATATGTTTCACAATGATTTATGTACACACATTATTACAAAGCCTCTACCATTTTACATTAGAATTAGTAAAATTTGTCGGTAAGAAAGTGGAATATTTTCATTTTTCCCTCTTTCATTTTTAGAGCCTCATAGAAACCTTGTTAACAAGTATTTATATAAGTGTACATGAGATGTTCAAGGAAGATGCAGGTAGCTCCAACTATTTTGAAAGGTTGAAACCTATTAAATGCCCAAGTAATCCTTGAGAGTAAGGACATCTTTTTTATGTGGTCATGTTATCATATTCTTTAATCTAATACCATTAGTGATATGAGACTCCTCATTCTTAGAATATATTTCTATGAATTTTCGATATGATTTTAGTGTTATATAATTCATAATTTTTTTTCAAACAAATAAATTACAATTATATTCTTAATTGACATTCAAATAGGGAGGCATTAAGTTACAACTATTATTTTAATTCAAGATTTAAATTCAACCTAGAGAAACGCATATCAATCTACAAAATCCACGTGGATTCTCTAGTTTCGGTGTTACATCTCACACTACTATAGTAGGTGGATATAGTAAGTGGATATGTGCATCGAAATCATATATTATATGTATGTACACTATTTGACAAAAGTTGATAATGAAATGTTAGCCTACATACTTCAAGCATTTTTTAAAGTCAACTTGATTGAAATTTTAAACATGCAATAAGATTTGGCTTATCTTATTCAAGGCTCTAGCATTATTTATTATCATCTTCTGAACATATAAAAAATAGGTGTTCTAAAATATGTATGTAGATGGAAATCAAAATCAATGAGATATAAATTTGGTAGATTTTTTACTATGCTTAGTTTTAATTATGTAACACCCCACCGCGTAACCCAGAGGAAGTTACAATTACCTACATAAACGCTCAATTTTTTCCATTTGAAGTACAATTAACATGCAAGTTCACTACCCATTGCCAACAACCTCTAAGGTTACGAGACTGAGATTACTCTAAAACCCAAACAAAAAATATGAATTGAATCCATAACATTTATTTACTTAAGAAATTAAGAACACATACATTCCATACATGATAAATTGCACCATAATGATAAGAGATATAATAAGATCTCAAATAATTGTGAACCCCTAAACCTGCAAATACACAAGAGCAATAAATATGTTAGGTTGTTAGATCAAATGCATGCAAACAAGTATGAGAGATTCCCCATAAAATCCACCTATTTAAACTAATATTAGGAAATGAAGAACACAATACAAGAAATGAAGTTAAATCCTAATTAAGCCAATAGATTAGTAATGTCATGGGGGAATTGGTGCCAATAAAGTGTTGTAATTGGCCCTTTCCCAATTCCTAAGTTGCAATTTTCAATGATTGAGAAATGGTCAAATCTCCAAAGAGATTTGAGCATAACCTTGTTACAAATTGTGAAAATGGTGATAGGTTGAGTGAAATGGGAAAAATTAGCTTTCAATGTGAAGAGAGTAACTTTACATGCAATTGTGGATGAGAAATGAGGGGAGAAGCCTCCAATTTATAACTTTCAATTTGGAAGAGAAAATAAGATCTGAGCAATGTGGGACTAACTTTCAATCCAATGGTTGAATGCCACATGTCATGATGTGAATGGTTAGTGGTTGTGCACATTTTGGCCAAACTGCCAATAAATGCAATTTAGTTTGAATTTGAAATTGTGAAATGACTTGTTGAAGAGGGAAGGGAAATGAAATTAATGTCACTTGGCTCAAGGCCAAGGACATGCAAGAGGCCTTAAATGCCTTGTTTTAAGGACCAAGTCCACTTGGCCTTTTTGAATTCAAATAAGGGAATATTCCCTTTTGATCCCATGTGAGGGAAAATAGAGAATTAAATGAATCAAATTAATTGATTTATTGTGCAACTTGCATTCTCTAGAGGATTTTAATGAGAGGGATTAACTTAATCATGTTTTTGATTAATTTAATGAAGAATTAGATGATGTGACGATTTAGACTTAAATAGATGAATTAATTTAAATCAGAATTGAGAGGAAATGATTTGATTTATTTAACTAAGGAGGGAAATATTAGATTAAATCAAATAAGGTTTAATTTATTTAATTTAATAAGAGGAATTTAGAGATTTTAATCAAATAAAATGATTTATTTAATTAAATAGAAATGTAAGGTTAATTAAATTAAATTGATTAATTTAATCAAAGGAGGTGATAGACCTAATCAGATGAATAATGATTCATTAGATTAAGAGACATAATTATGATGAAATGCTAAGAGTGTGATTCCGGACGAAATGATGTTAGTAATTAGGATCAAGTGTGCCAAACCGGAAATCTACATTTTCTATGTCTACATTTTGCCCCTCTTTGAAGCAATGTACTTGTTGCATTGATTCAAAGAATAAACTATTGTGATCAAAGTTCAAAAAATTTCTTGAATTTTTTAGATGCCCCACTACTGCCCGAGTGGAAGGATAATTTTGGATACTGCCCCCTCGAGAGATCGGACGAAAATTTTGATTTTTTGGATGATCTCATGAAAAAAGATGACAAGGTGTTCAACAGGCCAGAAATGCCCCAAAATGCCTAAAAATAGGTTAAGACACCAAAGAAGATGTAACACATCTCTCGGTTGGATGAAAACAGGATCGGGGGACCAAAACCCTAGTTGGAAGGTCAAATTAGGTCCAAAAACCCTAATTTTCAGGCTTAAATAGACCTCAAGGGGTCACTTTCAATACATTTTCAATCTTAAACCTTGAAAAATTTGACACCTTTAGCTCTGAGTCCTGATCACGATGGCACAACGACAACTTCCTCTGCACGTGTCAGAGCGAGTACGAGTACATCAGTGACCAGTCACCGCAGGACCTGTGGTATGTACCCCTATCCAACTTTTATTTTTCTCATTATTCATGCATTAATTAGGGCTTAAGTTTGGTCTAGGCGGCATGGCGTGATATAGTGCCACGGAAACTACAAAGTCGGGGTCGTGCGGTCCTGTATAGAACCGCTTGTGCATAGAACATCGCGTGGCGTAGTTTAGGTTTTTTAGGGTTTCGATCACCAAACTCGGCTGCAAGCACAAATAGTGCAGCGTGGTGCAGTTTGTCAAAATGGGGTGCCAAAGTCTAGCGCATGATGTAGTTTGGAACATTAAAAACTGTGTCACTTTTGAAAACAGTGTCGCTTTTGCTGTTTCAAAGGCAAAATGCGATTCGGATAGTAGATTTTCCTTAGGTAAACTGATGCGATACCTTTGCTTGTGTAGGAGAGGCATGAGGTCATTCATTCGAGGGAGCATCGGTGGCCAGTACTTGAGAGATTACAGGATATGCATGTATATCTCTAGGAGCAGCTTGGGATGCTTGGTCTATGGCACGTTGCATATGTCTATCCTCTTTGAGCACATCTAGGTATGATGCATGCCTTGGCCGAACGGTGGCACAACAAGACGTCATCCTTTCATCTTCCTACTGGCAAGGCCACTATTACCCATGAGGATGTCTGGCGTATCCTCTAACTACCCATTCATGGAGCCCGAGTGATCTATGATCTAAAGGAGGGTAGGGATGCCTTCTTCGATGTTATGGGCATTACTGAGCTTGTCCTTTGTGATGGTCAGATAGACTTGGAGTAGTACCGGGGTATAGCCCCTACATACAGACTGATTGTGGCTACTATTATTTCTGGTCTTGTAGCCCTTGATCGGCATGGCCGATATTTCAATCCAGGTTGGGCATTGGCATGGCAACAAATGTGCATTCGCCGAGTGTGCTTTGCTTGGGGACCAGTACTGCTAGCCTCTTTGTATCAAAATTTGCATGATTTTAACTATTTGGATGGTCGAACTCTTCGGGCTGGGTTGACTCTTCTACACATTTGGGCATGGGAGCGGATCCCAGTGCTTCACCCACTTGTGACACCAGTTGTTATAGATATTGATGATCTCGTGGTGTTGCAGTATAGCGAGGCAGATATTCATTTTACCCACATGGGTATAGATGTTATAGCCCACTGGTGGCAGATTTTGGATGAGATGATAGTGTTCATATGGAGGTCATGGATGGGTATAGGTCCATGGTATGATGATGCATAGCAGCTCTTCTTTGCTCATCAGGATAGATTTATACAGGGTTGGGAGCACACTATGGTAGAGAGGTATCTTCTTGATAGGGTAGCCAGACAGTTTGGTGAGGTGTAGGACATACCCGATGATCAATACATGGCTCTCTTTGCCCATACGACAAAGGAGATAGCATGGGGGTAGCCGATTCTAGCAGAGGAGGCAGTGTCCTCATTTAGATAGTTAGTGGCTCAGTCGTGGCCATATGATCAGGGGCTAGTAGACGCAGGGGTGACTCCAGCGTATAGGGCATGGTTTCGACCTCCATTGAGATTGACAGTTCCTAGGACAGTGCTTCCATGTTGGAGGGCCAGACGTAAGGTAGTAGGCAGGGGTCAGGGAGGTGTACCACCTCCGAGAGACTAGGCACAACATCTAGTAGGATAGGATGGGCAGCCCCAAGTGGTACCACAACATCAGCCAACAACAAACCAATAGGATTGCTAGATCCCCAAGATGTATTGATTCAACAGTTGTAGGGCCAGGTACAGGTGTTGATAGCAGAGCAAGATGAGGCCCAACAACAAGATGAGGCCCAACAACAGGTTGTTGTAGTTATAGCTGAGAGAGATCAAGCATGATCCAAGAGGGATCAAGAGATTGGTCAACAAAGATAGCTAGAGAGCGCAGCCTCCACATCCCAGGGCCGATTAGTTGACATTCGAGAGTACAGAGAGGCTATTAGAGAGGCTGAGTATTATCGGCAGCACTACCGACAGGTAGTGCCATCAGCAAGTAGAGTGCCAAATTTCTCCCAGTAGACAGGGAGGCGACCGATAGAGGATCATGGTGATAGGCATGTGGGGGAGGGCAGCAGCCAGCAGGGCTAGCCCTTTTGATCACAGATAGTTTTTGCATTTTTGATTTATGGGTTGCACTATTTTGGCCTTATTGTACCATATATTCGATGTACACTTGATCTGATGTGTATCATAACAGTGTATTTTTTCTGATATATATGAGATGATTCACCTTTTATGATATGTATGGTGCAAATGTATGATATGCAGTCTTATTATCATGCTATGAGATGTTCCTATGATGTATGGATGCATTTCTTTTTGTATATTTTTCATTTTTTTTAATGATGGTCCTATGGATGTAATGTATGTTAATGATGGTGCAATGATATGAAAATGGTAATGGATGCATAATGATGTAATGGTTTCTTAAGATGCTTAGAATAACAAATTTATATTATTCCTCTTATGATGCAATCATGCTTCTTATGCTAATGATCTCGTGGATGCAGGATGTATGCATTGGTGATTTTTTGATTACTGTTATGATACCATGTTAGTGTGGAAGGAAGATAGAATAATTTAGAATTAATGAGTTAGTTAGGATGATGATGGTGATTTGCATTGCTAGGAGTTGGGATTTTCAAAGGGTCAATTTCATTATGTTTGATAACACACATAGGTACGATGCATCAAGGTATGAAGGACCAGGATGGTGTGTGTACCTAGTGTGGTGGAATTTGACTCGACAAATAGATAGGAGTATTCTTGTTCACACTTGACAAACGAAACCTTATTCAGAATGCAGTTAAGATATTCTAGATATCTTGGGCCAAAACATAAGAAGACAAGCCTTCTTATGTGGTCAACAAGATACCTAAAACGTCCTCCCTACAAAAAAAACAAAGCACACATGATGAAGTTATTTTATAGAAGTAACCGAAAAGCACAATAGATAAAAAAAAGAAAATAATCCTTGCCCCATTCCTTTCTCTCTAAACCTATCATCATTAAGAGGTCCTTGGAATGAGGAAAAAATAAGATAAGTCAATAAAAGACCGAGTAAAGCAAACCAAACAGGCTAATGTTCTTCATAGCGCTAGCCAAGACTAACTACTGGGGGGTACCTAATGCTTATGTCCATCGTAGGAAAGCTTCATCCTAGGACATGTTGTGATCAGGGTTTTGATGGGACTGATTTGGATGATAAGCTACCGATATTCCAAGTTGATCAACTTGCTTGCTTACTGACTTAGACTTTCAAGACTTTGATGATTAGGTGCTCACTTTTGAACCTACTAGACTTGCTTCTGACTGCTTCACCAAAGGATGAAGGCAACGATTGATTTATTATGAGATGATAATTGCGGGTGAAAGCAAGATGAAATGAAAGAACCATTTTGGATTTTTCAGATATTTTGAGGCTTTTTTTGGTATTTTGAGATTTTTGCAATTTTTTTGGTATTTTTACATTTTTCAATGTTTTTGGTATTTTTACATTTTTCAATGTTTTTGGTATTTTCAAGATTTACGATGAAGAGACTAACTTAAAGAGATATCCTAGGGGTCTCGGGAGCTGATCCATAGATTAGCCTTGCCTACATTATACACGTAGAGACCATGTAGTTCAACTGACGACGTACTGACTTGATGATAAGATCGACAAACGGATTTGCCATTTTATTGCTTAAAGGACTGACTTAAGATGTAGACTAGATGGGCAAACAAATTGCCAATACGACAGACGCTTAAAGGATTGACCTTACTGTATCAGGGGATGATCAAAGATCAACCTTTCCTACGTTCAAGCTTAGAGACAACGTAGTTTGACAAGGTGGAAGATTGACAAGACTTAATGATGAATTTTTTTGAAGATTTTCTGATATTTCAACATGTTTTTGAGATTTTTTTGATGATATTTTTGATATTTTTTTAATTTTTGATATGTTTTGGATGTTTTTGAATTTTTCAAATGATTAGGGAGATCATGAGAATATAATCCAATGCAGGTGGGAACATGCCCCCAGCATGGTGCGATAGACTACTTTGATGAAGGTAAGACAAACTGACCTTAGGAATATGCCAAGTAGTACTATGATGGAATATGATATGGACACCAGCTCAGGCTATGGTATGGATGCAAGCGGATGGGTGGATGGATGATTAATGAGATATGATGGAATGGATGAGTGAGTTGTGCAGATCTTGGTGGATGGGGAGTGCTTTATTTACGCTTGGCACCTGTTTGCCAGGTTTTCACCAAGGTACTTGTCCAAAGCGCCACCGAAGTGGTTTTCACTAGAGGATGTTTTTTTTTTACTATTTTCAACCATTTTTCTGAATTTTTTTAGATTTTTTGAATTTTTTTGTTGTCGCCAAGATGCCTATTTGCTAGGTTTTCATCAAGGTAACCATTTTTTCAGGAAGTTTTTTGATTGTTTTTGTATTTTCTGATTCTATACCTTGCAAGTTTTTAGGCATAAAACTTTTTGAGGTGAGAACTATTCATGGGCTCTTGCAGAGGCTCGCCCTCTAGTGTCAACAACTGATATGCCCCTGATTTATAGCTTGCAGTGATGATGAAAGGTCCTAGCTAGTTGGGCTCAAACTTTCCTTTGCTATCCAGGTTTGGCACATTCTTTTGGTTCTCTTTTAGTACAAGGTCACCAACTTGGAAGGTGCGTTGCTTGATTTTCTTGTTGTAGCTCCATTTTAGGTGATTCTGGTAGACCTATAGATGATTTATGGCATCCATGTGTCGTTCATCCAGTAACTCCAGCTCATTTAGTCTTGTGACCTTGTATTCCTCATCTGTGATGAGGTTTTACAAAGATATTCTCAGGAACAGGATCTTGATCTCAATTGTGAGTATAGCTATTGATCCGTAGACCAGGGAAAATGGGGTGGCGCTTGTTGGTATATGAATGCTAGTGCGGTAGGCCCATAAGGTGGGATTTAGTTGCAAATGCCAGTCACGACTAGAGTCATTGCCTTTTTTCTTAAGGATCTTCAGAATAGTTTTATTGGTACCTTCTACTTGGCCATTGCCTTGTGGGTAGTATGGGGTGGAAAAGCAGTGTTGGATTTTTAATTTTTCACACAATTCATGGACATCCTAATTCTTGAAAGGTGTCATGTTATCAGATATAATGGATTGGGGAACAAAGTATCGGTAGATGAGGTAGTTCAAGATGAACTTGGATATCTGTTTACCCATGATGTAGTTCATGGGAATTTCTTTGACCCACTTTGTGAAATATTCGGTGGCGGTGATAATGAACTTGTGGCCATTGGATGAGGTGGGTGAGATTTTACCTATGAGATCGAGCCCCCATTGGGAAAAGGGCCAAGGTGTAACTATAGGATGTAATTATTGAGCTGGTGCATGAATGAGGTCTCCATGTAGTTGGCATTGTAGACACCTTCTAACAAAGTCATGTGCCTCTCTTTCCATTGTCGCCCAGTAGTACCCAGTTCTCAGCAACTTCTTAGCCAAGGTCATACCACTCAAATACGAACCGCAAGTGCCATTGTGTACCTCATTTAAAGTAGTCAAGGCCTCCTTGGGTTTTAAGCAACGTAACAAGGTTCCATCAATACTTCTATGGAAGAGGGTTTCTCCTAGGATAACAAATCATAAGGACCTTTTGACAAAGGTTTGCTTTAGGTTCGGGGTAATGTCAACTAGGAGGATTCCTAATTTTAGGTAAGTGTAAATTTCATGGTACCAAAGATCACCGGGACCAACAAGTTCGCACGCATATTATGATTCTAGTACCTCGAAATTTGGTATAAGAAGTTATTCTATGAGGAATTCATGTTTCGAGACGTTGCAAGGGATATCTAGCAAGGATCCGATTGTTGCCATTGCATTCGCTATTCGGTTGTTTTCCCTCAGTATTTTCTCAAACGTGATGTCGATGAATGATTCCTTGAGGCTTTCTACTACCTTTTTGTATGGTGCGAGCTTATCATCTTTAGTTTGGTATTCACTATTGACTTGGTTAATGATGAACTGCGAGTTTCCATAGACCTTTAATGCCATGATTCACCACTGTGCTACAATTTTGAGACCTATGGTTAAAACCTCGTACTCTACAATGCTGTTTGTACAAGGGAATGCCAACTTGTAAGATCTCGGTATATAGTCCCCCTGGGGGGTGATGAAGAATCCATCGGCTCCTGATCCATGTTGTGTGTGGGAGCCATCAAAGTATAGTTTCCAGCGGTCGGTTATGCTGATATTGAAAACAAACTCATCTAGAAACTTTGATATGAGTGGGTTGTCTATGTAGAGGGGAGCTTCTACTAGCTAGTCTACAATAACTTGTCCCTTGATCACCTTTTTCCCAACATACTCAATATCATGTTCAGATAGTATCATAACCCATTTAGCCATTCTTCCTGTAAGCATTTCTTTTGACAATAGATATTTGAGGCGGTCTATCTTGGCAATTAGCTTAATTTGTTGAGCTAGCATGTAGTGTCTAAAATTTTGGCCTGTAAATACCACTGCTAGGCAAGATTTTTCTATTGATGTATAGTTGATCTCATGCCCCACCATTGTTCTTCTAATATAGTAAATGGCCCGCTCGGTTCCCTTTTCATCATGTTGGGCTAAAAGGGCACCAAGGGCGGCTATCGTTGCTGAGATGTATAGAATCAATGGTTTCCCTACAATCTGTGGCATCAACATAGGTGGTGTAAGTAGGTATTCTTTGATCTTTTTGAATGCTTGTTCGTAGTTTTCATCCCACCTGAATGCTACTCCCTTGTGGAGTAGGTGTGAATAAGCAATCTGCTTGTCTACCAGTTGTGCTATGAATCTTCAGATGGACTGGAGTCTACCTTGTAATCCTCTGAGTTGCTTTAGTGTTCTTGGTGCTCCCATATCAAGGATTTATTTTACTTTTGCGGGATCCACCTCTATCCCTCTCATTGAAACTATGTACCCCAACAGCTTTCTTGATTGTACCCCAAAGACACATTTCTTTGGGTTGAGCCTAACTTTGCATTTTTCTAGCTTATCAAAAATTCCACTTAGAGTCACTATGTGATCTTGTCTCTTATTTGATTTGGCCAATATGCCATCCACATAGTCTTCGACAGTTTTATGGATCATGTCATGGAAAATCAATGTCATGGCTCTTTGGTATGTAGCTCCTACATTCTTTAACCCAAATGGCATTGCATTCTAGCAGTAGGTACCCCAAGGACATGTAAAGGCTGTCTTATGTTGGTCCTCCTTTGTGATCATTATCTGATTGTACCCCGAGAAGCCATCCATTAGGGACAACATCTCATGTTCGGCCATCATGTCCACTATCATGTCAATGTTGGGTAGTGGAAAATCATCCTTAGGACACGCTTTGTTTAGATCTCTAAAGTACGTGCAGATGTAGATGCCTCCATTTGGTTTTGAGACTAGAACAAGGTTAGATACCCACTCTAGATAGTCGATCGGGTGTATGAAGCCAACATCCAGGAGCTTTTGTAACTCAATCTTAAAGAGCAAGGCTATTTACGGGTGCATTTTCCTCAACTTTTGTCTCACTGGTTTCACTCTAGGGTAAATAGCCAAATGATGAACCACCACCTTAGGATCTAGACCTGGCATGTCAACATAGGTCCATGCAAAGTTTACCTTTCTTTCTTACAGGAATTTTTGTTAACAGTTCTTGTTCCTTTGTTAGGAGAGACTCTGTGTAGAAAGTGATTTGCAGTTCTGTTTCCATTCCCAAGTTTACAGGATTGCACTGTTCTGCCAAGACTCCTGACTTTTCTTGGTGTAGAATAGTAGGGGGCATATTGAATCCTTCATCCTCCGTGCCTCAAAGAGATTTTCACCATTGGATGCATCCTTTATTTTTACTATTTTATGGTTAGAGAGTTCCATAGTGTGGTTTTCACTCCATAACCCCAAGCTTATTCTCGATATTTTCCTTTTGCGACTGAAGGACTCAATCATCTCCCCATAATATGCTTGGGTGTCCAATGTGATTTTGAAGCCCACTTTGTGATCCCCACACCGTACCATATCCCTTTGTCCCATGAATTCTGAGAGTGCCTCATCATTTTCGAATGAGTCTAGAATTGGCTGTTATCATTGGTTGTGATGGATGAGTTGCGGGTGTACTAAGGTAATTCGGTGGGTTTGCTAGTTTGACTCGGCTGGGCAGGCACTAATCATTAGCAAGGTGGAATCCTCAAAGATCCTAGGAAGGTTAGCTATGGTTTCATCATCATCATCACTACTGGTGCAAACATCGGTGATGTCAAAGGTGAAATTGTCCAGTGGGATGCCTAGGCAAATAAGTGGTCTAAGGGTAGTTGTTGACACTTGAGGAGAGTTCCTGACTGCCCTACTGGGAGTACCTCTACCACGTATAGTTATACTCAGAGGAGCATACCCAAGGCCAAGGTTCCACATTCTTCTTTCTATGATGATGGGCTCCATCCGTCCATCACTGTTTCTTCCAAGGCTTTCATTCCTGTTGTAGCCCATGCCAAGCATTATTTGCAGTCCTCTACTAGTTTCATCCATGGGTAGGGTGGAGGTGGCCCTTTCATCTTGGTATAATGTATTTGAGATGTCTCCCTCATTCACATTTTCTCAACTGAGATCCCCCCAATGACAGAATCCAGAAGGGTTTTCCCTAACAGTGTGGACAGGTGTTTCAGCTGGCTGAGGTTGTCCATGCGACCTAGGAGATTGTGGTAACTCTCCTACAAAAAATGAGTTTCTTTTCATTTTGTAGTCACCACATCCATTTTCCTAGATCATGTTCTTGATGTCGGATATGTCAGGGATGGTGGGTGACTCTATCACAAAAGTGGAAGTGAGGTTGGCTGGGTCGATGTATGAAGTGGATGGGCCTTCATCATTTTTTGGTACTTGGGGGATTTTATAAAACTTGGCTTCCAAGTTTTTGTAGTAGGCAAAAGGTTTGAGATCCCCATATATAGTAACCTCCTCGTTCTAGTGTGAGAACTTGATACATTGGTGATATTTCGAGGCCACTAGCTTCATTCCGTGGATCCACGAACGTCTGAGGAGGATATTATATGGTAGGTCGAGGTCAAGGACCTGATAGGTGGTTTCCATGGTCACCGGTCCCACTTGGATGGGGATTTTTATAGTTCCCTAAGACACTCTTTCTTGATCATCATAAGCCCTTATTGTGATGCTTTTTTTCTTATTAATGGAATCCTCGGTGAATCCCAATTTCTTTATGAGCTTTAGATAACAAATGTTAAGGCCTACACCTCCATCCACCAAGACTCTTTTGACTTTCTTTTTATGGACGAGCACTTGAAGGTGGAGTGTGCAGTTATGTGATGGTTGTGGGGGGAAATCTTGGTTAGAGAATGTAATGAGATTTGGGGTAATGATGTTACCCACCATAGCCTAGAACTTCTATGTGTCAAGTGTGGCAGAGACGGTGGATGTAGCTAATGCTTCATCAAGGATCTTCCTATGGGCAGTGGAAATTTTCAATAATTCCATGATGGAAATTTGGGCGAGGGTTCTCTTCAGTTGGTCAATGACATTGTAGTCATAGGGGATTTTTTTTGTATTAGAAATGGGGGTCTTCGCTGGTGCCCCGACAATGGTTACCTTTCCGACACATGTGGTGACTCCATAGTCATTGTTGGCTCCTTTGACATTTATGACTGTGACCATTTCATTGACACATCTGACTATCTCCTCATACACTAGATTAGCACTAGCATATTTTTGCTTGCCCTTATTGTTCCCCTAATTATTTCCTTGATTGTTCCCTTGGTTTTGGTTTGACATCGGATTCATGTATATTTTCAAGTCTTGGTTTCCGACTGGCTGCTCGATATTGATAATCTTATCCTCGATGAGGTCTTGGATGATGTTTTTTAGCCTCATGCAATTGGGGATGGTATGTCCTTTGACCTTGTGAAAGTCACAAAGGAGATTCTCATTATACTATGGCGGTTTGGTCATGGGTTCCACATATTGCTCAGAGCTAGAGACTTTAATTAGATTCTCTTTGACGAGCTTCTTCATTATAGACTTGATAGATTCCTCAAGAGCTGTGAAATTCCTCTTGGGGGGATACTTGCCTCTGGGAGGTGGTCCTTGATTTTTCAGATTGTTGATTTGATTGGTGGGAGTTGGTTGTTGTTCTGCTACTACCACATTAGTCTGCACATTGTTTCGATTAGGATTTTGTGGTTGATGATGGGTTTGGATGTTCTGCTTAGGGGCACTGATGACCACTTTAACATCGACCACACCGTCATTTCCGATATTTTTGTTCCTCGACTATGTTCGAGGTTTATCATTATAGTTGTTGGATGGGCGGTTATCCTGTGGTGGAGTGAATGTTGACGTGCCTCCTAGCGTAGTAAGGGCTCTTTCACTGTTGAGCGCCTTTGGGATTAGTTGATCGTATGATGTGATTCATTGCATTTTCAAGTAGAATGCCAAGTTTTCATCTAGATTGGATATGATGGTGCAAAATTTTTGTTCTTCTGGCATGGTCCACTTGCTCTGATTGGCCTTAGATTTCCATCTTTGCAAGAAGGATGTGAATAGATATCCTTTTCTTTGTTTGAGTGTTGATAGTTCTTCCAAACTAACATCCGCACCCATGTTGAAAGCATAATTCTTAAGGAAAGCTTCTATGATTTCCTTGAATGTTTTAATGCCCATGGGTAGGCGAGAAAACCATTACATGGCTGGACCAGTTAGACTACGGAGGAAGAGTCGCATTAGATATGTGTCATCATATGCAACCTCCATGCAATGCACCTGAAATTCCCTGATGTGGTTTTCAAGATTACCCATTCCATTATACTTGTCAAATTTGGGGATCTTGAATCCCTTTGGGAACGGCATCATGGTGAGACTTCTGTTGAAAGGATAAGGGCACAAGTTGCCTAGTTTCCTTGTTGTTTTTCCTACTTGTAAGTCCAACACTTGTTGCGAGAGTAGTTTGATTTGTGTTGCAACATCTTTGTTCAGATCGGGTGGTGGAATGAATGTGTTTTGAGGTGTTTGAGGTGTTTGATGGGTGGGAAGAGTACTAGTGGGAATTTGCTGCAAGCTCTATTGTGCATTGAAATCCTGTTGGTATGCCTGCATTTGTGCCAACAACACTTGTTGTTGATCTTGCTGCTGTTGTTCCAACAACGCTTGTTGCTGGTCGATCTATTGTTGTTCCCATGAAGCCTGTTGTTGGTCAAGTTGTTGTGCTAACAAAGCTTGATGTTGGTCTAGCTTCTGTTGTGCCAACAAAGCTTGTTGTTGGTCGAGCTATTGTTGTGCCAACAAAGCTTGTTGTTTAGCTTGTTGTTTTGCCTGAAAGTCTTGCAGGGATTGTTGGTATGTGTGCAGATGGATTGCTTGCAGTTGTGCTTGGTATTGTGCTTGCGCTTGTTGTTAGGCTTGAGCTTGAGCTTGTGCTAGAGCTTGTGCTTTTGCTTGCACTTGTGCTTGTGCTTGTGCTTATTCTTGTGCTTGTGCTTGCTCTTATGCTTGTGCCTAAGCTTGCACTTGATCTTGCGCTTGTGCTTGAGCTTGCTACTTTTTCTTGAGTACTCTTTGTTGGTTGGCCTTTTGAAGGGTTTGGATTAGGGTGGTGAATGAATTTACCATGTTGGTTTTTGGTGGGATTGGTGGTGGAATGGGAATGACGCCAACCATTGTGACAGGTGAGAGGCTTATGGTGGTGGTTGGGATTTGGGTTGTTGGAGGGGTGGTTGAGATGCTTGGTCCTTGAGAGGGTATGCTTTGGGATATTTGGGGACCGATTGATGTATTTTTCGTAGTGAATTGAATGGTTGCCACTTCTTGTTGTGATTTTTTGGGAAAAAGAAGGGAATTTGATGTGATGTTCACATTGCCCGGTTATGAGAAACTATCGATGTTTAGGGGAGGAAAACCCAATCCAAGAGGTGATGTGGTTGTGAATGGAAATGGGGGAAGAGATGGTATGCTACCCTAGAAATAAAAAGGACTAGCAACATCGATTGTCCCAAATAAACCACCTTCTCCTTGTGGTAGATAAGCTTGCATGTTTGATTGATAGGCTAGTGAGGCATGGAATGGAGATGAACCAACGAGATTATGAAAGGTGAGCAGGACGTATGGGTGAGATGGATTTATCACGACATAATTATTTGATGTGGTGGTGACAACCACCTCTTTGTTGGCCACAAGGTGATGCTTTTGTAACTCTTGAAACATGGCACTCCCCTTGTTTACATTTGGTGACGTCAGTGTGATGGCCAAGGTGGTGTGAGGCATTTCTTGATTGAAATTTGACATTGGGGATGCATTTGTAAGAGGCATGTCCGTACTAGTGCTTGCATCAAGGTCGGAAGGGAACTGGACTCCTCCTTCCGCTAGCGTGCTTAAGTATTTGAACATGACACTGACAATTTTGTGGTTCTATGGATTTTGAACCATTTTCATCATTTCAGATTGTGTCATCCCCATGTCTTCATTTGTGATGTCCTCTTCATAACTCTCCTCTTGAGGATTTTGTGATGGAAAAGAAGAGTTACTTGGGGGATTGCTTGATCCTGCAAGGTTTATTTCAGAGGTTACCTGACTCATGTCAATGGAAGTTGATATTTCGCTGATATTTTCCATGTTCTTCTTGTATTGTGATCTTGTTTGAACCATAAAAAATAGGGATCGTCTGATCCTAACTTTTTAGGCCCAAAAGAGAAGAACTAGGGAAGTCAAAGATCAAAGAGGGTGGTAATGATGATGGGATAAATGGGTGAAGCGAGTGAGTGAAACCTTTTGGAGAAATTTTGAAGGGTTATGGTAAACTTGTTAGGACTTAGATCGATTGCGATGGTTTGACTAGATGTATTAAGTCAAAGAAGATTGTAGTGAAGTTGTAGTCCCTAGCAAGTTGTGTTATCCTAAGGGAACTTGCACAAGAAGATGAATTGGCTAAGTGTGTTAAGCCAATGTGATTGTGAACTAGTAGACCTTAGGAAGTTGTGTTATCCTAGTGGTGAATTCATCCAAGAGATTTGACTATTTTGGCTAGGTGTGTTAAGCCAAGATAGGGTGATGTTGCTTTATCCCTTTAAGGTTAGCATGAGTGATTTTTCTAGAGTTGTCAAGAAGTTTTCTGATGGGATGATATTTGATTTGATGGAGAGATGGATGAGGATGAAAAATATGATCTTAGAGTTGAACCTAGACACAAATCTCTTTACAAAACCTTGGTGTTGAAGAACACACTAGACTTCCTATGTGAGGAAAGAAAACCTTTCAAAACGTTTGGGATTTTGTTGATAGTAGAACGCATACAAAGTTGGATTATTCCTTGAAGCCTTTTTATAGAAGTTGTATACTAGTCTTTCTCTAACTTCAAGGAGCATTTCAAAGTGTTGTTCATGGGATTTTAGACTTATCCTTTTGAACCTTGGTTTTTGAATCTTGACCTTTCGGGAAATCATTTGGAATAACACATATGAGGTTCAATTTTTCCTTTTATCTTGGCTTAATGAATTCTTTTTACCAAAAACACTTGCTTGCTTTATGTTTCAAACTATATGTCTAATGTCCCACTTTCTTTCTCATCCCACAAGGTCCATTGTGTGGAAATCAAAATTTACCTATATTTAACCTTATTGAAAACAAATGATGATAGAATCCAAGCACTTAGAAACCTCTAAGGATATGAACCCTAGGGAAAACAAAAATGCTTAAATTCGTCAAAGGTATTTGTTTCCTCCAAGGGGTTTGAAATTCAAGGTTCCTTGTGTATGTTTGTTTTCAAATGTTTTTGAGAACCAAGCAATGTATTTTCTACTTCCAAGCACATTTTACAACCTGAGGATGATGAGACAATATTCTGTTAGGTTCCCACTTTGACGAATCCAGCTGTGCATATTTTGTGCGGATGGCTAAATGCTTGACCACACTGGCTCCCCTCCATGACACACACTTCTCGGGTCAGCCAAGCATTAGTACCCATGAATCTCCCATGGCATACTTTCCATCTCTACAACAAAACCGCATGTATAATGTGGGGCGGCTTCAAAGGACATGACCTTTTGCACCAACAAAATAGACAAGGATTTGGCATTTTTTAAACAAAGGGTTTTAATTCGGGCATTCCGTTCATGGGGGATTATCCAATGTCGGTGAGAGTCCATTTCTGTCCATCTCGTCAGAATATTCCTCATGATTCTTGAACTTTCCTCAAGAATCCACACTTATATACCGGTTGGAAGTCACTTGGCTTTAGTGTGTTCCCGGTTGGGTCGTTCCCTTGGGTGATTACTTTTTCCGACAAGGCAGGCTAGCCAAGATAAACAAAAGTGAGCAAACATATTCGTAGTTCAATCAACCTTCATTTAGAAACAAAGGGAGAACACTCGCAATAAGTTTACTCACACTCTCATATTTTGTTCAATTGTTAGGTACCCGGATTGAAATGTGGAGGCAATCTTTTATGCAAGTTAGTGTCACCAAAAAGACTTTTGATTCTCAAGATCGCCATGAAGCACAAGAGAAGCGCATATCCCTTTTCAAATGACACTACTTTGCAAAAAATATTACAAGACACAAAAAACACATGTTCATTTTAAATTCCTCAAAGCAATAATGAGTTCTTTTTAAGCACCAAAGGAAATGTGAGATTGCTTTGTTCAATTGTTAACCCTTTAAACAAAATCTAGTAAATTGTTCCTAAGGTTATTTTTAGCCCTTTGGCAACTTTTGAAAAGAAATTTGGTTGTTTATTTTAGAACCCAAAAGAAGTTAAGTGTTCTTAAGGCAAATGAAATTAACAAATTCCTTTTAAACAAGAATCTAAAAATCCTTAAAGAGTGTTGAAGAACACTTTAGTGTTTGAGAACACTTTGTACAAAATGAGCATGGTGTCATAATGAATCTCCTACTTTGCTTAGAAAAGGAAATTTTCTTGTTGTTTTTAAACCCCAAAGTAAATCTAGTGTTTCTAAGGCCAAAGATATTAACAAATTTCTCTTAACAAGCAGAATTTTAAAATCCCTCAAAAATGTTGAAGAAAGCTTTAGTGTTTAAAAACACTTTTTTGCATGATGAGTATGAGGTCATGATAAACTTCTTCCCTTTATTTTTTATTTTCTCCAACCTGCAAAATGACAAAAAACCAAAGAACAAAAAGGCAGCCAACAAGGTCAAGAATTAAAAAATCCAAAACTTAAAAAGAACATGTCAATTTTAGACCTCACTATTTTTTTGCGGCACAGTTTGTAAAAGCAACGCAGTTTGGGTAAAAGCGGTGCTATATAGCGTCGCACGGTTGACTGTGGGCAACACTTTGTAGAAATAGAGAGTGAATAAGCAATGCGATATGGGTAAGCAACACAGTTTTGGAAGCGGCCCTGTTTAAAATTTCAAATTTTTCAGGTGGGAAAGTAGGAGCAGTGGAGTTTGGAGGAAACGCAGTGCGATATGACATCATGGTGCTGAAGGCGGTGCAGTATAGCATCGCGGAGATGAATGTGGTAGAGTTAGGAAATTTGAAAAATGACAGACGGGAAGAGAAAAGCGGCGAGGTTTAGAAACTATGCGCTATTTAGTATGGCACCACTTCCCTGAAAGAGGTGAAGTATTGCACCATGCCTATGAAGGTGCCTCAATATGATGCCACACGTCTATTTTCCTATGACCTATAAGAAAATATTAGAAAAAACGTGATTAATTTCTTAAGTTTTCCCTCCTTCTAGCGCCAAAATGTGAACCCCTAAACCTGCAAATGCACAAGAGCAACAAATACATTAGGTTGTTAGATCAAATGCATGCAAACAAGTATGTGAGATTCCCCATGAAATCCACTTATTTAAACTAAAATTAGGAAATGAAGAACACAATACAAGAAATGAAGTTAAACCCTAATTAAGCCAATAGATTAGTAATCCCATGGGGGAATTGGTGCCAATAAAGTGTTGCAATTGGCCCTTTCCCAATTCCTAAGTTGCAATGTTCAATGATTGAGAAATGGTCAAATCTCAAGATTTGAGGATAACCTTGTTACAAATTGTGAAAATGGTGACAGGTTGAGTGAAATGGGAAAAATTAGCTCTCAATGTGAAGAGAGTAAATTTGCATACAATTGTGGATGAGAAATGAGGAGAGAAGCCTCCAATTTATAACTTTCAATTTGGAAGAGAAAATAAGATTTGAGCAATGTGGGACTAACTTTCAATCCAATGGTTGAGTGCCACATGTCATGATGTGAATGGTTAGTGGTTGTGCACATTTTGGCCAAAGTGCCAATAAATGCATTTAGTTTGAATTTGAAATTGTGAAATGACTTGTTGAAGAGGAAAGGGAAATTGAATTAATGTCACTTGGTTCAAGTCCAAGGACATGTAAGAGGCCTTAAATGCCTTGTTGGAAGGACCAATTCCACTTGGCTTTTTTGAATTCAAATAAGGGAATATTCCTTTTTGATGCCATGTGAGGGAAAATAGAGAATTAAATAAATCAAAGTAATTGATTTACTGTGCAACTTGCATTCTCTAGAGGATTTTAATGAGAGGGATTAACTTAATCATGTTTTTGATTAATTTAATGAAGAATTAGATGATGTGACAATTTAGATTTAAATAGATGAATTAATATAAATCATAATTGAGAGGAAATGATTTATTAAATAAATGATTTGATTTATTTAACTAAGGAGGGAAATATTAGATTAAATCAAATAAGGTTTAATTTATTTAATTTTATAAAAGGACTTTAGAGATTTTAATCAAATAAAATGATTTATTTAATTAAATAGAAATGTAAGGTTAATTAAATTAAATTGATTAATTTAAACAAAGGAGGTGATAGACCTAATTAGATGAATAATGATTCATTAGATTAAGAGATAGAATTATGATGAAATGCTGAGAGTGTGATTCTAGATGAAATGATGTTAATGATTAGGATCAAGTGTGCCAAACTAGAAATGTACATTTTACATGTCTACAATAACAATAATTTAACAAAGATTACATCTCTCATTCCCCGAATGAGGTAAATCCAAAAAGAACGATTACATATTACATCTTCCACCTCGATAACAAATGAGGGGTAATAAATTACAAGATTCAACTGAAATGAATATAAGCATGAAATGTAACAGGAGATATCGTCAACACGAATAAGAAGAAAACCCAATGGAGTAAGGTGCATGTTCCACCCGACCAAGTTGTTCCCGAAGGCCCACCCCCCATGCTAGGATATAGTAACAAGGATTCCCAGACAAGACCATCTACTTCTAGACACAGGCTAAAACATAACTGCACTAAATCAAATACAAATACATCACTAACACCATGGTTACATTGCTTCCAGAGTTAATTAAACAATTGCATCACTGATACATACATACTATTGACTTAGGAGAAGTGTCATCACAATGTTACATGGGTTATCCTGGTAAGTCTTCCTAGGTCTCGACCCCATCTCGGGTTCTCCTGGAAACCTCTAACGACTTTCGACCCCTCATGCATACCACTGCGGAATCAATTATCTCTCATAGGGACAAGATAACAATCTTGACATTCTAGGCCTTCTCATCTCATTCCAAGTCTATAAAAGCCCTTGTGTCCATGAGCGAGGAGCAATTATCTTTGTTAAGTGTTTGATACTACCCATTCCTCTAATAAGTTTATTTATGTTATCACTGGATTAACTAACTCACAATGAGTTATCCTGGCACCACTTTGTGTGTTGGCCCTCATTGCAAGCCACTTCTTTAAGACAACACATGGAACAACTCCACAACCCAAGGGTACATTAGTGTGACTCAAGGATGTTACACCCCCATCCAAAACATAAGGCAATACAATCCCATTCGTGATAACCAGGTAAGAAACTAGATACAATTCTACGCACTACCCAAGGAAAAACCAAAGGTTGACTTTCACAATACGATAACCCCGCATTTAAGAACCCCATCTAGAAGACTTATTAACCCTTACTAAAATATTCCCCCCAAACGAAAACATAAGAAATTTTCATTTAAAAGGGGCAATTAAACCGAAATTAAATCTACTTTTGGATTTCCTAAATCCACTTCCTTTAATAACATTCAGTAATTTATTGCTCCATAAAATTGATTTAATACTGCCTATTTCAGACAAAGGATGAAATTCAAACTAAATATTTAATTCCCTAATTTCTTTTAAGTAATAATAAAATAAACATTTACTTCTTCAATTCAAAACATATCATTTTAAAATAACTATTTCTCTTTTGCAAAATAAACCATTCCAAAATCAACTGATCTCACTATTAAAACATATTACTCTTAAATCCAATATTTGTTCTCTCAAAATATATTATCTTATAATAAATTCGTTAATTTGACTATTACATATTGATTTAAAATTTTCCCAATTACAATTGAAACATGATATTAATCAAATCGACATTTTAATATATATATATATATAATAATATATACATCCTCATATGATATATATACATATATATATTATTTATATATTATATATATTCATTTAATTATTTAATATATATATTAATATTTTAATATTATATTAATTTCATTTTTTTGGTAAAAAGTCAAACTGCAACCCAAGTTAGGGCACAGATTCTCGAGGTGTGCATGGATTTTTGGGGGAGGGGCGACTGTGGTTAACACAGCCGACCCACCCACTTTGGGAGGCGGTTGTGTTAACCACAGCTGTCCCACCCACTGTGTGGGCGCGATTATGTTTAACATGGCCGACTCACCATAGTGTGGGAGTGGTCATGGGTAGGGCACGCTGCGTGCGGCTCCCCACAACACCTCCCATGGGGGCGGTTGTCGGTTTAGCCCCCGGCAACCCCATGAAAATTCATTTTTTATTATTAGTTTTATAACCAAAAAAAAAATTTTAAAGAAACTTGTGGATTTTAAATCTGCCCAAAATTTTCAACTAGGTTTTATTTTCACAAAAAAAAACAAACCAATATAAAAATATATGCATATATATATGTATTTGCCAATAGATATATATATATATATTTTTTATATTTTTTAAAAAAATTTAAAATTATAAGTTTAGTTGAACAAATAAATTCTAGAAATGAAACATTTATAGTCATATTGCAATTTTTTATTTTTTTGAATTTCATTTCCAAATAGAGGTTTAAAAGTTTTGAAACAAGATTTAACATGGGTTTTTCTTGCAAATCAAACAAAGTTTATATATATTTTTCAAACAACAACTAAAAATTGTGAATCTTTTCAAAATGAAATTAATTTAATAAAAAGAAAACCTGATTCCAAAAGCTTGAGAGGTTGTCAATGGTGCACTAATTCTTCCTCAGATTCCAACTTCTTTCCAACAATCAACAAAGTTTTCACAAATCCAATCCAAAACCCACATCCGGAAAAATCCTCTTCTCCTTTCAATTTTTCATGCTTATTCTCAATAACTCCATCAAAATTCAATAATAATAATAATAATAATAATAATAATAATAAAATATCTATTCAACCACCCATAATAAATTTTCCAAAACAAAACATAAAATATCTTAAATTTTTTTTGCATTCAAATTTTCAAAAAAATGCAAATTAAAACATTTTTTTAATTTTCCAATTTCAAACAAAATATCTATTAATTTCCAAAATGAATAACTTAATTCAATTCAACACAATTAATTTAATTAATCAATAAAATAAATCTAATCCAAGATTAAATTATTTTATTAATTAAATTAAATAACATTTCTAACATTATAACCAAATTAATTTAATCAACCACTTAAATACATAAAGCCATTTATTTACCCTTTCTAACTTGCAATTAAATAATAAAAAGGAAAATCGTACAATATTAAAACAATCGACCCAGACATAAAATAAATGACACACTATGACCAGGGTGATGACTTGACACAAAAAACTTAGCTACTATCTCCCAATCAAATGTCGTTGGACAATTGGACATGCACAAACCTATGAAACCAGGTGGATTCGATGTCATGTACATGTAAAATTGCAAACAAAGATTATATCGAACATGTATATATATCAAAATAAAACACACCGTGAAGAGGAAATCACAGAATCACAGGGTGCTCGTATGTATATAAACACCACATAAATTATTTGGAAAAATACCACAAAAAAATTTGATATCATTTATATAAAACTATGGTTTGTTGCACTCCATTACAACAATTCTTCCAATTAAGAGGTGATGTAATTTATTGATTCACTAAACAAAAATAGATTTTTATTCTTAAAATTATTCTCTAGTTAGACTCATGGAGTGACCAATTTGAACATTTCAATCACTTAGATAAAAATTTATCCAAAGAATAATTAAAATAGTGTTATGCAACCAATAATATAGAAGCAATAAATCTAGCCTATTAATTTTTCTAAGGTTCCATTCAAGTTTTGAGAAAAGTAAGGAAAATCCTTTGAAAACATTGACACCAACTACACAAGTGGAACCCGTGCAAGAAAAAGATAAAGAAAAACATATTAAGGAAGTCATGAAGCTATTAGAAGATGATTGGGGTTCCTTAGATTTCACACCTACATTCATGGGTGAATACAAGATCATAAACAAAGAGTCTGAAAAGGGAAAAGAGAAGGTAGTAATTTCAACACAAAACTCAAATGAACCTTCGAAAGCATCCACCTCAACCACTTTAGAACAAAAGATGATAAATTACACAAAAAAAATTGATGAAGCTGATTATGAGAAACCAATGAATCCAAAAGAAATGAAAATTTTTTATGGAAAAGGTTATGAACTCATGAAACAAATTGGATACAATGGAAAAGGATGTGGTGCTAGAGAACAAGGTATCCATGTCCCTATAGAGCCTAACACACAAGGAACAACTAATGGTCTTGGTTATTGTCTGTCATGCAAGCCTTCGCTTAATGTCAACACTCTTACAAAAAATCCTTCTAAGCCAGCTTTAAAATTAGTGCATCTCGAACTGATACATTGGTGGTCTTGATTAATATCCTTTCAAAGAAATGAAAAAAATAGAGAAATCCTTGCTTAACATTAATTTCATCACATAAAACACTAATGATTCGAATTCGATAGATTTTACACCCTCTTGTAAAAGAGAGATAAAAATATCACAATCTAAAGAGCCTTGTGTAAGTATGACATCTTGTACTAAGCAAGAGGTATCTTTGTCACAAAATAAAGCAACATCTACTAGTTTTGATCAAGAAAGTATCTTGTCGAGACTCCTCCAAGATCATTTGATATCTCTCCCTCAACACAAAAGAAATTTTACTGCAAGAGTTCATTTTGTGCATACCATAGAGTTCATGGTCATTCTACTCATGAATGTAAGGCTTTAAGTGATAAAATTCAACATCTTAAGGAATTTGGTGCTCTTCCTTATGTTGAGGCACCTAATTCCTCTAATTGATATGGATTTTCACTCTAGCATGTTTCTCATCAATCATTTTGGCTCATCCTTGTCTTGCACTAAGTGGGGGCAAGGGGTTAGGTTAGCCTTGTCCTTGTATGACACTTTTCATTGTCTCTTTTGGCTAGTTGACCGACTTCCATGTATATATAAGAGAAATCTTGGGATGTGGAAGACATGACTTAAGTTGGCTTGCATGTGACATAGTTATTCATGATGTAGCTTCATTCAAAAACATATTACTTAGCATAGGGATTTTTGAATAACCTCTCATGTCTTCTCATACTTTAAAGAAATTTCTCACAACAATGGTGTTAGCAACCACTTTAAAGTGGGGACATATATCAGCACTCATGTTTCACTACGCAATTTTCTTTATTCTTGTGATGCATCCTTTTCTTGGTGGTATCATTGGGTTTGGTTTCCTCTGAGAGAGTGATATTTATTTGAATTTTCCACTCTTGGAGACATTAGACACAATTTTCCCTAATATGATACCTTACATGAACTAAGAAAAATACGTTTGAACGTACCTTACACTCTTTTGCATTTACAATTTCGGTTATATGGCCACCTTGCATAACAAACTTTACTTGCCTATGGATCCATCTTGTTTGTTCATGAGTATCAAGCATACACATATTTTCTTGCCTCATGGAGCTCGAAATTCATTTTTGTGTGGAGCCTTATCAAAGTTATTAGGAGATATAGCTTTGGTATGGTTGTATGTATGGGAGCCAAACTTAGGCATGACATTCCCATAACCACTTTCTTGTGTGTGTGAGCGCATACCGGTCGCATGTATATGTGTCTCACCTCTCTGGGGGATCACATAGTTGATGGCCTAAGGTTCCACTAGCCCTTGTGAGCATGCATTTGGTTTGCATAGTGCTCCACTTGTAAGCCATCCTTTTTGGATACTCACCTAGCAAACAACTTGAAGTTTCATTGCATCAGAGTGAGTGTATATTTTTGGACAAAAAACTTAGATTTGATCCACAATGTGTGGGACAAATGGTCAAAGCTTGATCCACCTTTTCTTTCTTTATTCTTTCACCTTTTATGTCTTTGACATTGCATGTTTGTGTATCTTGTTTTGCTGCTACATATCATATGCCTTGTGTGTCCCTTTATGCTTATGTTGGTTTGGCATAGGATCTTGGATCCTAGGGGCTTGACCACCCTCTTGATATTTTTAATTCTATACCATCCACATTGGTAAGCTTGGAACCCTCTTGAATGTCCACTTTAGTGTGATTTTGAAGCAAGTTCTTCCTCTCACTAAAGTGGGGGCTAAATGTATTAATGAAAAAAGTAGCCCTTTTTTTCACACTTAATTTGGGAATAATTAATGATAAATTAAGCCTAATGTTTCCTTGATCTAGTGTTGCAATGTTTTTTACACTTTCACTTTAGGTTTAGGTCCCTTTTAAGCTAAATAGACCTAATTTTGCTTTAATTTAGTGTATTTATTTACACCTTCCATTAAGATTTGGGCCCTTGTAAACTAAATGAACCTAGTTGTGTCTTATTTAGGGTGTTGTAAAGTGTATCCTAACACTTTCACACTAATCTAGGGTTTTATTAATTAATTTGAGCTATCTATGCCTTAATTGGCCCTATTTTGCATCCACAAGCCTTATTAAATGCATTTTTCTAGAGATAATACTGACACTTATCAAATGACCAATCATAATTCAGTGTTTTAGGTCATGTGTTCTAGATTTAGTGGTCTAGGACTGATATGCCACCTTGGGAATATGAGTCCCACCTAGGTCTTGGATCTAATTTCAAGTTTCACATTAAACAAGACCCATCTTAGAGTGTGTGCACCAATTTTGAGCCATTGGGACTCATACACCACCTTGGGCGTATGAGTCCCACTTTAATCAAAACCTAATTTAAATTCAATTCTTGGTGGGATTTTATCTTCCTAGATCTAATGTCAGCTTGTAGTGTTGTAATTTTGGGAAATTTAGCATAAATAAGTATAAATACAAGTTTATTTCACTCATTTTCACCTAAGAATTTCAAGAGAGCATTCCTTATAGAAAATTTGAGTTCACAAGAGTATTCAAAGACATTCAAGAGCATTTCTAAAGCATTCAAGGGTATATTTATTCAACATTTGTTGCAACAATTCAAGATCTATCATCATGTCAAAGGCATAATAGATCAGGCATGTTGTTGAGATAGTGTTGTGATGTATCATTCAAGATCCAAGTTAAGCATTGTCTCACATCTAATTCAAGATCAAGATCTACATTCTTCATGGGGACTTCATGTTAGATTTGAGATTTACATTTCAAGACATATTCAAGGCATCATTTTTCATGTTTCATGTTTCATTGTTTCATCATAAGGTTTAATTACCTAAACGGGGTTTGACCAAGGAAAACCCCTATTCCCTAACAATCAACAAGTTTCTCTCCCTCTTTGTGTGATTGTAGGTTTGTAGGTTGTAGAAAAAGTGGATTTGAAGTCCTCAAAAGTGCCAAAATGATAAAGTTGTAAAAGTTTTCAAGACTCATGGAAACTTAGATCTAGAGAAAGATATCCAACCTATGTGCATGGAATTAGTGGGAAAGCACCTATTTGATCCATCTTCAAAGGCTCACAAATTTTTGCTTCAGAATTATGCTCTTGGGATACTTCATGACAAAAGGAGACTCATACACGACTTGTGGCATATGAGTCCCAGTATACCTATTTTCAGAATTTTTTTGTAGATCCTAATTCAGTAGTTCCAAATTTTGGTTTCAACCCAAAACCCAAAATTGGGACTAAATTGCATAGCCTAGCATATGATTCCCAATGTGCCCTAAATTCAACATTTTTCAAGATTTTAGACCTCATTCTGAGCACATTTAGCTTCGCAAGTGCACCTCTATACTTTTCCAGTTTACTATTTTGATTTGCATTCATTTCTAGGTCATTCATTCGAGTCTTGCATATCATTAGGTTTTGCATGTTACTAATCTTTCCAAGCCCTAGCTTGGTGGTGAACCACTTTAAGGCATTAATCACACCCTAGGACACCCTTCTAGTAGATCTCTTTCCCTCATTCCATCCTTGGACTAAGATCTATAGGGTTTGCTTGAATGAAACTTGAGTGAAATAGGCTCTCATATATTGTGTTCCATCTCTTAAAAGGTGGAGCACCCTTTTTCGTTGTTTCATTTTGTAATTTGATTAAGCTTTGATAGTCACACTTGATAGGATTTGTTCCATCTTTCTTCTCTCCGATGTCTTAAATAATGTGCCTTAACCAAGAAAGTTCACATATAACATTGCAAAATGATTTATAATTGGATTGAACTAAACTTAGGTATTCGAGCATTCTATAATTTTTATTCCACTTAAATATGATTGAAATTTTGATAGGTTTAACTGTAATGGTGAAATTTGTATATGAATTCAAATTCTCATTAAATAATTTTGTTCCTATTTTGAGATAATTTCTTAATAAAAATATCTAGCAACATATGGTGCAATCTTTTGTTAGGTTTTGAAAATTGCCTAATAATTTTCCCCATCACATACTTCCCTCCATAGATTTCCACACATGTCACTTATCTCTAACCTATTTGTAGCTATTTCCACACATTTATAGATCATTATTTACACTTATTTCTATATGCTTGCTCCCTAAATTAAAATCTACCTTTTTGTGTCTCATGTGATTTACATGTGTTTTGGATTGATTATAGTTATTCAAGATTTATTCTCATCAAAGTTATTGTCACCTAAGAACATGCTAGGAAGTATAAAATAACCTCTTATAGATTATTAAAACAAATCGTATGCATTGTTTGACATGGAGATAACTTGTATCCATTTATTTTTATTTCTTGTTTATTATTTGGTTTAATATTTTTGTTACTCATTTTTTATATAAGGGTATGTGCAGGATCATCATGGAAAAAACATGCCCTCAAGTGGCAATAAAATTCAAAAAATCAGAGTTAGGCAACTTGACGTAAAAATTTGAATAAGTTATCTATATTATTTCAAAAATATGTAAGAATAGAATCAATAGAAAATTGAATGTAGTTTCTGAACTACTAGGTTTATTTTAAAAAAATATATATTTCGGTGAAAATTTGAAATTTCAATGAAGTAGTACTTAAATTTCAGGGAAAAAATAAGAAGTAGGTGTTTGTCTGACCACCCTAACCACAATAAAATGATAATATTTTTTATATGATTTTATATATAAGTAGGGGACTCATTTTTCGATGTGATGCATATTTGTTTATAATTTTTTTCCAAGTAAATAATTAATTATGAATTTTTTATTACAACTTTTAAAAAATATAAAAACTCATATGTCTGACCACCTTAACTTGGTCAAAAATACATGAAATTCAATTTTATTTTTTTAATCCTATAGTATGTGAAGCATAGAATGCCACACATGTTTTGGATTCAAAAAATGTGATATCGTTTGAAAGATATAGATATTTTTCAATCAACCTATCAATAAAGACTTTAGTCGTAATTCAAATAGAAAATGAATAATAATAATTTATTAAATTCAAAGTAAAAAATAATTTATATTGCTGGAAATCTAAGAATCTCCTTTAAAAACCCTTTTCATTTCATCAATTTTAGATAAAAAAAAGTTGTCAGCCACATGGGCCATCATATCACTTAGATATCGCCACTTTTTGGCCCATCATGATCCTGCACATACCCATAATAAATTAATCTATAGACAAGCACCCAAAAGGCATAAAATTTTGAATGGTATTAGACACATTCAATGGGTTGTATTAGGTTTCTAGTCTTGGTCATAGTTTAAAATATTTAACAAAGATATATATGACATGATCAAGATGTTATTTTTTTAGAATCATGAGACAAGTATAAAGATTTGAATAGTTTTGGACACATTCAATGGGTTGTATTAGGTTTCCAGTGTTGATTGTAGTTTAAAATACTTAACAAAGATATATATGACATGATCAAGATGTTTATTTTAGAAAAAAATGTAGTACATAGGAAACATCTTGTATAACAAGAAGAAGGTTGATTTTACATTACATAAACACTGAATTACATTACACACCCTCACATGGAAAAATTGGTCACATATCTTTAGAGTTATAATCATCTCATTTTAATGTAAGGAAGTGTTGAAGCTTATAATTTTTTTCCTTGGAATAAATTGTTAGAGTAAAAGTTTTAACTTAATTATGTTAATTAAGTTGCCTTTATTCCTCTCTTAAGATTTCAACTTTAGTTTGCATATTGTGACATTTACTAATTCTATTAATTATTAAATGTCTACTTATTAGGGTTTATTTTAGGTTTTGCACAATCTACTTTCTTAAGGATTGATCATTGTATTATTACCTCTCTTTGATTAATACATTTTCAGCTTTCAGAGTACCCTTCCTTTTTTGTCTCCATGTTTTCTTCTATGATAGGTTATTTGCATGCAGGTGATCTTTGGGGTCTGTGAAGTTGGATTTCACAACTTCTACATGGTATCAAAGTTCTAGACCCGTGGCTGTTTGTTCGTGATTTGAAGATATCAGCTTACAGAGTTTTTTTTTTTTCTCTGTGCAAGGGTTTCAAGCTATGATAGTTTTTTGGCTAAATCAGAGGATTTTCCATCATTTTTTGAGAGATTTTGACCTTGATCTCTCAAATGGTGCATGATGGTGCAAAATAGAGATCACAATTGCGTTCAGAAGACCCAAAAACCCCTATTTTCATATAAAATATGATAAGGTTTGCTGAAAATTGATTTTTTTGAGTTTTAGGGGTTTTCCAAAAATGTTTGCAGAAAAATCAGTATGAACACCTCGATTTTTGTGCCAATTTACCTCGATTTTTGTGCCATGTTTTTTTGGCATCCGAAACATTTTTGAGTTGCCTCAATTTTCGTACAATTTTGCCTCGATTTTCATGCTGCTTCGATTTTCATGCCATGAAGGTACAATCGAATATTTTATTAATTTTTTAATCTTTAAATTAATAAAATATTTGGTTTAATTCTTAAATGAGCACTTTTTAGTAAAATGGTCATATCTTGGGCATACGATATCGAAATCGGACAAACAAGATATCGTCGGAAAACTTGTTCCGGGAACTATCCAATGGTATAGGTTTGATTTTCTGGGTTTTATGTTTTGATGCATATTTTAACAGTTAAAGTCAGAACATGTTTTTGGCACTCTCGGAAGTATATATTTTGTGTTTGAACTCTGTTTTGCGCAAACGAATAGGTGTTGGAAAGATGTTTTAGTAATTTTTCCAGATATATAGTCTATTTGATCAGATAATTTACAAAGTAAATTTTATTTAGCTTTGTCTATTTTTACACTTTGCTCAATTACTTGGCCATTCTGACACCTACATGGGTTCTGTTTGTGTTGGATGGGTTAAGTTAATATGATTTATCATTGCTGAGATCATTAGTCTCTGATTTTTATTTTTGAAGAGTTATCATGGGTTTTTTTACTCACCCTTCAATTATAATTCTTGAACAGGGTAATTATGAGTCATGGGCAAAGGGCATACTTACACATTGTAGGTGTCTTAATATTTTGCCTTATTCGTATGATCTCATACCTAAGCCAACCACTTCAGAGGGAAAATTAGCTTGGGATATCATTAGAGATCACATAGTAGGACTTATATTGTCTAGTGTTGATCATGACACTGTGTTGGCTATATCGGACATTGATTGTCCTCACCCACTTTGGACACGTCTTTGGGATATCTATGAAGACCCAAATCTCTCTCCATTCCTAGAGGATCCTACTTCAGATTGTCTCTTACCCATTGCTTGGAGAGAGAATACACCCTTTGATCATGATACTCTAGAGGAGCTTGAGTAGTTAGACACCCTTACATGTTTTGATGGATCAGAGACTTGTCTCACAATTCCTACTCTTCAGACTGAGACTTCATCAACATCTCCTGTTCTTCTTGATTCAGTGCAGCAGGGCATCATACATCTTCTAGACATAGCTACTTTGGACTCTTATATTGTAGACATATCTTTCTTGTTTGTTGAGTCCTATATTGCAAATTTGGAGGATTCTTATGAGGACATTCATCTCCTCTACCTTGACAGTCAGGTTATCACTATACGCCCACCATTATCAGTGCATTCAGAGGTTGCATTTTAGGATTCTCCACATCAGTTTGGATTTGACATCATTTGATTTAGTTCATATAGAGAGATTCTTCAGCATCCTATCATGACACACATCTTGAGACAGATTGGTTCATCATTCTTCACAGGGTTTCTTCGACGTCGTCCTTTGGATCTGTTTCTTCCCAAGGGGAGGATTATCATTTTCCACTTCGGGATCTTCGTTTGGATTCTACATCAGGCATCTACCATTTTGACAAGTTTCTTCATTGTGGGGGGGCCTTCTTCTCTCTTTCTATCTCTCCTATGGAGACCATTATACATGTATAGTTTATATGATAGAAGCTGTCTATGGGGGGTATCATGTAATCCACCTCCTATCCTTCTTTCATTAGTGCATTGCATTCCTTCTTTGCATTATATTTTGGGGAGAAATTTTGTTCCCATTGGGTTTTTCTCCTTTACCCCGTTTCATTTAGTTTGCATTGCTTTTGTAAATGGGTACCTGATTAGGCCTAGTTTTCAGGAACCATGTTTACTTTCATGCATTGTAGTTACCTTTTACTTTCATGCACTCGTTTGTAGCTGCACTCTTGCTCATCTTAAGGGGGGGTTTTCTGAGTAAAGGTTTTAACTTAATTATGTTAATTAAGTTGCCTTTATTCCTCTCTTAAGATTTCACCTTTAGTTTGCATATTGTGACATTTAATAATTATATTAATTATTAAATGTCTGCCTATTAGGGTTTATTTTAGGTTTTGCACAATCTTCTTTCTTAAGAATTGATCATTTTATTATTACCTCTCTTTGATTAATACATTTTTAGCTTTCAAAGCACCCTTGTTTTTTTGTCTCTATGTTTTCTTTTGTGACAGGTTATTTGCATGCAGCTAATCTTTGGGGTCTATGAAGTTGGATTTCACAACTTCTACATAAATTTTATACATGATAATTAGGCTCCAGATAGAGGGAGTGTCATTGGCCAATGTCAAGAACCAAAAGTTCTAGCCAATATAGTTAGAATTAGCAGTAAAGTTAATGGTGCATATTTTTATAAAAATGAAAGCATTGAAGGTTGGATCTTGAAATTACACATTAGCTATGTTACAAAAATTTCATTATATATGTAAATTATTAAATCAACATGACATCAATAGTTACATATGACTAAGAATATTGCATGGTTTTATGTCATTTCTTCAATCCTTGTTTCAAAATTGTTAAATCAAATCTAAGGGGTTTGAAAAAAATAGAGAAGATCTTGGCCCAAAATATTGATCAAAGGTTTTAATTTAAACACTATTTGTTTTATAGATGTTAGATTTCAAAAAAATGGGTTTAATAAGTTCTAAGTGTCTAGAATTACACACATCAAATGCGTTAACAAATATCAAATATGTGTATGTAGATTGATTTTGTGATCATAGAAATGATACATAGAGTTATAGAGACAAAAATTGTCACCTAATAAATTTGGATGACAAAGTGTAACAACAATTCACAATGACATATTAAAAAATATAAATTATCACATAATATTTGACAATGTAACCTACAACTAAGTACCCTAATCCTAGAGATAAGATATAATGGGACCAATTAATTTTTTTTATGTAAAAATTTAGATATAATCAAGGACAAGTATATTACCTTAGTTCAAGATGATTTCTATCTCATTTGGAGTGTTGGAGAAGAAACTAGATTAATGGAAAAAAATAAGTTGAAAGAAATAAAAAACCTCATGCCTACGCCACTCATGTAGTTTACATATTTTTGCATCCAATTACATAGAATTGTGTCTCTTCCATAACTTTAATCACACCATTGGAAAACTAAAATTTATTTCACGAAATTCGTCTTGCATTCTATGGATGTTTGTATTAAACTTATCACCATGCCCATTTCCATTAGCTATGTTCTCATTCATATTATAATACATCACTTCAACATCTCTTGATCAAATGTATTATCTTGAAAAATGATGTAAAGTTTCAACTTGTTTTGATCCTGTGTGATAAATTGGGGCTCTTTTCCAATGAAATTGAGCTTTGATTGTCACACTAGTAAGTGTTGGTCCTTGTCTCTTTTCTCCCATATCTTGAAGAATGCACCTTAACTAAACAACTTTACAAATAGAATTGGAAAATTATTTATACCCAACTTCAATTAAACTTATGTTTTCAAACACTCAAGGCCTACACAAAATTTGTAAAATGCACTTCTTAGAATTATATGTATTGAAATATAATTATACCATTATACCTTTGATTTTCAATTGTTGGATAAAATTTCATTTGGTTTTATGTAACTTAGGTTAGTTAGCTAAAAGAATATTTTCAAAATAAGGTATGTAATAATTTTTTTACAATCAATATTTAATCATTTAGTTTAACTATTCATATGCACATATAATAAATATGAAATTTATATTTGTTATTGCATATAAACAAGGTTGAAATTTTGCTAAGATTTATTACAATGCCAAAATTTTCATACAAAAGTCAATTCTCCTTTTTTAGGCCCATTTTGAGGTCCATAATGTCTTAATATAATTATATAAAAACTTGTGGCACACACTTGTGTTATTTTTAGCTCCTTCCCTAATACTTGTCCATTTTCATTTACTCACCTCGACATATTTCTATACATGTCACTTATCTCTATCCTATTCACACCAGTTTCTACATGTTAACATCATTATTGACATTAGTTGTCATTGTGTGTAGGTGATTTTACCCCATATAAAATGTAAGAAATAAAATCAAGCAAGAGATAAAATAACTAAAGACAACACTCAAGATTGGGCTAAAGATGAAACTCAAACAAGAACATGAAAAAACAACTGATTTCACCTTGTATGAGTTTGATGGAGTTGTTTTCCCTCGTCGATGGCTTGATATGTGTGTTCTATATTGATTTCGGTAGTATAATGGCTTGTTATAGCTTGGTTTGGTCACAAAATGGATGCAAGATGGTTATGGTTGCAAGGATTTGGCTATGGAGATTGAAATATTGGGATGGATGTGTTAGATAGCGGTTGCATATGGTTGAATGTTTGAGAATGTAAAAAATGGCTAAGTGTTAGCCATTTAGCAAGGGAGATAGGAATGGATGGTGGAGATTGATTCTTGGGAGAAGATCAGTGGTTGAGATCAAGGGTTGACCAAAGAAATTAAAAATTTCTCTCCCTCCCTCTCTTTCAATTCTCTCTCCCACCCCTCCCTCTCTCTCTCTCTCTCCCTGACTCCCTCCCTCACACCCTATCCTTCCCTACCGTCCTCCCACCCTACCTAGCTAAGTCTCTCTCTCTCTCTCTCTCTCTCTCTATCTCTCTCTCTCTTAAACTCTCACTTCCACCCCCTCTCCCTCTCTCCAAACTCTCCCTCTCTCTCTCCCTCTCCCACTCCCACCCTACCTAGACAACTCTAGATCTCTCTCTCTCTCTTAAAATTCTCCCTCCCTCTAAAGACATACATAAATACATACATACTTATATACATACAAGAATAATACATATGTACATACAATCCTACATATATACAAGCATACATGTACATGTGTAGATACACTCTTACATACATATATGCATACATATAATATACGTGCATTGATATATACATACATACATACATACATACATGACAGACAAGCATACATGTACATACAAACATACAAATATATAAACATACATTCAATAGAGTAGGATTCAGCATAAAACGAGACATAACACGAGCATGTTATACCATGCATTATGCGTTGCTGGACATGTTCCTCACAAAAGCAAAAAAAATATGTCAAAACTATGATATAACACGAGCACGTTATAATGCGCGCGCGTTATATCTTACTTTGGGAATCCCCAAGCCTTGGGATTGGTATTTTTATCGGAATACCAACCCAAAAGGTTGGAGGGCATTCCCAACGACCAGAGACATGTTTTTGTAAATTTTACAATATTTCACATAATTAGGTTCATGCTCACCATCAGGATTGCACGTGGTTCAATATCAAACAAATCAAACATTTGGGTAATGTTAGGTTCTCTCTTAGCTATCCAATGATGTATTTTTTTTCACTTTCTAACAATGTTAAGCCTTTCATCCATAATTTCTTTTGTTTTATGTCTCTTTGTTGGCAAAAAATAATGCTTGGTGTTTTTTTTGTTATAAATTAACCATTCATCGAAATTTCAAATAAATTACATTTTTAGAAACTAGACTCTATTCTACAATAGTTTCTTTTAAATTCAATTAGTTTCCAAAATTTGTAGGGTTAGCATGACCAAAATTCTAGTTTTCAAGAAGTGTCTACTTCAAAAATTAGTAAACTAGCATACCTATATTTAGAAAAATCTATGTAAAATAAGCCAAGAGATATCCTTCTCGAGACACCTATTGCATTTATATGGTGCAAATTTAATTTAAAATACACACCTCGAGAAGGATATTAAGATTACAAATATGGTTATGGTTAAGGTATACAATCACAACTAGGGTTAGAATTCTTAAGATTAGAGTTAAAATTAATAATTATGAAATTGAAAATAATGAAGTTGTTTAAGAAACTACTAAAAAACATAAGTATTATTTAAATATATTTTTTATCATTATTTAATATTTAAAATTTTATATAAATATTATTTAATATACTAAAATTTAATAATTTATAATTTATGTGTTTACTTTCGATTAAATGGCAAAAAATACCCATAGAAAAAAGTAATCCAATCTAACATGTAGCTATCATTGCAAAATTGCAAGCGCAACTATCATTTTATTTCATGAGACCGCATATCTTTGAGGATTCTTGTCTAGAATTTGATGCTACACATTAATAGGACAATTATTTTTGGGTATTTTGTCAAATATTTAATATGTTTTCTTTGTTTCCAACTATAACATCCAACTAAAAATCATTTTCCATTATGATGATGGATGAGCTCAAACCTTCAGAAAGACACAAACTACAGTCGCTTCAAGCTGCAAAAGCCGATGCAAACATGAGAAATATTATCCATTAATTGTTTTTCTTCTAGAATAAGCATTCTTTACATACAAAGACTCAAAAGGGATGAAAATCACTTCGAACCTTTTTTGCTTCCATGATGAATTTGTTTGCACAGTCATATTGTGAGAGGCTGAGGTGACAAAGGCAAAGCATGCGTAGGGACTTCACCCTGTAGGCATTGTTCTCTGCATCTAATGGAAGATAGAGCATGGATCCTTCAAATAGGATAATGCTTGTGTCGTAAAACTTTTACCTGAAGAATTCAGATCCACTTCTGCACAACGCTATATTTATTTGAGAATGCAAAATTCTAAGTTTGGAACTATTGAAATACAAAGGCAAAGCTACTTAAACGTTTAAAAGAAAATGTATATTTTTGGAACTATCTAAATACAGAGGCAAAGGTGCTTAACATTTGAAAGAAAATGTGTATTTATCGAGAATCATCATATTTATTGGTAGGCATTTTATGTTGGAATTTATTGTTTCTCCTGAGCTTCTGCTCATCCGTTAGTGCCCCTGTTGCCTTCACCTACATGTCAGGAGCCCTTCTATTTTGGGGATCCTCCCTGCAGCCCCTGACAACTCCAGAATTGATTGTGGTAGTTGATTTTGAAATTGGCATTTACTGAGGTAGGTGATTTCGAAATTTGAGAGGGAATGTTTTTTTTAGACAAAATGGATAGAAGGCAGATTATTTTGTCAGTTGGAGAAAAGTTGAGAGAAAAAGTCAAAGAAGAAGATTGCAACAGCAGACTGTGAGAAGAACATTCTCTGTGACCTTCCAAAAACTCTTGAACAATAGCAGTTGTTTGTTATTTTGTAAGAGTAGTGATTGCTCCTGATCATTACCAGTCTGGTTGAGCAGCTTTTGATTGCTCCCAGAAATTTGTAATAGTTTCTAGTTCTTAGTTTGTTTTTATGTTTTGTCATTTCCAGTTGATTAATAGTGAATCAAAGTTGCATGTCTCCTTGTTGTTTTCCGCATATAACATTTGGGCATTTCCAGCTTGACTAGAAAATAGAGCAGCAACTCTATGTGTTTTGCATTTGTTTGTTTTTTAAAATCTCTACATTTTAATGGAGAATAAAAGCCATACAAATTGTTAACAAATGCAAGTGTTTATTTAAGTTTCAATGGATCGTATTAAACTAATAAAATCGATTTAAATTTCTACAAAAAAACTTCGTACTTGCTAAGAACACTAAATTTTGCAAGGAAATTATTACCTGAATTGTGATTCCATTTAAGGAAATTGTTATCTCAGTGAACAATCATTAACATAACATACCAATATATGGGCAAAGTGGTAAAGGAAAATGCATTATTTGTTGAGAAAGTAGAAATATATGAAGATAAGGCATTTAAGTTTGTACAGGAAATATCAGACTAAAAAACCTTTAGAGAAAAAATTCAAGAATAATGCCTTTCCTGTTCTAAAGAATAGCACGTATGCAACATCATTTTTCACCTAAAGAATCATCTTCTAAACCTGCAAAAAACCTGATGATTTTATCATTGGATGCAATCTAAAGTGCCAAAGCTACTTTAGCCTTGTAACTTTGATCTACAGTGAACACATTTCAAAGAATCTTGTCCAAAACCCTGAGAGAAAGCTCCTTCCTAGATGGAAAAAGGAATGTGATCTAGTATGGATATTTAACTAGAAAATCTTAGTTTCAAATTTGTCTCCAGAAATTTTGATGGCGGCAAAAAGAATCTCTAGTATCATTGTAAGCGAGTTGCATGAGTCAAGTGATAGACAATTCTTGTACAAATGACTTGCATCCATTATAGACTTGCATCTTAATTACTTTTGTGCCTCCTCCTCTTCCATTACTACCAATTGCCTGTTAATTTGAACGTAATTCATTTTTGGTTACACAGATCGTTAGTTGTCATTGTAGAAGCCTCTCGGCTTAAATATGCAAAGAGATATCCTTCTCAAAGAGTCTAGTGCACTTTTATTTAAGAAATTGATAATAAATTAGGAACCCTAAAAAATTGATTAAATAATTAGAGTTAAAGTTAGGATTAGGGTTAGTGTTAGGATTAGAAATAGATTTAGGATTAGGCATATGATTAAAGTTAGCGTTAAAATTAAAGTTAGGGTTGAGGATAGGGTTAGGGTTAAGGTTAAGGTTAAGGTTAGAGATACTTTTAGGGTAAGGGTTAAGGTAAGAGATAGAATTAGAGTTAGACTTAGGTTTAGGATTAAGGTTAGGTTTAGGGTTGTAATTAAGGTTAGGATTAGAAATAGGGTTTGGGTTATGGTTATAAATAGGTTCAGGGTTAAAGTTTTAATTAGAATTAGTGTTAGCTTTAGAATTAGGGTTATGATTAGTTAGGGTTAGGGTTTAGGGTTAGAATTTTAATGCTAACTGTGATCATATGCCTAACCCTAAATCAATCTCTAACCCTAACACTAACCCTAATCCTAACCTTAACCCTAATTATTTAATCATTCTTTTGATAAATATATAAAACAAAAGTAAGTATTTTAATTAATATTTTTATTTCTATGTGAAATCAAATATTATTAGGCTTAGAATTATTAACCATGTAAGAAATAATTAATCAAATCAACACAATATTTTTAGAGATTATATTCTTTTTCTTTGCACCCAAATCTTTTCATTTTCTAAAATTATACTAAATTATTAACCAATGTTTTTAGATTTCATGGATTGGTACAAAACCTCTTGTTCTATACAATTCAATGGGAAAAAATCTCTCAAATAACATATAAAATAGCTCCAAAAAACAATGTCATCAAAGGAACCCTAACTATAACCATAAGCAAAGTGCTAACCTAATCCTAATTAAACCCTAACCTAGCCCTTACTCTAACCCTAATTGAACCATAATCTTAACCTTAAGTCTACTAATGTGGCATCACATGATTTGCTATTTTTTAGATCTAAGGATTACATTTCATTCAATTATGAGTACTAAGCTCAATACTAACAACTTTAAATTCACAACTATTAGTGTTATATTAGTATAAATGTTGGGTATTAAATTAAAAAGTGCTATCATAACTATTGGAAGATGGTCAAATGTTGGATTATTTCCCCTATTCGATTAATTTTTGAAATGCTTGATTGATTGTGAAATTAGTTATTGAAAAGATAAGTGTAGAATCTAAGATTGGGATGTTGCTTAAATTCTTAATGATTTAGTTCTTTGTAGGCCTAATGCATCTTTATATGTTCTTTAATTATTCTTCAATTGTTTTTTATTAGAATTTATTATTTTCTATTTTTGTTTTGATTAGTAGACTTTTGTTAACTTTTTCTTTGTCTCTATTGAACCTATGTTGGATAAAAAGCCTCAACTATTCTCTATGCTATTGTTTTATCTATTGAATTTATTAAAAATTATAAAACCCTTTCAAAACACTTGCTTAAATATACTTATGAAATTTTCAACAGACAAAATTTTTGAAGTATATTGATGTGTAGTCTAGATATATATTCATTACTTATTTGATAGTAGATATCAATTCAAAATATATAATAAATATTATTATATTATTAAAATTAATCCTTGATAAATAAAATATTTCAGCTATATTATATTATTTAAATTGATCTTTAAGAAATAAACTGACAAAAAAAGTTAAAACAAAATTTTAAATACATATATTCTTGTTTCATTTAAAAAAATATTTACAAAGAGATAAGAAAATCATACATTTGATTAATTTCATATGTAAAAATTATTCAATTTTCATTTTTCTTCTAGGAATTTTAAAAATATATCTAATGCATTTGAAAAATAAAACTAAATTTATAGAAAATAGAATACTTCTCTATAGGTGATTTTTTTTGCCTTTGCATAGCTTTAGTTTTTTTTTAATACATCTAATTTTTTTTAAGTATTTTATTTTTATTTAACTTAATATAGACTATTGAAATATTTTTTTTATTGATGGAGGATACGAATTAATTTAATTTAATTTACAAAATTAGAATATATATGAATTTTAGAATATGAGATGATTTGTGTAAAATAGAAAGGTTGATTTTTTTATTAGATTGTAGTTCTTGATTTTTTTAGAATTGTAATTAGTAAGATTTAATTATTTTAAAATAAATAATTTGTTGAGTTATATAATCAATTTCATATGTAAATAGATCTATTTGATTAAAATTAAAAAATATTCTTCTAAGATAATATTTAATGAAAAATTTAGAAAGATTGTACATGAAACCAAATATTCAACTATCATTTCTCTTTTAAAAGTTTAAAACATATATTTTGATAAACATTAAAAGAAAAAGAAGAAGAAAAATGAATTTGTAAACCCAAAACTAAAAAGAAGGAAAATAGAATAATCTTAATAGATAACTTTTTACCTTTGCATAACTCTAATTTCTTTTTAGTAATTAACTTATTTTAATATTTCATTTTTATTTAACTTAATATGGATATCTATTTATCAAATAAAAATATTATTTAGCCTAAACCTCTCAAAGCAAAATGCCCAGTCTATCACTACCTAATAATCATGTGCCTAGTTTGAGTTTTTGTGACAAAAAAGATGGAAAAATGGACCCCAATCCCAAAATACAATGGGGAAAGCTTTTTTCACAATTGAATGTTCTCTCTATAACATAACATACTTATTGTATATTTAAAATATATATAAACAAGTGATTTTATCAAAAGGGGATAGTTGGGGGGAATCTCTCCCTACTCCCTATTAATCTCCATTGAAGATTAAATTAAAAAATAAAATAAAATAGTATGGATTAAAAATAGTGTGATAAACTACAAATCTTAGAGATATTTGACAAGCACAATGAACACATAAACTGCTTAATGTCAATTTAAATCTTATTAGATAGTCAGAAGTATATATAGGAAAAATATCTAAGCATGAGGTATTGATATGTATCAACACCTCTCCAGTCTATAAAATAGTTAGGAAGATATTTTGAGGAAAATATTCAGGCTATGCTAATGAGTCATACTACAATGAATGCCTAAGTAGGCTTAGTTCAACCTATGTGTATGCAAGCATTTAAAGTATACACTAACAAATAGAAATAATTTTTTTATACAATTCTTAAGATTTAAGAAAAATGAGACAAATAAGAAAATGACAGATGGATCTACAATCTCTAGTCAGTTTAAACCAGTGAATAACAATATGTAACTAAAATTAAATTTGAAAATAAAAAGCTTATATGATTTATAATATTTTAGAAAAATAAGAAAACAACAGATGGATTTGCAATCTCTCCCTGCACAGAGAAAAAACAATATGTAACTATTAAAATTAAATTTGAAAATGAAGGGAAAACAAAGAGAATAAATAAGTGATAATTTGCAGAAGTTAAAAGATGAGAAAAGAGTTTGTGAAATTTGTGAAATAAAAAAGAGGATTTATCAGCATGTTAAAATGAAATAAACAAAAAAAAAAAAACCTACAACAAAGATCAAAATCCTCTCTCAATATTCCTCAACCTGCAACAAAAAATGGGGAAATGAGAAAAGGAGAGAGGTAGGCATTTTAATAAATTTTCTTTATTCGGAAAGTACAAAAACTCCTATTTTTAGACCACTATACAACAAGTCCTGAAACAAATTTCTGAATACATCAACAACTATTGAAAACTAAAATTTCTAAACAATATTCCACATCAATTTTGAGAAGCATTTGATCATGGAAATTACAACAAAAACAAGCTTTCTAATTTCATTAATCATCAATAAGGTAATGCAGGTAAATCCAAAACCAAAATTAAAATACATGAGAATAATTGCAAGAGTTTGCGACAAAAAAAATAACAGAGCGAAAGAAAAGTAGAGGTTTTTACACAACGATTCTTCTCCGAACATGAAAATTTTGAAAATTGTGCCAAGAATACCACGTATTTTTCCATTTATTCCATGGCATTTAATAGCCTACCCATTACTCCATTCCCTGTGGTGCTATTAAATTTGGCATGTAGTTATTAAATTTAGTAGAATCTTTCAATAAATTTAGCATGCATTTGATGTGATTGCTTCAAATGCATATGAAACATTTCATTCTCCATGCAAAAATTTCATTCATTTAGCTATCATTTCATGCATTTAGCTATCGTGTACTTGTCAATTTTTGTGCGAGGAGTTTTTGTTTACACAGACTGGTGGTTGTCACTGTAAGAAGCCTCTCGGCTTAAAAAATCAAATATTAATTAAAAAATAATTAGAAAAATCATGCATCAACTACATACTATTAGCTAACTTCTGATCGTTAAGATTTTAAAAATACTAAAAAAAAGGTTCACCATACGAGGGTCGTACAAGAGTTGCTATGTTATGTTTTTCTGACAAAAACAACACCAATTTGTGTGCGTCCCTCTTTTGAACCCCTTAATCTTAACCATTTTCAAAATAAATTAGTAGTTTAGAAAGTAGACTCGGAGCACTTCGATCCTTGTTTTTGTTCCATCTCAAAATTTTGAGTGTAACTATCCTCCATTTCATGTCCAAGGTCAGTATTTCTTGATTTCAGAAAAAAAAAAAAGTGGCCACTTAAGCCCCCTTTTTGGGACCCATATTTTTGCACTTACCCTAGGAAACATCCTATATGGCAAGGAAAGAGTTGATACTACACTACATTGATGGTGACTTGTTTCGTACACCATTTTATAGAGAAGAATTGTCATGTGTATCTTTATAGTTATGTATAAGCTCATTTTAGAGTAAGGAATTATGGTAGATATTTGTATGGAATCAAATTTAGATGTCATGATCATTAGGATACAAACTAAGGGAGTGTCAATGGTCAATGTTAGGGGCCAAAAGGTCTAGCCAATGGAGTGGAAACTACAAGAAAAATTAACTATGATTTTTCTAACCTAATTATAGAAACTAGGGTATTGTATGTATGATTTCAATATTGTATATTAACTATGTTACAAAAATTGCACACTTCTTAGTGTGTTATATTAACATGACAACAATAGTTACACCTGACTAAGCATATCACATGATTGCTTGTCATGTCTTCAAGCCTTGTTTCAAAATCGTTAAATCAAATCCTCATGTGGATTGACCAAAGGAGAGGATCTTTCCCTACCAAAATCCCCTATGGTGTTTATTTATATTGCTTGTTTTGAAAATTTAGATACCAAAAAACGGGGTGAAGAAGTTCTAGGTAACCAAAATTGTACAAGTTGAATACATAAACATAAACCAAATTGGTGCAGGTGGATTGATTGTATGGGCACAAAAATGATATATGCAGTTCTACAATAAATATTCTAGCCTAATGGCAATCATATGACAAGGTCTCACCTCTAGTCATAATGATAAATTCAAAAATACAATGAACCACAAAATATTTGACAACAAACATATAGCTAAGCCCCTTAATCCTAGATCTAAGATATGATGGGACCAATGTTTTTATGTGAAATTGAGATATAAGAAAGATTTAGGAGATTGCCTCACTTGAAGACATTTTCTATCTCATTTTGGACTATCGGACAAGAAAATAGGGCAATAAAAAAGCTATAAGTTGAAATGATCCAAAACCTCATGTCTACTCCACTCATGATTTACACATGTTTGTATCACCTATATAAAATTATGTGTCCTTCAAGACTTTAATTAAAGCATAAAAACCAAAATATCTTACACTCAATTCATTTCCAATTTATAGATGTTTGTAGTACTCTCATTGACATGCACTTAATACATATTTAAATAATACAATCACTAATTAATAATCATAAGTAAATTATAGAAAGAAGATATTTTTAATTAAATTTTAAATATAAAATATATTTAATTTATTATTTTCATTATTAAAATTCAAATTGTTAATTAAAAAACCAATTTATAATCTAAAATGTTTTTTTTATTTATATTTGATACTAACATTATAACTTAATTAAAAACACAAAAAATATTCTAACAATTTAAAATACTTCATAATTAGGGGAGAGGGGTTCATAGTGGAGCACCCTAACTTTGTGTTTCTCAAAGTCCTATGTGGACATTCCAAATCATTTTCAAATTTGTACAGCAGTTTATTTGACAACTCACATGTTTCTATATTTTGTTTTAAGGCCGCATCATCAAATATGATGCCACACCACCATGGTTTTTGTTGAGGTATCTAAAAAGGCCCAAAAAAAAAAGTGAGACCTATAGTGGTGCACTAAGTCATGTTTTATTGGTGTGCTAATGTGGCATCACAAGATTTGTTAGTTTGTGTACTTTATGGATAAAAAGTATTTTGCGATTGGATATTAAGGTGCTCCACTATGGGGCCCACTGAGGACTACTTTTATCCCCACTATTAGACTTTGATCCATTATGAACCCCTCTCCCCTACCTAACACTTAAACTATCTGTCACATTTGAAAACACTCTAATTAAAACTTATAATCACACCTTAAATTCTACTTGTTAATAATAATTGTCTAAGATTGTGTTTGGAAAACAACAGATAGCATGCTAACTTTCCGCAACTTGTGTTGTGCACGTAGACTTTGTCGGCAAAAAACAAACTTTATAATCAGTTTTTGGAGAGCCTGCGGATAGCATTAATTATTGTCTAACCTTGTGCTTGAGAAACAACAGTTATCATGCTAACTTTCCACAACTTGCCTTTTATTTTTGAATTTAAATATCAATCCTAAACTAATCTTACCGCTTTTTCTGGTGCGTGTGAGAAACTTTATCAGCCTCGTCAATAATACGTAGAAATTAAAACTGACATGGTTTAAAATTGACACGAATGTTGTTTCTATCTATCGTAAACCCTTTTTTTCCCCTCTTTTTGTTCTTCGCCATTTACCAGCCTAGACTTTGTCCCGCAAGTGGCGGGTAAAAACAAGAGACGTTTGACCAGTGCACATGCCTTCGCATCTTTATAATTATCACAAATTTCAGAGAACATACACACCATTTAGTTGTCTGTGACTTTCAATAGAGATGAAGATCATGGGTTTGGTAGTTTCTCCCCTCTTCCTACTCTTGTTTCTCTCTGCACTGCCTTGTTATTCTTCCCATTCCTCCTCTTCTTCTTCTGAAGAAGAACAAGAAGTTCTCTTGGCTTTTAAGCATTCTCTCTCCCGTGACCCTCATAATTTCTTGCTTGATTGGTCTCCTCGTCATTCCTTTTGCAACTGGACTGGGATTGTCTGCTATTCTCACCATCAGCATGTGCTTTCTTTGAATCTTACTGGTATGTCTTTTCTCGGACCAATCTCTCCTTTCCTTGGCAATCTCTCTTTTCTTACAGTACTTGCTCTCAGGAATAACAACTTCCACAGCCAAATTCCTCCCCAACTAGGGAGGCTGTCTCGCCTTAGAATACTTAGATTGTCTCGAAATCAATTGGAAGCTCCATTCCCACCACTCTAGCATCTTTCCCCTCTCTGCAAGTTCTCATACGGTCCTATAACCTTTTGAGAAACACTATCCCTTCCCAGCTTGGCCTTCTTTCACAATTAGAAATCATTTATTTATCAGTAAACCAATTGACAGGCACAATCCCACCCTCTCTAGGAAATCTATCATCTTTAATAGAATTGTATTTGGATGATAACATACTTCATGGTAGTATTCCTATTGGATTGGGTATGCTTACTCAAATTAGAATTCTTCGTCTTTGGGGAAACAACCTCACAGGCACAATCCCACCCTTCCTAGGAAACATGTCCTTTCTAACTGATTTGGAGTTGTCAAACAACATACTCCATGGTAGTATTCCTATTGAATTGGGTATGCTTACTCAACTCAAAACACTTTATCTTTGGGGAAACAACCTCACAAGCACAATCCCACCCTCCCTAGGAAACCTGTCCTCTTTAACCAACTTGGAGTTGGAAAAAAACATATTCCATGTTAGTATTCCTATTGAATTAGGTATGCTTATGCAACTTAGAATACTTTCTCTCAGAAATAATAATTTGACAGGCACAATCCCACCCTCGCTAGGAAACCTATCCTTTTTAACAAAATTGTATTTGTCAAAAAACAAACTCTAGGGTAGTATTCCTTTTGAATTGAGTATGCGTTCTCAACTCAAAAAAAAATATCATAACTACTATAGCTTTATAGGGGCAATTCCATTTTAGGTATGCAAACTATCATTTAGCTATGAAGATTGAATTTAAGGGAAAACTAGCTCATTGGAGAAATCCTAAGCTGCCTCCTTAATTGCACTCAACTCCAACTACTTAATTTAGCGAGTAACTAATTGAGTGGCATACATAGCCTTATGTGACGAGTGTGTCAATAGAGCTATTTTATCTCAATTTTGTTAACTTCTGCATCTTGAAAGATTGTATTTGAGAAAAAATATTTTTTGAATTATTCCAAAAAAGTTTGGGATAGGAAAAAAGCCTCATGAATTGAAAATATTCTTTCAGGGAGATTTATATATAGTCTTGATGATATCCACAACCAAGGCATATTTCTTTTGATCACAATCTACTATTGGGGAAAATACATCCCAATTTTGGGAGATGACAAACTTTGGAGCAGATTGACTTATCTCATAACAAGCTAAGAGGAAATATATAATGTTTGGAAAAAATCTAAAGATGTAAAGATGTGTAATTTTTAGCCATTTATATGGAAAACATAATTATTGATTTATATAATATAGAGAACTAGAAAGCAAATATAAATAAATGGAATATAAGTTTTAATTCTCATCGTTTCATTCTTATTCACAAAGGATTATTAAGGTTTATAATATTTTTCAAATATTATCTCTAAGATTGTTGCAACATATCTAATAATTTATTTGTCTATAAATTTATCTCGAACATGGTCTTGATGATTTTATGTGAGAATAATTAAATTCATATTCACCATAGCTTTAGAAGGTCTTGTATTTGTGAAATGTGCTTATAAAAATTACTGGACATGAATTTTGTCTTTCTATTTTGGGCATATAAGGAATTTGTTGAAAGAAATGGTTATAAATTTTGTATAAAGAGAATAGTGGACATGTAGGATAAATATTTCTATGTTGTGTTCACTATCAAGTCTTACATTTTAAATTAATTATTTGTTAGGAGAGGCTACATATTATTTAATAATATATTAATAAACCTTCATTGTTATAAATCATCACTTTACATATTTTTTGTTTTTATAGTTTACTCTACATGAGAAAAGGCTTTAATTTTCTATTGAAGTTTGATGGCAACATGGCCATAGCTAAGTAGGGTGAATGAGAAAGTAAGTTCAACAATGACAAGGGATACCAACAATTTGTGTTTACCAGTTTCCTAATTTTTTTCCAATATCATAAATACTTGATATATTTATATACTTAAATTACCCATATACTCCATCACAATTTATCTAACACTAATTTTGAAATAAAATGTTTTTTTAATGAAATAATAAATGTGATCCATAGCAATACTGGCAATTCATATTGTCTTAGGATAATTTTTCTTGTGTGTGTGAGAACAACTCGTCCTAAACTAATAGGAGAATAGTTAGTAGCAAGCGTACATTTTCTACCAAAAACAAGAGACTTTATTATCCTAGTCAAGAACACATAGAGATTAAAACTAACATGATTTAAAATTGATGTGAATGATGTGAAAGATGAAGATGTTTCTATCTTTTGTAAACTGACTTACCTCTCTTTCTTCTCCACCATTTATCAGTATAGACTTTGTCCTACAAGTGGCTGATAGAAACACAAGACATTTGACTATTGCATATGTCTTTGCAGATTTATAATAATCACATTTCGAAGAGACTGTAGACACAACACACAGAGTTTGATAGCTTTAGTTGGTTGTAAGTTGAATAGAGATGAAGATGGGTTTGGTAGTTTCTCCCCTCCTACTCTTGTTTCTCTTTGCATTGCCTTCTTATTCTTCCCATTCCTCTTCTTCTAAACAAGAAGCTTTGCTGGATTTTAAGCATTCTCTCTCTAGTGACCCTCACAATTCCTTGCTTGATTGGTATTTCCTTTTGCAACTGGACTAGGATTTTTTTCTCTTCTCACCATGCTTTCTTTGAATCTTACTGGTATGTCTTTACTCAGACCAATCTCTCATTTCCTTGGTAATATCTCTTTTCTTAGAGTACTTGCTCTCAGGAATAACACCTTCCATGGCCAAATTCCTCCTCATCTAGGGAGGTTGTCTCACCTTAGAACACTTAGATTGTCCATAAATTAATTAGAAGGCTTCATTCCCACCACTCTATCATCTTGCCACTCTTTGCAAGTTCTCATGCTATCATATAACCTTTTGAGCAACACTATTGCTTCTCAGCTTTCAACCTTCTTTTACAATTAGAAATCCTTACTTTAGGAATAAATCAACCAACAGTCACAATCCTACCATCCCTAAGAAACCTATCCTCTTTAGCTCAATTGGTATTGGGAGGAAATATACTCTAGATGGTAGTATTCCTATTGAATTGGGTATGCTTACTCAACTTAGAATAATTTATCTTTAAAGAAACAACCTGACAGGCATAATCCCACCTTTCCTAGGAAACTTTTCCTCTTTATCTAACTTGAATTTGGCAAAAAATAAACTCCATGGTAGTATTCCTATTGAATTGGGTAAGCTTACTCAACTCAAAATACTTTATCTTTGGGGAAACAACCTCACAGGCACAATCACACCCTCCCTAGGAAACCTATCCTCTTTAACTATATTGGAGTTGGAGGCCAATAGAATCCATGGTAGTATTGCTATTGAATTGGGTATGCTTACTCAACTCAAAATACTTCGTCTTTGGAAAAAAAACCTCATAGGCACAATCCTGCTCTCCCTAGGAAACTTGTCCTCTTTAACTGACTTGGAGTTGTTAGAAAACAAGCTACATGGTGGTATTCCTATTGAATTAGGTATTCTCACTCAACTTAGAATACTTTATATTTCACAAAACAACCTCACAGGCACAATCCCACCCTCCCTAGGAAACCTATCTTCTTTAACTGAATTGGCATTAGCAGAAAATAGACTCCATGGTAGTATTCCTATTGAATTGGGTATGCTTACTCAACTCAAAATACTTCATCTTTGGAAGAACAACCTCACAGGAAAAATCCCACCCTCCCTAGGAAACTTGTCCTCTCTAACTGACTTGGAGTTATCAAACAACATACTCCATGGTAGTATTACTATTGAATTGGGTATGCTTACTCAACTTGGAATACTTTATCTTGGGGGAAACAACCTCACATGCACAATACCACCCTCCCTAGGAAACCTATCCTCTTTAATTGAATTGTATTTGGATGCAAACAAACTCCATGGTAGTATTACTATTGAATTAGGTATGCTTACTCAACTTAAATTTTTTTAGCTTAGATACAATAGCTTGACATGAGTGATTCCATTTTAGGTTTGGAAAGCTATCATTTAGTTACAAAAATTGAATTTGAGAGAAAGCCAACTCATTGGATAAATCACAAGCTCTCTCTCTATTTTTATTTGGGAAAGATAGTTTATATGGAGTTATTCCATAAATTTTATGTTAGGAAAAATGTCTCACCAAGTGTAAAATTCTTTCAAGGCGATTTCTAGATAGTCTTGATGATCTCCCACAACTAAGACATCCTTCTCTTGAGCACAACATACTAGTGGATAAAATACATCACAATTCAAGGAGATAACAAAATTAGAGCTTGTGGACTTGTATCATAACCATCTAAGATGAAGTATATAATGTTTAGCCAAACTCTAGAGATTTAAAGATGGTGTGCAATTTTTATCCATCTATATGTTAATCATAATTATTTATTTATATGTGTAGAAAACCAAAAAGAAAATCCAAATACAACGAGTATGAGTTTTTATTCTTGAATTTTTCTTCATTTCCCTTTACAAAGGATTATTAAGGTTTGTAAAAAAATTCAAATATTATCTATAAGGTTGTGGCAAAACATCTTATATTTTATTTGTCTATCAACCTATCCTAAACATGGCCTTGATGATTTTATATAAAATAGATTAAATTCATAATCACTAGAGCCTTAAAAGTTCATCTATTTATGAAATGTCTTCATCAAAATAACTGGATATGAATTGTACCTTTCTTTTTGTGGCATATAGGGAGTATCAACATAAATTTTTATACATTTTGTATGGAGGGAATACTAGTCATGTAAGATAAAAAAAATTATGTCATGTTCACTATCATTTCATTCATTTTAAACTAATTGTTTGTTAGGAGAGGTTGAATATGAAGTAATCAATAATATAAAAATAACCCTTTATTTTTTAAATCACCACTTTACATGTTTTTGTTTTTATGGTTTACTCCATATGAGCAAAGAATTTAATTTTTTATTCAAATTTGACCATAATATAACCATGATTGAGTTGTGTGTAAGAGAAAATAAGTGCAACAATGACAAAGGATATTGACACTTTGTGTATAATACCACTAAAAAAAAAAAAATCAATATCATTTTTTATGAGATTAAACCTATTATATTTTAATGTTTATTACCAATACACTCCATCAAAGTTTATGCAACTCTATTTTTGAAGTAAAATCATTTTCCTAAAATGAAACAATGAATGCGATTCATATCTACACTAGTAATGCACACTACCTTAGGCTAGACATGAAAACATTATTATTCCAGGAATAACCCATTAAACTTATATTTATATGGATTTCAAATATAAGACCCCTATAATAGTATATATATTTAAATTTAAATTCTATATTATCCAAACATCTTGAATAAAATGTTGCACTTCTACTTAATATTTATAATTTAAACGATAGACAATCATTAGATAAGTTTATAGTAATCAAATTATTTAACACAATGGATGGGTTAGATAGTTATATTTTGTAGAGATTTATTAGATCTCAATTATATATTTGTTCCTCTTAACATATTATTCCTATTATGAAGATAGTTTGATGGAACTCTAGAAAGAAACTTTATACTATAGAGGCCAATTTGTTTTTCCTTAAGTCTACCATCATTAAAATAAGGCTATTGAAAGATTCAATGAAAGGATTAGTGAAATTATATTTCTTCTATGTAATGTTATGTGATTTATTTTTGAAGTTATAATCACAATTTGACTCCCTATTACCCTCCTCTCTAGAGAATCTAGGTGAGTAACAAAACTTTGTGCTACAAAATAAACAATCAAAGGAAATTAGAAAATAACTAGAGCTAAGTGACAAAAAAATAGCAACCCATCTACCACTCAAGGGTTTCATATATTTTCAATAGGGAAAATTCATGATTAGTTTGTGTCACCAATATGGAAAACTCAAATTTTCATTCTGAGGTGTAATTTCTCTCCTCTACAAATCTTTTATATAAAAAATTTCACTCTAAAAATAAACAAGAAATGTCAAATGCATGCCAAAAATAATTACTATAAAAAAACTACCTCTTTAATAAGAAATTTTTAATGCATACTAAAAATTGTTACTTGAATGTTTTTTTCCTCTATGGTTTTCTTTTTAAGGTGTGTTTTTAAAGATCTTTTCTCTCAATCTTACACACAAAAAAATACATTACAATATTTGGATGTTTGTTCTTATTATTCTTTAGTATTTTCTTCTTCAAATAAATTTCTAATGGAATTTCTTGTTTGATAATGTTTAATTCCTTCTCAACTCTTCAATTATTGATATTTAGTTATTTTGATTTTTTAAATTTTTGTGGAAAAAAAGACTTGAAATGTATGATCCTAAGGGTAGTTGGGTTCATGTTAATGCAAGAAATTTTGCATTGAATCCCTAAGAGAAACGTGTTATCACAAAAAAAAAAATCCTATTGATCTTTAGAGAAAAAAATTGCTCCTCATTTTGAATTATCAAAGTACAATTGTTTATGAATTTGATTACATATTAAAAGATATAAATTTTCCATTTATACATATACTCTTTCCTTACTTGAGGATTTTTCCTAACAATGTTAAGCAATTTCTATGGTGAAAGGCTTATTTCCACAAAGATGAATAGTTTCACAAGTCTTTTTTTATTAGATGCACACATATAACTCTTTACTCCATACCAAGCAAGACATCTCGTGATACCTATTAGGATTATTACAATAAATGCATCGATTATTTTTAATTATGAATTTTATAAGGAGTTGTTAACTATCCTTAATTTTTTATATTTTATTTCTAGTAAATGCAATTTCTATTCGGTCAACTTCTTATACAAGTCTAAAGTAATAGTGAAGATACTAGTTTCTTGCTTATTGAGGGTTCTTCATAAACAAGGTGATCAAAGAGTCAAATAATACAACCAATAAGACTAGTAATAAGACTAATTGGTGAGATTGCCAATCTTTCAAAGATATTTTTTTTATATTTTAGAGAAAAAATAAACATATGCACTAAAACATTATATTTCAACGATCAAGAATTGAAAAAGCAATATTTTTAAAAAATGAATTGTATTTTTTACATTTGATTTTTTTTTTTTAAAATCTCATGTGATCTAAATTATAAGATATATTAAGAAAATTATATATATTTATTTTTTGTTTATTGATGTAATAACAGATAGAAAAATCTAATGAAAATAATCTACTTTGTACAACCAAAACACTAAGAAAACTACCAATAAAGTACACATTAAGATGAAATGATGTGATAGTAACCTTCAATTATAAATATTCAGCGTGCATGCATTATTCAAATTATCTAATAGAATAGTTCACCATCAAAGTTGAGGAGTAGGAATTGCTTTTTCAATCATACGTGATAGTAGTCTATTTTTCTATAACATAAATTAAGAACCTAGAGCCCACAATTAGACATATCTCTTCTATGTTCGACCCTATTCCAAGGATCTTGTTGTCTTGTCTTGAGGGATCCATTCCAATAATAAGCTACAACCAACGAAAGGATCATGAACATTCTTTCATTACCTTCAATACTCAAGTCAACACAATATTTAAAATTTATTGCAAAACTCGAAAGGGCCATTTGCATGTTATTATCTATAGGATGGATGTTGTGTGTAGTGAGATTTTTATGTATAGAGTAAATTTGACCAAATTCTATTGGAAAGATTGAATGATAGTGGCATTGTGAGTCTAGGACTTAGAATACATTGCCCACCAAAAACAAGAGACATTTGACCACTGCACATGAATTCACGGATTTATAATAATTATATTTCCCAAAGCCCGCAGACAACACACGTACTTGGGTAGCTTCTTACGTTTCTGAGTTCAATATATATGAAAGATGGGTTTGGTGGTTTCTCCCCTTCTACTCTTATTTCTCTCTTCACTGCTTTCTTCCTATTGATCTTCTAGAAAAGAAGCTTTTATGGATTTTAAGCATTTTTTGTTGGCATAATTAGTTATATGCTATATTACATTGTTTATAATGGTGGGTATGCACGTATATACAGTTAACCAAATGTAACTGTTTCTCAACTACCTTCTTCAACTCCGTTCAACCGCTTCCACTATGCCAGATAAATATTGATGTATTCCTCGAATAATAATCAAGTTAGTTTTATGCATTTATCTATCATTTGGTATCAGAGCGTCCAACTGATCTTATGCCATGTGAGGCGTGTGGAACTTTGCGCATAATCCTATTGTAGAAGGCGTGGAAGCATGTAGATTCATTCCTGAAGATGAGCGCTGCCAGTATACATAGTTTGAAGGAACATGAACGCACTTGCTGAGCGTGGAGATTTGTTGCGCAAGGATTCAGATTATTTTGAGGGTTTATAAATCTAAAAGGAAGAGTGACAAATCCTGCGCAGCATAAGGAGAAAGACTGAACGATGATAACAGATATTTGAAGTCATTCAAAGGGACGTTGGAATCTGTAGCAGAATTTGAATAGTCACTGGGTTCATTTGCAGCAGTATCAAATGCAACTCTCCAATCCTCGTTTGTCGAAACTGGTGTGCTAGGTCCCCTTCGGTCCTCTTCCAGAACCTCCATTTGCAGAAAAATTATCACTTGCTGCTCAAACGTCATGGACACTTAATTGACGAGTAAACCTTGACAGTAAAGATGTCTGTTTTTTGAATCTCTCACGTTTCCTTTTTGCATTCTGATCTTCTTGGAGAAGTTCTTCAATTGTGAAGAATGACGTAGATTCGAGCCAAGGGTGAAAAAGGATTTTGAATGCATTTTTATGAACTGGTCGAAGGGAGAAAGGGTGTAGTTTGAAGGTATGCAAAACTAAATATCTTCGTGGAATTTGCTTGATCTGGAATGAAGATTTGAAAGTGAATTTTGTTTGTTAAATTGTTAGCCTAAAAGAGACGTGCGTGGAAGAATAGAGCATAAATTGAAATTTGTTTTTCAAAATCAAAATTTCAAAATCACACAATGGTTCTCAATCACATGATTGTACACAAAAAATGGTAATGCAGTTATGAAGTTCGAGTGGGTACCAGACTGGATAACTATAGTAGGGAGTGGCTATATCAGGCTTGAGTTCAGTGATGTGTATACTGTACTTGGGAGTGAGATCACATTTGTTGAAGCGTTGAATCAACTTATGCCTAGTTTTGATCCAGAGATAGGGAAATTGGCCCTAAGGGTATAGATCATGGTATGCAAAATTGGTATTCTAGTCATTTTATATCCACTGAACATATTATTGTCTCAGTTTTAGATATATATTTTTTTAAGGTAGAAAAGAAAATCATCTTTGTTATTCATGGAAAATAAAGGTGTGTTTATGGAGGTATAAGGTTGATTGGTGTATGGCTCTATCATTGGTTTTTAATATTTTATTGCAGGTTTTTTGGTAGGTCACAACTGGAGACGCAGATTAGCGCATACAACACCTGTTCTATCGCATTTGAAGACTATTCTAGCGCATTTGATTGATTCTTCAACGCATTTGAAGACTGCTCTAGCGCATTTGAAGATTGTTCTAGCACATCGGATTGATTCTCCAGTGCATTTGAAGATTGTTCTAGCACATCCGATTGATTCTCCAGTGCATTTGAAGACTATTCTAGCACATTTGATTGATTCTCCAACTCATATGACTAATTCTATAATGCATATGGTTGCTTCTATAGTGCATTTGACTGATTTTGCAATGCATATGACCTCTGTTCTAGCGCATTTATAATTTCTCTAATTTGCTATCTAGATCCAATGTGATCGTGGCCAGTGGTTTTTTTGCTACTTTTGGATTAAAATGAACCAATCCTAGCATAGCCATTTGGATTAAAATACACCAATCCTAGGGTAGTCATCATACACTGTTATTTTGGTTTAAAAGAACATCATGTCTTTTGTGAAGCAATATCTTCACGTAGAATAGCAAATTGTCATTTGGGCTTTAAAACTGAAATTTGTTTGTTGTGATTTGTTAAAACCTTTAGCAGGCCTTCTCTTGTGGGAAAAAGTACTCACCCAAGAGGAACGACCTAAGTGGGAATGCCTAAAGTCAAGGATTCCAACCCACTATAATAAAAAACAAGTTGTTGATGAAAATCCACTTGATGGTAATGTGTAAGATAACCATCCCCAAAGCCTTTGTTCTAAAGGTTGGGAAGTCTCCTGGGGGAGTTTATCATTTGCTGCACCAAATGTAAATCCTTAATACGAGCCTTAGTGTAGAAGCTAACCAAATTAGTAGTCAAACATTATAATACTCACAGTGCAAGGGGAGGGAAGAATTTTGCCTCAAGATACTCACCATATAATTGCCAAGGACCGTTTGCTCAAGGGATCGAGAAATCTAATTTTGAGTATACGCCTAGAGAAGACAAAAGCACGGGCGCCCTCTAGGGGGTGACATGGTTGTGTAAGTCAATGCAATTTTAAGATGTGGGTTGTGATGATTATAATGAACTTTTTGACCATTAAGAGTGAGTCTACTTGAAGTGTTTGTTTTGTTCAAATACCCATGGTAGTTTCAGAGCAAAAAATTAATTCAGATAAGATCATCCAGAAAACACAAGAACTTGACAAATCAAACTGTGACATTTATGTTAAGGGATTGGAAATCAACAACCTTTGTCAAGAAATCCCTTGCTAAAAGAATCAAGAAACTAAAGAAGCCACTTAGTTGCAAGAAGCTTTTAAAAAGGAGACTTTTTTTGTACCAAAGTAGGAAGGTCTTGCTTGACTATCGAACTTTCATCCATAGATATCATGACTTTGATAGAGGACATACTGATGATTTTTCTTTAGATCCTTTATATTCACAATCTTATTTCCAACGAAGAGCTCTTTCACAAAGGCATAATCATAGTCAATCTATTCATCATTCTTACATTCCACAACCAGCAATACAATATTCCAACCATCCAAATCAGTTGTTACAATAGAGAAAAACTTGGAAACATTAGGCTTTTCGCAAAAAACCATCATTTTTCAAACTAAGATAAAACATCAAGTAAAGTGCAATAATTTTTTTATTTTCAATTTAACTTCCATAACAAGATCTATCATCCTTCATCCAGGGAATCAAATCTGAAAATTAGAAATTCCTTAGTCATATCAATAGGATCCATCATCCTATTTAGCTAAGGAATCAATTATCCAACAAATTGCACTCCCATTTGTGATCTAAGTTTAGTAAAAATTTGATTCAAGCATATGCCTATTGTCACAAGGTCCCGAAAAAGAGAAGAAGATGAAAGAAAGAATCCACTTTGCAACATGGGTGATAGGGAAGACAATCCTTTTCATAGGCTTCATGGAAATAGTTCAAATGATGAAATAATTGATGAAATGCTCCAAGAAGTTGAACAAGATCCACAGTTTCACATAGCTATGCAAAAGATCTTAGAGCGAAATAAAGAAAGATACTTTCTTTTATTGGCAAAACAAGGTGCTAAATTTCCTTTTGAGTATGATATGGAGAAAATTAAAGGAGATCCTAAAAAGATTGAAACTCCCTTAAACAATCTTAGTGCTCTTACCCAACAAATAAGAGCAATACAAGGGAAAATCAAAGAAATACAAGGGGGCACAACTAAGAAGTATGCTTTGGAGGATATTTGTCCATATCCTTTTGATAGAAATCTCAACATGATCCCATTTCCCAAGCATTGTGAAATTCCAAAATTTGACAAATACAATGGGAAAACGGATCCTATCGACCATGTGAGGGAATTTAGAAACATGATCCTTGAATTTTCACAAAAAGACACATACTTGATGAGATTGTTCCCATGAAGTTTAGGCGGGAAATCCATGGAATGGCTTTCTAAAATCACTCCACCCATCAAGACATTTGAGGAGTTGAACAAAAAATTTATATCCCAATACTCCTACAACATTCAACATCAAATAACTATGCTTGATCTATGCAAATCAAAGCAAAAGACTGGAGAACCCTTCATCACATTCCTACAAAGATGGAGAAGATTATTTGCACGATATTCCCATCTAGTTCCTAATAGTCTTGATCAAGAAATGAGTTATAGGCTCAACCTTCATTTTCCTCCACCATTTGAGAAGTTGATTGAGAATGCAATCACTATTGAAGGAGCCTTAGTCAAGAGAGAGGTGATAAAACTTGACAAAGATAGTCCAAATTCATACAATCGTAACAACAATAAAAAATTAAGATTTTGGAGTAGAAACAAGAATGTTGTCAATGATGGTGTGGTAGATGCAAACAATGTGAAAGAAAAACCATCCATCTTCAATCTGTCAGGTACCCCATGCAATAACACCAATCAGGGAAACAACATCAATCAAGGAAACTCAACCGATCAAGGAAATAGTAACACCAATCAGGGAAACAAAACCAATCAAGGATATTTGACCAATCAAAAAAATAGCAATAATCATGGTAACTTCAACAATAATCTCGACAACACTCAAAATTCAAATCCACCCAAGTCACAATTTTTTCAAATCGACGAAGTTTTACTCCTTTGGGCCAATCTCTTGAGTCAACTTTCAAAGAGTTTTTGGATAAAAATGTCATCACTTTACCACCTCAAAGAGATTATGAGTCATGAGTCATGCCACCATTATGGAATGAATCATATTATTGTGACTACCATAGATACAAGGGACATGGGACAAATAATTGTCAAAGATTGAAAAATTTAGTCCAAGATTTGATAGAAAACTGCACAATAACAGTTGAGGAACATCATGCCAATGAAGATCATCAAGCATTTAAGGACCCACTTCTAGACTATCAAAAAGGAGAATCTTCAAGTGACAAAGGAAAAAATGTAAACCATGTCTATGATACCACAATCACTCACATCTACATGGGTGACCGATAGGTTAATGTTATCAAGGTCAAAGAAAAGCAAGAATATCAACAAGTCAATGTGACAACGAGGGGACAAGCTAAAGTTATCTTAAAAGGGATCTCATCCAAAACAAGTGTCCCTTGTCCAAGTCAGTATAATTTAGTTGATCAATTGCAGAAAACATTTTCCCAAATCTCTATCTTAGAGCTTCTCAAGATATCCCCAACACATAAGAACATTTTAGAGAAGGCTCTCATCGACACAACTATATCCACTGATTTGGATATGATGGCACTCTCAAATTTTGCAAATTTGAGATGCCCATTTCAAAATTTTGCCTCTGCACTTTTAGCAGTGCAGCTGATGAATCGATCTGAGAGACCCACTTTGGAGGGTCAGAATTTGAAGCCTGTTGGTTTTCATGCAAAACCCATTTGCAGGAATATTCAATTGATATATGTGAACATGCATGTCAGTTTCAGCTTCCCACGATGAGTTTTGTTAGTGTTTTGAAAATCGAAGCTGAAGGGTTTTCACACTTTTCTGTTGTTTGCAAACGTTCGATTTTGCAAAGTTGCATCCTGTTTGAGCTTGCATTTTGCAATCAGATGACTGTCAAGTCATAACGAATGTTGTTCATCATTCTCCACACCAAGATGATCTCACATGTCAGTTTTCCGAGTCTTATGGCCTCATTTACTATTTTTAACAGATCAAAACCAAATGCAGTTTGTTCAGTTTGCATCTACATTCCTGACAACATTTCATAAAGGTCAACTTCGACCATCAATATCTTTTGACCGGTGATGATTCAAGAAAATTCCTTTTGCACACATGCTCAGGGTACCTAAATGATCTACTATTTCCAATGGCAACTCGTCAGGAGTTGATTTGCTATTTTTGCAAAATGACAAGTGGATCAGTTTGAGTTGATTCTAAACAGACTGTTGTTTCAGAAAGTTTGAGTAAGTGACTTTGTGGATTAATATCCGATTCCTCGGGTTTCCTTTTTCCAAACCGTTTGTTGTATTGTACTTTTGGATCAAATGTCTAAATGCTTGCAAGTTTTGATGTCTCTCGGGGGTCGTTTGACTAGTTTCCCAGATTGATTCCTTAGGGAACTTCACCAGTTTTGTCCATTTTCCAAAAGTGTCAGAAAATAGGTTTTAATGGAAACCCAGTTCATGTTTTCGCTTCTGAAGTATTCAAAAGGTAGTGTCAGATCGTTTGGGTGTAAAACTTGTTTGAAAACAAATTTTTTTTTAGTCAGACCCACATGGGGCCCGACATGCTTTGCATGGTCATGAACCTATAATGGTTCCAATGTTGCAATCCCACCAAGAGAATTGATTTGTAATGGGTAACAAGCATGAAGACGTCAATGACAATATTGTGAAATGGCTAAAAGTGACATCTCCTCAAGTCCAAGAATTGAGTAAGCACCATGATACACCCACAAATGGTAATTTGGAAGAAGTACTTGAAGAGCCTCTAGATTCTTATCAAAGCTCAAAGGTTGATGCATCTACAGGAAAAAAATCCTGAATTTTCAAGTCCAAGTTCTCCTATATGGATGATGCACACCAAATATCTAGTTAAAGTCACAACACTTTTTAATTTGGCTAGGTTCGATTGGAAATCATTTGATAGGCCAACATGGTTCAGATTTCTTGATATGTGGCTATATACTTCAAGGTTATTGAAGAGTGCTCTCAAGGTGAATAAATAACATCAAATATTTTTCTGCATAAAGAAGCTAGATGGGAAAGTGTTGAATCATCATTGCAGACATTGAAGAATCACATCCAAATTTTTAACGTCAAGAGAGAAATAGATGACAGAACACATTGTATGGGGCGCCATAAATTGTAAAATGGATTTGTTGAAGAAGCCCCAGAAACGTCTAAATAAATGCTGACAATGGGAGCTACTGAATTGCTTGTGGGAGCTCAAGCTTCTTAAAACAAAGTATGGAGAAGCTAGTGCATAGACAAGACATTTGAACAGTTTAAACGCCCAAATAAGTGTGATCTCATCGAATGTCATGATTGAGGATATGCACAATAGTTTGTTGAAAATTATTTTGTAACTTCCAAACAAATGCAATGGCATGACCAGCTAGAAAAGGGAGGAGCCATTCGCATTTGGCTGTGAACTAAATGGTTTGTTGAAAATACCTTAGAAACTTTTAGACAAATGTAATTGGCAGAGAGGGGCACGATTTTTTGTAGGGAACAATGGAGATGTCAGTTAAGACATCTTTCCTCTCTCTATGACCTCATGCGCAAAATGGATTTGTTGCTGATGCTTTAAAAGTTCTCAGGAAAAGGCAAAGAGGAGGTGCACTTTGTAGCAGGACTACCAACATATGGAAGCATAGGACCGATATGAGTATGTGGATTTGCATAACAAACTACAAGATGAAAGAAGTCTTGATCAGATTATGGCAGATCATCGAGCAACAGATGTGGTGCCAATGCAAGGAACATAGAATAATGTGGGAGCTTCAGAACAAGTATGGTGCTCCATCAAAGCATAAAGCGATGTAGCCCACGTACCAGACAGGGCGTAGCCACCAAAGGGAAACCCGTGCCAGGTATGGAGACCATTAGAGATGCACACGCATGGAGGAATGAGGGTAGACCCACAAAATGAGCTCGCACCAGATGAAGGTGAAGGCTTCACTGCCTGGTAATAAGGTGTTCATCGAGAATGCTATGGAAGCTTATTAACAAACACATTTGATAGGAGCCTGTGTTATAGAGGGCACCGGGATGGTGGAGAAACCACAACACTAGCTAAGAGAGGTGTTTGTATTTATGAATGAAATCTTATACACAGGGGGCCGATGTGAATGAAGGTAAGAGGAGAAACTTAGGCTGCAGCTGGGGGGGCGCATTTTTTAGATGCATGGTGAATGTAGAGAATGGCCGCCATTATTATGTGTTTGCAGAGCAGAGGAGAATGTCGAGCACAAAGAAAGATTAGGGAAAAATGAGATCAATGGACGAGAGATACCAAAATAATACAGCCAAATCCTATCCTTTGATCGCTAGCCTCACAAGAATAAGGTGATGTCATGAAGTAGGCTGCGAGGTTGGTGAGATAAGGCCACGTGGGAGTGGGTCTGGGAAAATGAATGGGTGGAGAAAATAAAATGTTGTCCGATGATTTTACATGAAATGAAGAGCTTTTTGTTTCAAATATTTAAAAGACACAAATGCTAAATGAAAGGTGGGGCTAGGGTGAGTTAAATATCTGGGTGCCTAATAAAGTTTTAAAAGGAAAGACCTTCATTAAATTTTATGAAAGGTAAAATTATGTTTTAAAATGTTACTAAGGCAAACATTTTGAGTGGAGAATTTTTATCTTATGAAGATAAAATATTGCCCAAGGGGGTAAAATATTTCAAGTGTGAAAAATAAAATAAATGCACGGGTAAGATATGGTTTTCACTTTTAAGAGTAAAGTAAAGTATTATAGGGAAATACTTCATTGAAAATATGAGGCCTGGTGAAATTTTAAAATGCCTCCAAATATTGTGGGCAAGTATTTTAATGGTAAAAAATAGTGGGTTGGGTTAAATTTTTAATCCCAAATATAGTTCAGATATATGCATGTGTAATGTGCATGGGAAACTATTTGTGAAACATTCTCTTTGCTGGAGAATAAAAGTGTAAAGGGAAAAATATTAAAGTGCACCATGGAGTGATTTGTAATGTGAATATATTCACTATTTGAAGACTTCATTTGTTGCGAGCTGAAACATAATTTTCACGGGCAAGAGGTTTTTTCCAACAGGCTGGGTGAAATGATGAAATTCTCCACATGGGCAAATTTTCAGTTGCAAGGCAATGATGAGCAAAGGCAATTTTGAGGTAAAGTTTGTTACAGAAATCAGAGAGATGGGAGAGGCTTTGTAGAATTAATGATCAATGGTGAATGAAGATTCTAGGTGGCAATTTCGGATCAATTTTAGGGCTTCTTCTGTTTCTTCCATTCTTCTATATCTTCTCTTCTTCTCTCATATAAAGGGGTTCTGAGTTTTTGTATTGGGCTGGGTAGATAGTGGTTGCTAAGTCTAAGTTATTTTTGAGTCTATAAGCTTTAATTTTCTGATTTCATGAGCAAATACAGCTAGTTTCTGCAAATAAAATCATGAATGTGTTTGCATATTCATGAACATCTTCAGATTGTCTCCATATTTGTACACATTTAGTCATATAAATTCAATAATACAAAGTGTCTTTGAGTTTATCATCTCAAATTTCATGAGATTGTCTTGTCTATTCATTGTTCTATTTCAATGAAATAGTTAAAATGCTTTGAGCAAGAGATTGTGATTTCAGGTGTGCAGATGGGATTTGATAAGGAGAATTTGATTGATAATAAGAGAGGGATTGTTGGTGCAAGACACTGATAGCTGATACAAAGCATCAACAATTTAAATCCACTGGTTGAATGTCATTTGTTGATGAATTCATTTTATGTGTTTGACTCCATGGGCCAGAATTGGCACCAATTTATCTTGCAACTAATGCATCTCAGAAACATTTTATAAATGAAAAATAATTCTAATCTCATTGTTTGGTTTGTGGTATGTCTTGCTTTCCAATGGCTGAGAGAGGGTTGAGTTACTGAGAATTTAGCCAAGTTTGAAGTGTCAATGCTTCCCTTAGTGTATTTTCATTGGGAATTATCTACTTTATAAAGCAATGTTTGTGTATGAGTGAATTAAGTTTTGGGCATTCTATAGGTTTACCCACCTTGGTCCTATAGAGCCATAAGTGTAGGAGATGTCAGTCTTTGACTGAATCTTGTCAGTTGGCCACTAGCCTTTCTGGTTCTTTAGTATAGAGGTTGGCAACCTCTTAGAGAGTTTCAAAGTTTAGTTGGAAATTTAAAACACGAACAGGATATTAACAAATTTCAAGCCATGGTGGGACACTTTCCCTTACCCACTTTCCTATCATTTCCCAAAAAAGATGATGCCTCCATGTCTCATCCGCACAACTCCTCACTTTATCTAGAAGTCATATTCCATAAAACCCAAATTAGGCATGTCTTAATAGATGGAGGAGTCAGCTTGAATATTTGTACTTTAAAGCTAGTCCTTGCCTTAGGATTTTCTGAAGATTCTATTGATCTGAGAAGGAAGATAACAATTAAAGCATATGATGATCAAGAGAAAGCTTCCAAGGGTCTTATCATGTTGCCAATCAGAGTGGGACCTATTATAAAGAATACTTTCTGTCAAGTTTTGGATCGAGACATTTCTTACAACATACTTTTGGGTCATCCTTGGATCCATAAGATGCAAGTAGTACCGTCAACTTACCATCAATGTCTCAAATTTCCTTATGATGGACAGGAGATAACTATACCAGTAGATCACAACAACAACTAAATTTGTTCTAATCACAGAGCAACCCAAAACACTTTTGTACCACATAATCAAGAGGCTCTAGTTGTTTCTCCTTCAAATCATAATGACCAATCAAAGGAGTTGATAAAGAACTTTGGCACAAAATTGCAATTAAAGGACAAAGGGGTGGGAGAATATTCATTATGTCTCTCTAACTTACCTATCTCTCCAAGATCATATGGCCAACCCACAAAATCCAAACAACAAGTTGTAGTAGCCTCCACATCAAGAGCACAATTTTCAGTACCCATCACAATGTTTGATGAAAAATTTATCAAAGCTAATAATCAAGAAGATGAATTCGAAGATACAGACATTCTCAAGTCGCTATATAAGGATGAAGATAAATCTGTTCAACCTATCAAATTGCCTACAAAACAATATGGTAAAGGCTATGCTATAATGCAAAGGATAGGCTATGAAGGAACTGATCCCTTTGGTAAAAGAAATGAAGGAATTGCAAAACCCATTCAACCTACAGTAACACATCCAAAAGATAAAATAGGACTTGGGTATGGTGAAGATGCAAAAGAAGCAGCATAAAAGAAATCCCATGAAGAAATAACTTTAAAAATTCATAGATTACAAGATAACTCTAACACTGATTCAAATGAATAGGAATGTGATACAATTTATGAAAATGAATTTTGGAGAGGTAAAAAGGTTGATGTCATAGCAAAAATATACACCCATACTTACAAAAGGAGAAAGTTCAAGGACTCAGCCACTTGACTATGTACTTCAAGATGACCATGACTCGAGCAAGCACAATTTGGTTCAAAATGAGATTGATAATCAACAAGAGGATACTATCATAGACTTTCCCTATAGCGAGAGTGTTAACCATTTCTATTTCATGACCTTAATAGTCGTTGACCTCACTCAACTAGACGATCCTTTGCCTTTAATCCATCCTAAGATTATTGATTGGGACCAAACTGAACCTATTAACATCCCTATATTCCAAGATGATGAAGTGGTGGTAAATCTCCTTTGCTCTTCCAATCATGAAAGAAGATCCACCAGCGAATCTCATGATCAAGATTTCAATCAGGAGAGTGCGAAGTTTTTTAGTTGCAAAATTAATAATATAAAAGATTGATCTAATGGTGAAAACCAAAAAATGACAGTGTTAGATCATGAAAAAAGAAAAAGAAAAAGTGTATCCAACGGTGAAAACCTTTCTAAGGAATTGAAGGATGAGAAACTTGAAACTCTCCAAGAAAACTACAAGGAGAGATCTATTTTTATCGAGCCAATGGAAGCAATCAACATACACTACAAAACAAACAAAGATCCTACAACTTGTTACTTCACTAATAGAGGAAGAGATACCATAGTTCACATAATTCTTGAAAGCCAATCAAATCAAATTTTCTTGGTCATATGTAGATATGCCTAGACTCGATCCTAATCTCATCATGCATCATTTGTCTATAATGTCAGGGGAACAACCAGTAAAGCAAAAACTTAGAAAGATGCATTTTCATGTTGCATTGTTGGTCAAAGAGGAATTGAAGAAACTATTAGATGTTGGGCTCATTCGGTCCATTAACTATGCAGAATGGATCTCTAACATTGTACTAGTATCAAAATTGGATGGGCATATCAAAATTTGTACAGACTTTTAGGATCCGAATAAAGCATGTCTAAAAGATGATTTTCCTCTACCTAACATTGACAGAATTATGGACCTGACCGTTGGACACGCCTTGTGTTCACTTATGGATGGATTCTCATGATATAACCAAATCAAGATCACACTTGAGGATCAAGACAAGACTGCTCTCACATGTCCCTAGGGTACCTATTATTGGAATGTGATGCCATTTGAACTCAAAAATGCAGGCACAACCTATCAACGAGCTATGAACACTATTTTTTATGACATGATGCACACTTTCATGGAAGATTATGTGGATGATCTGTTAGAAAAATTTTACACAAGAGAAGGACATCTAGAAATCCTATCTAAAATCTTTGTCAGAATGGAGAAATTCAAGGTTAGACTCAATCCAAAGAAGTGTGTCTTTGGGTTTAAATCTGGAAAGATTTTAGGATATATTGTTTCAAAAAAAGGAATACAGGTAGATCTAGCAAAAATAAAAGCAATCATGGAGATGCCACCACCAATAAATATTAGTCAGCTTTGATCATTGTAGGGATGACTACAATCTATCAAAAGGTTTATCACACAACTAACAGACAAGAGTTTTCCTTTCACACATATCTTGCACAAAAATGTTCTTTTCAAATGGGAAGAAAAGTGTGAATTAACATTCAATAAAATCAAGTAATATTTGATAAGTCCACTAGTCTTGGTTCCACCAATACCAAGAGAGCCACTCATACTTTACATTTCAGCCATAGAGGTATCCTTGGGGGAATTGTTGGCACAAGAGGATATAACAGGAAAAGAGGGAGATGTGTAATACATTAGCAATACCTTGACAAGTCATAAGCTCAACTACACTTTTATTGAAAAGGCTTGTTTAGCAGTAGTGTTTGCTTCCCAAAAGTTGCAGCACTATATGTTAGCCCACACAGTTAAACGTGTGGGCAAAAAACTTCATCCATTAAAGTATCTCTTGAGAAAATCTACCTTAACGGGTAGGCTAGCCAAATGGGTAATGATCTTAAGTGAGCTTGATATCCACTATTTAGATCGAAAATCGATCAAAGGACAGGTCATAGTAGATCAACTGGTTGAAGCACCCTTATAAACAGATCATCTGATGCACATTGAATTTCCTGATGCAGATGTTTTCACAGTAACAACGAAGTAGTCATGGACACTATATTTTGATGGATCCTTACACAACATGGCTCAGGGGCAAGAATTATTTTTGTCACACCTTAGGGGCATACTATTCCAAAATCCTATCGGTTGATGTTTCTTTGCACCAATAACATAGCCGAATATGAAGCACTGCTTATTGGGATGAGAGTAGCATTAGAATGGACGATCACGAAGCTAAATGTCTATGGATATTCACAACTTATCATTAACCAAATCAATTAAGATTATTAGACCAAGGATGATAATTTGATGCCTTATAAGAACATGGTTGATGATTTTAAGAAATATTTTGCTGAAATCAAGTTCACATAGATTCTGAGAATTGACAACAAAGCTGCAAACGCCATGGCTATAATTTCTTTGCTACTACAACTATTAGAAAATAAATCTCGACATGAATTCTTGGTGGAACAATTATTTTCCCCTGCCTATGATAATCCTGAGATCCAAATCATCTATCATCTGATTTTTTATGATTCCCCTTTATACAAAAAAATCTTTACCTACTTGAAAGATAATATCTTACCCTCGGATTTGTCTTGAAATCAAAAGAGAAAATTTATATGCCAATCTTCTCACTATACCTTAATCTCTAAAAACCTTTACCGACATGGTCTTGATGGTACATTCCTTAGATGTCTTGAGCGTGATGAATCCAAAATGCCTTACAAGAAGTTCATGGTGGTATTTGTAGAACTCACTCAAGTGGATTGACCTTAGCTAAGAAACTTGTCAGAATGGGTTTTTATTGGCCAACTATGGAAAGGGAATCTTTTACCTTTGTAAAGAAATGTCCAAAGTGTTAGATACATGGGAACCTTATACATGCTCCTACTCAAGAGTTGCATCCTTTCACTACAACATGGCCCTTTTCTTAGTGGGGATTAGATCTGGTTGGAAAAATCCAGCCCTCTTCATCAAATGGGCACAAGTTTATAATCATGGTAACTAAATATTTTACCAAGTGGATTGAAGTTGTTCCATTAACCACAGTAACTGACAAGCAAATTTCATCCTTTATCTTGGATTATATCATATGTCAGTATGGTATTCCCAGCTTCATTATCATTGATAATGGGAAACCTTTAAGAATCAAGATGTCAAAGAACTTTGTGAAAGATTCCATATCCAACACAAGTTCTCTACACCCTATTATCCACAAGGAAATGGCCAAGAAGAGGCTTCAAATAAAACAGTCTTGAAATTCTTGAAGAAGACGATAAATGATGTCGGTCATGATTGGCATGTTCAGTTGAATCCATCTTTGTGGGCCTATGAATCCAACTTTGTTGGCTTATATAACCAACATCCACACACCAATAAGAGCCACCCATATGCTTTGGTCTATGGAGAAAAAGCAATCTTTCCATTAGAATTTGAGATACCCTCACTTCGAGTTTCACTGAAGGGACTCATAACTAGTGAAGACTACAAAGTTTCCCGACTACAAGAATTGGAACTGCTAGATGAGAGGTGACAATGTGCAACTGATCACTTGAACAGTTATCAAAAAGTCATGTCTCATAGCTATAATCACAAAGTCAGACCATGAAAATTTCAAGTGGGTGACCTAGTCCTGAAAGAAAATCCCCGCAATCAACAAGATAGGGAGAAGAAAGGAAAGTTTGAACCAAATTGGCTTGGTCCATTTGTCATTGTTGCAGTATATGGTTCTGAAGCCTATCAACTATCTACACTTGAAGGGTACCTATTTGAAGAACCGATCAATAGCATTCATCTTAAGAAATTCTATGTCTAAACAAAAACAACATAAAAAGTCTCAAAAAAATCCAAAACAACATAAAAAGTCCTGAAAAAATCCAAAACAGCATAAAAAGTCCCAAAAAAAATCCAAAACAGTATAAAAGTCCTGAAAAAATCCAAAAACAACATAAAAAGTTAAAAAAAATCCAAAAATAGTAGAAAAAGTCCATAAAAAATCATTATCAGGGTGAAAACCTAGCAAACAGGCATCCTTTTGACACATACAAAAATAAATAAAATCAAGAAAATTAAAAAAAAAGAGAAAAATAAATCAAAAATCAAAAATCAAAAAAATTGTTGCTTGGATCAAAACTTGGCAATCGTGCATCTTGGTAATAGCAAAGAAATAATAAAATCTGAAAAAGTGCAATAAAAACAAATGGTGAAAACCTGGCAATCAGGCGCTATTTGTGAACGAGTTGGCTCTTCCATCTATTAGTTTATGTCCTCCATCCTATCTACATCATCATCCTATCAACATCATATCTATCCATCATTTGTGCATCATAGAGGCAATCGTCTTTCATCATGGTTTGGTGAACTTTGTGCATATCCATAATAACCGGTTGTATCTAACTGGGAGGAAAATATAGACTCAATAGGGGCAACTGACTTTTTGAGCTATCACAATAAACAAATGGCAGTATAGCAAACACGTCAAACAAAACCAAAACACAATGACAAGACAACACTTGGCAACCAATCATACATGATCAAAAAACTCATCAGAAAGCATAACATTAGGTTTTCAAATCAAAATGGATGATCTAATCTGAATAATGAATGAAATACTTTAAGAAAAGGTTGAATTGTTATTTTATGGATTTTTGTTAGCATACCTCTAGAGAAACTCGATGATGTAGACTAGAGAAGTAAGGAAGGAAAAATATTTTTCTTTGTCTGTTGTCTATGAGTTGATCATTACTATGCAAATTTGTTGTGGGAAATGCTCTACAATGTATCATTGATGACATTTTAGAATTTGCATAAGAAAAAGGTTAACTCTTGTCTATTTATGCAAGCAATACTCAAGTCATCTTGGTTCAATTATACCTCGATGCTTGTATTACCTTGCTATATCAAAAATCATGAAAGTTTTACTCAGGTCATCATCGGTGGGAATATCCCCTTTGATGCTTGTACTAACTTCCAACATTTCAAAAGTTGAATGATGATAAACAAGCATAATATAGCTCTCAGAATGACAATTTTGCATGGTTAATATAGATTGCATTCATGTTAGTTCTACATCTGCATTATAGATTTTCTAACGTTGGCAAAGCATCAAAGACAACATATCTCTCTACCAAAGGATTGAGTACATTTGACACTACCGAAAACATCATCATTCATTTCAGTTGCATTATCATTTTCATATCATTCATTCATTCCAATTGCATTATCAGTTTCATATCATTCATTCACTTAAATTGCGTTCTCATTTCATCTCATTCATTCACTTAAGTTACATTATCATTTCATCTCATTCATTCACTTAAATTGCATTCCCATTTTCATATCAGACATTAAAAGTGTGTTATCATTTTTTATACCACGTCATTTATTTAGCTTGCATTATCATTCATTTTCATTTCCATTCACTATCATATCATTGATTATCATTCATTTTCATTTTCGTTATCATTTTCATTCATTATCATTCATTTTCATTTTCATTTTCATTTTCATTATCATTTTCATTCATTATCATATCATTCATTTTCATTTTCATTCATTATCATTTCATTCATTTTCATTATCATTATCATTTTCATTCATTGTCATTTTCAGTCATTATCATACCTACTCATTTTCGGTCATTTTCGTTTTCATTCATTTTCATTATCATTATCATTTTCATTCACTATCATTAACATTTTCATTTTCATTCACTTTCAAATTATTCTTTATCATTTTCATCATCATTTATCATTTTCACAACATTCATTCATTTAAATTGCTCATTGATTTTCATCTCATCCATACATTTAGAGACATAATCATTTTCCATCACATTGAGATATTCACATCATCTATAAGTCCATTTACAAAGCATTTAAACAAAGAATTATCACATCAAATCCTCATCCAACATCCATGCATTAGATTATATATGTGAGCATTAGAAAAATATAAAAATATACAAAGTATTCAATAATCATTTTGCATCCATCTCATATAGCATTAAAACATCATTCAATCACTATCTATACTATCACATGGCATAATCACATCACAGGCATCCATCATATAAAAATGCACCCATCATAAATGCATACATCATAGGTCATCGCATCATAATCATTATTCATCTGTCATAAACATCATATCACTATCATATCATATGCATAGGCATCATCATGAGATATATCCATTGGAAAAGATCACTATCGATAAACATACAACATCATGTGGCATAATCATAAGCAACATAACATATAGAAATAGAAATTCATACATGAACATCCATCATAGAATAAAATAGACACATGCATAGATCAACAATATCGGTTGCATCTCATAATATCAAATGTACAAGGATATCAAAACAAGGAGAGGTACAATATCATAATATGACAAAAATGAATGTGTATACAAAGATCATAAAATATACATCATCAAAAGGGATCATGGTACTATGAGGTACTTCCCCCAGGACTCACTGGTCTCACAAGACCTCCTGCACTTGAAGTACCTACACTTGCAGCACTTGTACCTAAATCTAGACCTGAATCTCTATGGGGTGGTTGTGTCACAGCCATGTTGGTGGTATGAGAGTAGCTACAACCTAATTTAGATGTTGCATAGCTCACCCTCTGCTTTGTAGGAATGACCTCATGGTATCAGCCACGATAATACTCGTCCTCTCTGTAAATCCGTGTAACCTCTTCCATCATCGCACCCATAGAGGTCCCCTCAACCACTCTCTATAATATCTCAAATAAACCCACTTCCTACTCATCAGCTTGTCTTGTAGCATCCCTCTCAATCATCAGTGTAGTCACCTGTGCCTGTGCTAGCTAACCCTGTAGAATCTGTATTGTGGACTATAGGGTGGCTATCTATCCCTGATATGATGCACCTCTTGTATCGGTCCAACTACCTGCAATAGAGTGTCTCCTCTGTGGTATCTATATCACTGTCAGGGCATCCCTACAACCGCCACCTCCATCTGCATCATCATCATCATTGCTATCCTCATCATCCTCCTCACTCCCACTCTCCATCTCCTCTCTTCTCTACCTCTACTAGGGTCTTTGTGCTCTACCCCCATCCAATGGTACAAAAGGCTCCTTAGGACTGGTAAGCCGTGGTACTAGATGTACTATAGTATATTGTGCATAATCAACTATCATCCCACCATCAATAATATTTGGTGTAATCCCACATTTGTGCACCTAGTGTAGTAAACTCTGCAGCAGCTACATCGAATGAAATCCAGGGTCCCCACACTAAAATCTCCTACTAACAATGAGCGTAAATAGCTGAACCCTGGGGCATCCCCTATATCTGACCATACTGTCTAAGCACCTAACTCAGTAGAAATATCTCGATAATGTATGGGGTGTGACCAATCAAGTATCGCAAAATAAAAACATATGGCATCTCTCTAACATCCTTCAGCCACTACTCGTAATCTAAATATGGATGCCATGTAATCGTTTCTAAGTCATCAAGTACTTGTTTCCAGTAGTCTAATTTTCCCATCCTAGCTTGGACAACAACACCTACATATGCAAAAATGTATGGTCACCCAACTAGACATTGTCTATCTGCCACATGATGTGTAACTACTATATATTCCCATGCCCAGACCTAAAGTAGGGAACATCCAATAGCCATGCTCCTTCCTCTACAATACATTATCTGATGTAGCTCATGATATAAATGAGTGAGCATGCATGATCCCCAAGCATACCATGTACCTTGCATGACCATACTCTCAAGCACTCGACCCCATCCAACTGATAGTCCCTTCGACCTACAGTCGAGACATAGGAAACCACCAATGAAACTTGCTAGTACGCAAGGAAATGGCACATATGTATCAGCTATCTTGGCCTATGGAATCTCATAGCCAACAATCTGATCATCTACGAAAACTCTTCTCAAGGCATCGGTGCCCCGTGCTCTCTAGTGTCATATGGCACGACCTCTCCTATCACTAGAATCCACAGAATCATATACACATCCTCAGGAGTAATCATCATCTCTCTTGTAGCTAAGTGGAAGATGTTTGTATCACTGTGCCACCTCTCGGCGAGCATAGTCAACAAACCCCTATTGAGCCTCATCTCTAGCATCTACAGCAATGAAGTCAACCCATAGGCATGAATGACATCTTTGTCTACCTGAGCAAGCAATGGAATCAAACTCCAGGTCTTTAGGAATCACTTTCGTACCTGAAGAATCACTAACCTCTCCTATCCATTGAAAACATATCAAATCAGTGTTTGTAATCAAAACAATCAAATCACTCAAAGCAATCAATCAAATCAATCTATCTTACTATTTGTTTTTCAATCATGAGGACAAATTTATCAAATATTACTATTTTATTCTCATCCATCATGAGGACAAATTTATTAGTTATCTTACTATTTGTTTTTCATTAATCATGAGAACAAATTTATCAGTTATGCTACTCTTTGTTTTTCATCAATCATGAAAGAAAATTTATCAAATCGTACTATTTGTTTCTCATCCATCATGAGAACAAATTTATCAGCTATATTACTATTTGTTTCTCATTAATCATGAGAACAAATTTATCAGTTATCCTACTCTTTATTTTTCATCAATCATGAATGAAAATTTATCAAATCTTACTATTTGTTTCTCCTCTATCATGTGGACAAATTTATCAGTTATCTTACTATTTGTTTTTCATTAATCATGAGAAAAAATTTCTCAGTTATCTTACTATTTGTTTTTCATCTATTATGAAAGAAAAATTATCAAATCTTGCTATTTTTCTTCTCATACATCATGAGGAAAAATTTATCAGTTATCTTATCAGACCTATCAATTATCATCAGTTAAACATCAAAACTTCACTATCACATGCTAAATCAATCGAAAAATCATCAATCGGGGAGCAAAGTCATGAAAACTAGTTTAATTTCAAGAAAATGTGCTACAACATTCCTTGTATGCGCTAGTAAATCAAATGTGATATAGATTTTATCATATGCGCTATAGTATTAAATGCACTACAAAACTTATTAAATGCGCTATAGTTCTCATCAAATGCGCTACAGGATCATATGCGCTAGGAACAACATCATATGCGCTACATACATTATCAAATGCTCTACAATGTGCAAAAAAATGTGAAAAGCAAGGAAAAACATGTCGAAACCATTGAAATTTTTGACGAATTAAATCACAAGGGGGTTTACGCAATACGTATCGAGGCTCCGTAATGTGTCAGGCATTGGTGTCATCGAATCCATTCAAGTCTGTGCTGGTTGACGGGAAGTGCCATTTTTCTCACTCTAGAGCTAAACTTTCTCAAATTCACTAAGGTAACAATGGACAAATGATCTTCAAAAGTTATTTTTTACCTATTTAAGGGTGAATGGGTGGTAATTTTATGACATTGTTTTATCCATGGGCAATAATCAAAGTTCTTCATCTCCATATCAATTTTCTAATTGTGGATTCCATTAAATCATCTTTATCGGTTGATGAATTGGACAACCAATGCACATTTTCAAAAATTATAAAAAATTTCCAAAAAAAATTTACAAATTTTAAAAATTCAAAATTTTATCTAATTCATCACCCGAGGGGTAATGCAGGCATCGGATTTCCAAAATTCACATCTAGGGAAAACTTTTTAATTCTTTGAAATAATGCGTAAAACACATCACTTCAAAGAGGGGCAAAATGTATACACCTAAAAATGGTCACATTATAATAAGTTTGTTAATTAATTAAATACAAGTTATTTAATTCAATCTCTAATTCAATCTACATATAAATGAATTTAAATAATTTATTTATATTGTTCATTTGCTACATTCTTCTATCTTAATTAAATAAGTTTAGTTACTTATTTAATTTAATCAGTTTTTCTTCTTAATTAATTAAATAAGTTTTAAAATTTATTTAACTTAATTATCACATTGCTTAATTTTGAATAAAGTAAATATTTTTCTTTTTCTAAATCATAAAAGCACTCTTCTGAATATTCTTCTTTTTCCAAATCATAAAATCATCTTTAAATCTTCTAAAATACCATCTCACATTTAATTAAATATTTTAATATTTAATTAGAAACTTCTTATCCATATTTCACACATAATTAAATATTTTTCAATATTTCATTAGAAGCTTCCAAATCCACATGTCGCATGAAATTAAATAATGTTATTATTTAATTGTAGAATTATCTTGAATCACCAAAACTAACTCAACTAAAAATGACAAATGGCAAGTTGCCTTCATTTTTGAGGGAAAAGGTTATGTGGGAAGGAAACATCTTCCTTCTTTTTCTCTAGCCTCCATCTTTCTCTCCAACTTCTCCATCTCTTGCCATTCATCTTACTAGACTGAATCTCAACCATTGATCTTTTCCAACTAAACTTTTTCCTCCAAAAATCTATAAATAAGACCTCTTGGCTCTTTGAAAATCCTAAAAATTTTTGCATAGCATGAGCATTATAGTTGAATAATCAAGCATTTAGCATTTTAATATCTTAGGTTCATAATCAGAGCATAGCATCTTAGCTTTCATCATCTTAGCATAAATAATCATGGTAGAATAGCTTGCATAATTTGTTTTAGTTTCATTGTCATAATTTCATTATCTCAGCATCATATCTTAGCATAGATTTATCTCACATCATTTACCATAAGAATGCATTTTGCAAATCATCTCATTCTCTAGGTTGTCATTTTGTTGAGCTTTTTCTTATACAATCTGAGAGCAAGTAGCTTAAAACAAATCCTTGGAGATAGAGGACAATGGGATGGCTTTGAAGAATCTATTGGGTTTGAAGTTTTTTTAATTTTAAATTAGATTCTTTGATACAATGTTTCATTGGTGTTTTGTTTAACTTATTTGTTGATTCCACATATTTACATGCACACATACGTCAAAGATCGCTCATGCTTTTAGAGCCATTTTTGTTACACATGACATCGCCTCCAAATATTCGTCTGAGACATGTGAAATGGATAAAGTGTAATAGGTTCATATTGGAGGCTAGTGGCACCAAAGGATGAAGGAATTTCCATCATCTCAAGTTAGCTTCTCGCTTTCAGATGATGCTTTGTATGAAAAGCGTTTTTGGCTATAGTTTTTTCTTTTCTTTGTTGTTGCTAACAAATTTGAAGAATACATATATTGTGAAGTTTTTTTTTTGGAGACAGGCAAGGGGTTTGGTGTAGAGCTCAATATGGATGGTTGTCCAGTGAGCACTCAAGGTTGTGATCTGAATTATACCCTTTTGAGGGTCGTTAGATAACTTTATGGAGCCATGTGTTTGGAGAGTTCAATATGTATTGTTGTTGAATAATTTGAAGAATTTGTGATTCAGGAGTTCATGGGAAGAAGAAATCAGGAATTTGGCTTGGGGCTACACTTTTATGAGGATTAAGAGATAGCTTGATGGAGCTCCACCTGATTCAAGATTTGTTTCTTCAAGGAAGATCTTCACAAAGATGTATATATATTTTGTAATTAGCAAGTTTTGTTATGTAAACCTTAAGGGGGGTCCCTTAAAAGGTGAATTAGAGCTTTCAGGGATATAGTTGTAGAAACAATGTAATAAGGGGGGGAATGTTGGCATAATTAGTTATATGCTATATTACAATTTTTTTTATAATGGTCGGTATGTGAGTATATACAGTTAACCAAATGTAATTTTTTCTCAACTACCTTCTTCAACCTCCATTCAATCACTTCCACTATGCCAGATAATTATTAATGTACTCCTTGAATAATAATCAAGCTAGTTTTATGTATTTATCTATCATTTTTGTCTCCCTCAACCCCTACAATTACTTGCTTCATTGGTCTCCTCCTCACTTCTTTTTGTAATTGGATTGGCATTCTCTGTTATTCTTGCATTTAGCAAAAGATTTCTTTGAATCTTACCAGTATGTCTCTACTCGAACCAATCTCTCATTTCCTTGGAAATATCTCTTTTCTTAGAGTACTTTCTCTCTAAAATAACAACTTTCAAGAGAAAATTCATCATCAACTAGGGAGAATATCTCACCTTATAATAATTAAATTCTTTGCAAGTTGTCATACTATCCTATAAACTTTTCAGAAACACTATACCTTCCAAACTTGGCCTTACTTTACAATTAGAAATACCTTATTTAGGAGAAAACCAATTGATAATCACAATCTTACCCTCCCTAGGAAACCTATCCTCTTTAACTAAATTGGAGTTGTCAAACAACATACTCCATGGTAGTATTCCTATTGAATTTTTATGCTTACTCAACCCAAATAGCTTTAACTTTGTGGAAACAACCTCATAAGAACAATCTCACCCTCCCTAGGAAAATTGCCTTCTTTAACTAACTTGGATTTGTCAAATTAAAAAATCCATTATAGTATTCCAATTGAATTAGGTATGTGTACTCAATTAAAAATACTTTATGTTTGGGGAAACAACCTAATCGGCACAATCCAATCTCCATAGGAAACCTATCCTCTTTAACTGAATTGGGTTTGAGATACAACAAACTCCATGAGAGTATTCCTAAAAAATTGGGTATGCTTACTCAACTCGAAATAATGTATCTTTCATGAAAAAATCTAATAGGCATAATCCCACCTTGCTTAGGAAAATTAATCTTTAATTGACTTGGTATTGAAAAATAATAGACTCCATGATAGCCTTTCAATTGAATAATGTATACTTAATTAAAAACACTTTATCGTTGGGGAAATGACCTAACAGACACAATTCTACCTTCCCTAGGAAATTTGTCTTCTTAACTTAATTGTAGTTGTTAGGAAACAAACTCCATGGTAGTATCCCTATTGAATTATGTATCCTTACTCAACTTGAAATATTTTATTTTGGGGACATAATGTGATGGGGACAATCCCACTCTCCTTAGGAAACCCATCATCTTTTTTTGACTTGGAGTTGGCATCTAACAAAATTTATGGTAGTATTCGTATTGAATTGGATATACTTACTCAACTCAAAACACTTTATTTTGGGGAAATAGCTTGATAGGCATAATCCCAAATTCCCTATGAAACTTTTTTTCTTTAACTAGCTTGGATTTTGCAAACAACAAACCTCATGATAGTATTCTTATTGAATTTTGTATGCTTACTCAACTCAAAAATACTTCATCTTTTGGGAACTTTTTTGAAAAATACAATCCCACTTTCCCTAGAAATTTTTTTATCATTAATTAAGTTAGCTTTCTCAAAAAATAGCGTCCATGGTGATATTCCTATTGAAGTAGATATTCTCACTCAACTCAAAGAAATTTATCTTGAAAATAATGGCTTGATAGGAGTGATTCCATTTTAGGTTTGAAAAACTATCAAAGTTACAAAATTGAAATCAAGGGAAAACCAACTCATTGGAGAGTCCCAAGCTCTGAATAGTCTTGATGATCTCCCAAGACTAAGAAATCTCGCTCTTAATCACATTCTACTAGCCAAAATTTGGAGTACATGGAATTATCTCATAACAAGAGTAAAAATATATATAATTCATGGTTGAACTCTGCAGATTTAAAGATGGCATGTTTTTTGGCCATTTATAAAGAAAACATAATTATTGGATTATATATGTTGAAAAATAGAAACAAAATACAAAAAAAGGAGATTGTTTTTATTTTGGAAATTATCTTCATTCTTATAGAGGACTATTTAGATTTGTGATATTTCCCAAATCTTATCTCCAAGCTTATGGTGGCACATCTAATAATGTAGTTTTCTATTAACTTATCTCAAACCTAACCTTGATGGTTTTATGTAAAAGGAATAGAGTCCATATTTATCATAGCCTTAGAAGCTCCTCTATTTGTGAAACATGTTTATCAAAATATTGGATATGGATTGTACTTTTTTGGCATTTGGGTAATCTACTAACATAAATATTGTTAATATTATATATAAGTGTTGGTAAACAGTTTTTATCACTATGAAAAATCAATTAATTCACCCAACAAACATCGACAATATGCACCAACAAATGGATAATTTGTTATGGGATTAATAATTATCCTCTATGTTTAGAGGGGTAGATCACTCATATGATGAATTTGTATTTTTTGGGGTATGCTTTTGACTAGAAAGTTGGGAAGGAAGAGCTAACATGTGTGCATAGCAATGACACAAATGTGATAGTAAACTTGAAATAGAAGAGAGACATAAAAAAATGACACAAATATCATTAGTTACATTCCTTTGAATAATAATCAAGAGAATAAGAAACAATTTCTTCCAAACATGAGAGAAAATATAGAATGCCCGAGACTCAGAAATCATGTAGCAGATACATCTGCAACCAGATATAATAGAGCATGCACCAAAGAAATATTGTGACTTCACAAAAGAAATCATGCAATAAAAAAGAAGATAAATAACACAAAGATTAAAATATCTCCTTATTCATTTGATGAAATAAGAACTCAAAGACTATGTCCTCTTTGTACAAAGTGGCCTACTAAAATAATACATACTGATTTGTTTACATTAGAAATCTAATTAATGCCTACCCTCAAAGATCTCACAAGAGCTCCCTTGTTCATATAGAAAAAATACCCCCCCTCCAAACAATTCCATTGCTATTTGAAAAAAACACCCGATGGGAATATCTAACACTTTCCTTCTCTTCCAACTAGAATGACCAAAATCTAAGAGTCATAAGGTTGTCTTCGCTACTTGTAACTGTTTCTTGGTGATTAAATAATCTTTTATTATGGAAAAAATCTCAATTTCAATCATTGAACAACCCATATTCTCGCGACTGTGCAATTTCATTCCATGTTGAATAAGCTTTCCTAAGAAAAAATATTTTTCATCAAATCAACTACTTTAGATTCCGTCAAGGAGGTTATCACATCCTTAACTGGCAAGAACAGAGGACTGGGTAATTTAATTTGATCCTTAAGAACATGCCTCATAAGTGTTGAGCTAGTCCCTTGAGATCCATAGCTTTCCTCTAGATCTCACCACCATTTGTTTAGACCCTACCTTTCCTATTTTGTCCCCCACAAAACCTTTATTTCCTTAATTGAGGTTCTTGGTATTTAGGTCATTCTTCTCTTGGATTTCCCTAAACTCAACTTTTGGGAAAATCAAGAATCTCTATCATTTTTTAATTCTTCATCTCTTCCCTTGTTTATTGTTGATTATTCATGCCAGCCTCGTAATATAACATGTCCCGATGAAGTAAATTTGGTTGAATTACTTATCATATTTGCAAATAATACTCCTTCATTTTCATTGTGACATTTATGTTTATTCAGACCCCTTTTATTCCTTCAAGCAAATCATATTTATGCTTCTGCATTTTGGTACACATTTCTCTCAAGATGATTTTAACCATTGCATATGACAAAATTATCTTCCTTTATGCTCTGCTAGATTTCCATTTCATATTTTTAGGTTTCCATAGAAAGTATAATAGTGGTTTGTATATTTCCATCTCATGGCAAAAAACATCTCAAACCTTTCCAAATATCTCCTTGAATTTGTTAAAGATGGAATCATAGCTCCATAAGGAATGCTTGGAAGAAATTGAGCTATTTATATCATCTTTCGATACCATTCCAATTATGTTATTGTTCTTTAGGCACTCCAAGTCATCTTCTACAATGAAGTTAAGCTATTGAAAAGTAGTAATTTTCCATGGAACTTCATCTTGCTCTTCTCTCATGTGTATGTCTCTACAAATGTACCACTTATAATGCTTGTAGAAACATCTTGTGCCAAATATTGTAATAACTACTGCATAGGAAAAAACCCTTCCCATAATACTAATGTTTTCTCTCGTAGTAATTTTAAATGAAAAACAAGACATTGAGCTGCTGCTCTGATTTCTAGCAAAATTGGAAATACCCAAATCTCAAAATGCAGAATAACAAACAAGAGGAGACATGAAATATTTTCTTCTTCTATTTACTAACTAGAAACAAGAATACATAAAGCATAAAACATTAAACAAACTAAAGACTACCTATTACAACTTTTTGGGAGTGATCAGCTACTCAACTAGATCATAAACAATTAGGATCTACTCAGAGCTCTCTATTTCTATTCCACTGAAACTATTTGTTGTTCTTGGAAAACTCAGAGTGATCAAGAGAAATTGGTTGCTCATTGCAAACACTCTACAACAACTCTGAACAATCTGGAGCTATTAGAAACTCCTTGCACATAATGTTCTTTGTTGCTATTGTAACTTCTCTTCTTTCTGCTAATCACTTGTTGATGCAAAAACTAACTTCTTCTCTTGCTAGGAAAAAAACATTCCCTCTATTTGTCTCATTCAAAAAATCCCTCTCAAATTCAAAAATTACATACCAGCATTAATTTGGAATTCAAAAATTCCTACTTCATTTAATTCTAAGCAGTCAGGAGCTGTAGGGATGAAGATCCCAAAATCTGCCAAAGGAAAAAATAGCTCCTGGCAGGTAGGTAAGGTAACAATAGTCTTAGGGACAAGTAATAAATTCCAACACTCCCTCTTTGTCCTGAACCAACAAAATAGGATCAAACCTGATCCGAATCAAATATGCCCAAATTTCTCTAAAGGTGCTCAAAAATATCTGTGCTCAAAGGCTTGGTGAATATGTCTGCTAGCTATTGCTCAGACCTACAAAACTCCATTTTGATTTCACCATTTTCAACCAATTCATGAATGAAATGATACTTTATTTCAATGTGCTTTCTTCTTCCATGAAACACATGATTTTTCATCAAGGCTATCGATGAAACATTGTCACAATAAATTGTTGTTCCATCCTCTTGTTCTTCTCTCAAATCTGCCAAGATTCTTCTCAGCCAAATAGCCTGAGATGTTGTTGCATTTGTTGCTATATACTCAAATTCAATTGTTGATATGGAAACTACAAGTTGCTCCTTGAAGCCCATGAGATAGCACCCAAACCCAAATGAAACATATAGCCCGATGTGCCCTTCCTATCATCCAAACATCTTGCCCAATCACTATTAGTGTATCCAACCATCCCATATTCTTTTGTTGTTGTGTACAACATGCCATATCCTTTGGAGCCATTCACATACCTCAAGATTATTTTACCTACATTCCAATGGGTGTCTCTTGGAGTCTTCATAAATCTGGAAATCAAACTTACTCCATGAATTATATCCGACCTAGTTGCTGTCAAGTACATCAAACTTCCAACCAAACTTTTATACATGGTTAAATCCAAATTGTTGTTGCAATCTTCTTTGCTCAACCTTAGACCTATGGTTGTTGGTGTTAGGGCAGGCTTGCTTTCAAGCATCCTAAATCTCTTCAAGATCACATTTGCATAATTTTCTTGAGAGATAAATATACCATCATGCATTTGTTTTACTTCTATGCCTAGAAAATATCTTAAGAGACCTAAATCTGTCATTTTAGATTCTTTTTTCATGGCCTCTTTAAAATAAGCAATGAGGAAATCATCATCCCTAGTAAAAACAAGACCATCTACATACAAGAAAACAATCAAAATATTACCATTTGTTGCCTTGATGTAGAGAGTGGGTTCACTATCGCTTTTGCTAAAGCCATTTCTCATCAAATATGAGTCAATCTTGTTGTACCATGCACGTGGAGCTTGCTTCAGCCCATAAAGAGCCTTCTTCAGCCTATACACCTTGTGTTCACCTAGAACTTCATATCCAAATGGTTGCTCCACATAAACTTCCTCTTTGAATACTCCATTAAGGAAGGGGAACATCACGTCCATTTGAAACACCTTCCATTTGTGTTGGGTTACAATTGCTATGACTTCTTGCATGGTCTCCATCCTTGCTACAGGGGCATACATCTCATCGTAATCTCTCCCAAACTGTTGTTTGTACCCCTTGACCACCAAGCATGCCTTGTGCCTCTCTATCCTTCCTTCGGCATTGCACTTAGTCTTGTAGACCCATTTTACCCCAAAAACTTGCTTGTTTGGAGGAAAATCAGTTACCTCCCATGTGTTGTTCATTTCTATTACATCTATCTCCTCATCCATGGCCTCACACCATTTATCCTCTTTCAAAACTTCTTCAAAATAAATTGGATCACTATGATAAAACAATGAAAAATTAATGTTCTCATCAAACTCTTCATCATACCTTTCATCTTGGTAGATCTCCCTTAGACTCTTGGTCTTTTTTGACATTAGGGAGGTGAGAGTAGGATATGAACTCTCACTGTTGTTGCTGCTTTACTGAACAGTCTAGTTCCAGAGCAATCGGGAGTTGTCAAGAGCTCTCTATGACCCATTCTCTAGCTAGCTGTGGCTGCTTACCTTTATATCTATTCTAATCAGAAGTGATCAAGCGTGATCAGGAGTGATCATGTGTGATCAGAAGTGACTAGGAGCTCATATAGAATTATTAGGAGCTATTGTTGGCTCCACTAAATCATCATTATGCACATCTTGTTCCTTTTCTTCAACATCAAAAATGATCGGGAGTGATTGGGAGCGATCAGGAGCAATTTTTCCATCCCATGACTGATCTTCTAAAACCTCCACATCTTTGCTGATAACAATTTTCTTGTTGACTAGGTTATACAGCCTATAGACTTTTGACTCTGAACAATAACCTGTGAAGATGCACTTCTCACCCTTATCGTCCAATTTTTGTCTCTTTTCTTTAGGCACATGAGCATATGCTACACAACTGAACACTCTTAAGTGCTCAACCGTCCATATATGTTTCGTCCATGCCTCTTGGGGAACTTTTTCATGGACTACCTTTGTTGGACTTCTATTTATCAAATAAATAGTTGTTGCTATAGCCTCTCCCCAATATTCAGTTGGGAGTCCCTTTTCTTTCATCTTGCTCCTTGCCATCTCCATGATGGTCCTATTTTTCCTTTCAGCCACTCCATTTTGTTGCGGAGTATAGTTGGTTGTAAGCTCCTTCTTCGTGCCATTTTTCCTGTAAAAATTCACAAAAAAATTAGAGGTATACTCTTCTCCATGATCTAACCTTAGGACATTAATGAAGTGTCCACTTTCTTTTTCAGCTTGGGCCTTAAACAATAAAAACTTATCAAATGCATCAAACTTATGCTGCAAAAAATAGACCCATGTCCTATGACTGAAATCATCAATAAAGGTCATAAAAAATCTGCTATTATAAAAAGATGTGATTTTCATAGGGTCAACCAAATCCGTGTGCACCAACTCCAATGGTGCTCTTGCCCTTGTAGAGTTTCTCGATTGAAAGGGCTGCCTATTTGCTTGCCCAAAATGTAAGCCTCACATCTAACATTAGGCTCTACTATACTTGACAAACCATCAATCATTTTTCTCTTGGACAAAAGACTCAAACCAACATAGCCTAAATGTCCATACCTAAGATGCCATAGCTCGTTGGGGTCTTGAATGGTGCTCTTGAGGGTTTCTTATTGTACATTTTGCATCCATAAGAGGTGCAACAATGGACTGAGATGAGAAGCATGTCTCAATTTTCAACGGAAACATTCGGTTCTTTGTCATTGTCATTGCTGCAAACACCTTTGTCCTCTCATTCTTGTCATAAATGATGCACTGGCCCTTCTCCATTAGCACTTTGTATACATTTTGGATCAATTTTCCAACACTCATGAGATTATGCTTTAACCCCGGTGTAAAGAACACATTTTGAACCTCCTTCTTATCACCTTGCTTGGTGCGGATCATGATAGATCATTTTCCTTTAACTAGAACTATTCCATTATTCCCCATTCTTATCTCAGACTTAACATTTTTATCAATGAAAGAAAATAGACTTTCATTACCACTCATGTGGTTGCTGCAACCACTGTCCAAATACCAGACTTTGGGGCTGCCTTATTCACCAATGTTGCACATGATGAAGGTTGTGGACTAATTGCCTTCAACTATATTTGAATCAACTACATTTGCATTTTGTTTTTGTCGATTACCATGCTTTTTCTAGCACTCACTTGCATAATGGCCAAACTTGTGGCAATAATAGTATTCAACATTGCTCTTGTCATTTCTCCCGTTTGAACTGCTATTCTTTGTTCCTCTTCGGGAGTTGTTCTAAGAGATTCACACTCCTTATTGGTTGCTTTATCATCCTAAGCTTTCTCCTCCAACATTTCCTTGTTTGGATCTGCCTCTACCTCTTCAGGAGCCATTTCTACCTCTCCCCTTGCCTCTTGCATACTTAGCTTTAAAAGCTTGCTCTTGGGAAGAAGTAGCAGACCTCTTTAGGCACTGCTCATGGGTTTGAAGAGAACCCATCAACTCATCCATTTTCAAGGTAGAAAGGTTCTTTGCCTCTTCAATAGCAATGACGAGTGCATCATACCTCGCGGGTAGACACTTGAGAATATTTTCAACAATCTTCTGCTCCTCTATCATTTCTCCATTTTTTGTCAATTGATTTAACAAGCCTGAGAACCTTGTGTGAAACTTTGAGATGGTCTCACTTTCCTTCATTGTTATAATCTCGAACTCTCTTAGAAGTAACTGGAGCTTCACCGATCTAACTTTATCAGTCCCTTTGTAATCGGTTTGAAGGATTTCCCAAGCTTCCTTTATATATTCAACTGCTGTTATTCTAGGAAAAATAGCCTTTGTCAAGGCTACCTCTATCAAGCTCAATGTTTTAGCATCCTTCTTTCTTTGCTCCTTCAACTAGGTCTTCTAGTTATTTGTGAGAGCTGCAAATGTAGTTGGGTTAGTGACATCTACAAAACCATTTATCAAAAAATCCCACAAATCATTTGCAACCATAATGATCTTCATATTCTTTGCCTGGACATCATAGTTCTATCCATTAAAGGATAGTGGCTGCTGCCAACTCTTTCCATCATTTCTAGCCATGTCTCCTATAGAAAAAACTTAAATACCCAAACAAAATAACTACCCTAATTCATGAGGAAATGGGGCCTATAACTCTAATACCATGTAAGAATTTTAAATGCAAAACAAGACACAGAGCTGTTGCTCTGATTTCCAACAAAACTTGAAATACTCAAAATCTCAAAATGTGGAATAACAAACAAGAGGAGACATGCAATATTTTTTTCTTCTATTTACTAACTGAAAACAAGAATACATAAAGCATAAAACTTTAAACAAACTAAATACTAACTATTACAACTTTCTGGGAGTGATCATCTGCTCAACCAGATCATAAACAATTAGGAGCTACTCAAAGCTCTCTATTTCTATTCAAATGGAACTATCTGTTGTTTCGAGAAAACTTAGAGCGATCAGGAGCAATCCTTTGCTCACTGCAAACAATTTACAACAACTCTGAGAAATCCAAAGCTATCAGAAACTCCTTGCACAGAATTTTCTTTGTTGCTGCCTCTATCATGCCACTCCATGAGATCACTTTATCGAAGGTTTCAAAAGTGTGTAATTGATATGTATTCAGCCTTTGACATTACCCAACTCCTTTTTAGACATTCCAATCTACTTGTCTTTGATGATTGACAAAATAATCATTCCAATAGGTGATAATGAGTGTTGAGAAATTATGTCTCAACTTCCAGCTTGAAGTCCTCGTTTTTATGTCTTGGTGATTTTGTGTTGTTTACAAAGTTTTGTCGGAGGTGGAGCCAGGATGGAACTTGGCATTGTTTGGTTTGCCTAAGTTCTGGGTCTCTGGTGGAGGCAAAACCGGGATGAAACTTGCCATTGTTCTGTTTGCCTAAGTTCCGGGTTTCAGTTCTCGTTCTTGCTCCGACTCCGCTTCCTATCATCTGTTGTTTCTCGCTTCGTAGGTTCTGGCGGAGGAGGAACCAATTTTGGAATTTGGCAATGCCCATTTGCCATGTTCTTGTTTTGGTTTCTATTCTGACTCCGGGTCCAACTCCTGCTTTTGTGATCTGGTTCTTCTAGATGTTTGAATTCTCCTCGAGGTGTTTTCCTCCGTTTTGTCCAAATTCTGGATTGTTGTTTGTTGCAGTTGGCAGACGCGGAACCAGAACTGGATTGGTTCCTGATCTTGGACTTTTGGTAAAGTCCTGTTTCTGTTTCTGTTCCTATTCTATCCCCGAGTCTGACTCCGATCTTTTGTGTTCCCATCTTGGTTTGACCTTGGGTTGACTTTACCCGGTCAGAACTATTTTCGATGTGTTCCTCTTTTCTATGGGCAGACGCAGAACTGAAATGGTTCTTGAACCTGTAATTTCGGTTGAGTCATGTTTTGACTCCAGTTTCGTCTCTGACTCTGACTCCGACTCTGACAGTGTGTATTTTTGGTGGAGGCCTGTTTCAACTGCTGATCCGACTCTGGCTCCGGCAGTGTTAGAAATGACTTGAAGTCTTGGTCGCACCCGATGTCTATTTGACCATTTTGGTTGCTCTGTTAGCTGTGATTGCTGATGGGTCTTGGACGCGTGGCACCTGGTTGAATAGTGATTGGATGGATACCAAGATAGTTATTGTGGTAGTTGATTTTTTCAACGAAGGGTGGCAAGCTCAACCATTTTGAGTAATGGCTTTGAATGCAAAGTCGGCTCATTGCAGAAAATCTGTCAGATCCGACCAGTTGCGTGATTTGAGGATGGACTTCATTACTCTTCTGAGTTGGTTACATATGGATGAGAGATGTGTTATTTCTAATAAGTTAGACAAGTTAAGTTCGAGTCATAAGTTGTAGAGCAAGTTTGAAGTTGTGAGCTGAAGAACAAAAGGACATGAGTTCTTGAGGAGGGTTTTGAACTATATGTTGTAAAACATTGTAACAGTGAATCTGAAACTCTCTGGGTGATTGTGAGTTGAACAAAGAAGTCTGGATATTGTATGTAATCGATTCATCACTGTAATACAATTGATTTGACTTTGTGTGGTGGATTTTTTATCTGAAAGGGTTTTCCCACGTAAATATTGTGTCATCTTTGTTTTGCTTATCTTTTTGGTTTCTCATTACCATGGTTGTATGCATCTCTATAAGTTTTAGAAACTATTAGTTTTTCATTTTTGCTTCTCTCTCCTGTAGTAAAGGTGTTAAGGGAATGTATTCTGCACTGTTGGGTTAGTAGATCCACATTCTTTTCCCTTCAAAGTGGTATCAGAGCTTGGCCAGTTCATGTTATCCTTGCTACGGAAATTTTTTTTTTTGCACTAATACTGTTTTAGTAGGAGTCTTGCATTGTTAAACTTGTTTTTGTTGTGAGATGGTGAGTACATCTGGTAGAATAGATATTGAGAAGTTTAATGGCAGCAACTTTGAGTTATGGAAACTCAAGATAGAAGACTTGCTTGTGGATAGAGACCTTTGGATTGTAGTGTCTGGAACTAAGCCACAAACTATGACCCAAGAAGCTTGGGATCTTGCTGATAGAAAAGCAAGAGGATTGATAAGATTGAGTCTAGCCGATTCTATGCTCCTGAATGTTCATGAGGAAACATCTGCAACTTCTTTGTGGAAGAAACTTGGTGATATTTATCAAGGAAAGTCCCTGGTAAATAAGTTGTTCCTGAGAAAGAAGTTGTACTCCTTGAATATGGACGAAAGTGCATCTGTAGCAGACCATCTGAACTCATTTAATATGAGTGTTATTCAGCTGGCATCTATAGGTGTAAAGATTGAGGAGGAGGATCATTGCATGCTCCTATTGTGTTCATTACCTGACAGTTGGGATCATCTTGTGATGGCTATTGGAAGCACAACCACTACTTTCAAGACTGATGATTTGGTTGCTTCACTTCTGTCTGAAGAAATGTGAATGAAATCTTCTGAGATGGCCAAAGATGCTCTTTCTCTTTGGGGTAGAACAAAGGAGAAAGGTAAGAAGAAAGACAAAAATTCAAAATCCAAGTCTAAAGGGAGATCAAAGTCTCCTGGTAAAAATTTCAAGTGCTGGAACTGTGGGCAACCTGATCATATCAGGAAGGATTGCAAAGAGAAGAAGAAGAAGAATGCTTCTGACAACGAATCTTCTCAAAGTGATGCAGATGCCTTCATTGCAGTAGCCTTGACAACTCAGGGATTAGATGATGTTTGGTTAGTTGATTCAGGTGCCTCTTTTCACATGACATCCAATAGGGATTGGTTCTCAAAGTATGAGAAGTATGATGGTGGAAAGGTATACTTGGCAAGTGATTCAACGCTAGAGATTGTTGGTAGAGGAAGGGTCATAATTCAGTTTCCTGAAGGGAGATTCAAAGGAATTGGTGGTGTTCTTCACATCCCAGGTTTGGCTTGAAATCTTCTTTTTGTTAGTAAATTAAATGATGCTGGTGTAGAATTTTATTTTTCTAGTAAGGGATGTAAAATGGCTAGAGGTGCAATGGTGTTAGCTAAGGGTGTTCGTACTAGCACTTTGTACAAGCTAGATGCATGGCCTGTTCTTTGTAACAATGCCTCTGTAAAGTCATGTAATTCTGCACCTATAGAGAAAGATGAAGACTCTTCACTATCTGCAAATGCTTTGGAGGTAAAACTCCCAGTAGAGAAGACTATGTTATGGCATCATAGACTTGGTCACATAGGTGAGAAAGGTTTAAAAACCTTGAAGAACAAAAACCTTGTAGAAGGGCTTGATGATTGTAACCTTGAGTTTGATTTCTGTGAACATTGTATCTATGGAAAGCAACACCGTGTTTCTTTCTCCTCCAGTCCTCACAAATCTTCTGGTATACTGGATTATGTTCGTTCTGATTTGCTTGGTCTAGTTAATGTTCCTTCGTTATCAAAGTCTAGATATTATGTTTCTTTTATTGATGACTGTTCGAGAAGGGCATTTGTATACTTTCTTAAAAGTAAATCAGAAGTGTTCAGTCGGTTTAAAGAGTTCAAATATTTGGTAGAAAATTAGACTGGAAGGAAAATAAAATGTTTAAGGATAGACAATGAAGGTGAGTTTTGTTCTACAGATTTTGAAAGGTATTGCACTGATCATGGAATTAAAAGGCATAAGACAACCCCCTACACTCCACAACAAAATGGAGTTGCTGAAAGGTTGAACATGACACTGATGGAAAAGGCAAGGAGTATGCTGAGTGGTGCTGGTCTGGAGTAGAAGTTCTGAGCTGAGGCTGTTGCTACAACATGTTATTTGATTAATAGATCTCCTTGTTCAGTGCTTGTTGATAAAACACCTTTGGAAGCATGGTCAGGTAAGAAACCCTCATTAAGGCATGTTCGGGTCTTTGGCTGTGAAACATATGTTCATATGCCAAATGAAAAGAGATCAAAGTTGGATAACAAGGCTATGAAATGTATTCTCATTAGCTATGGAGTTGGTGTGAAAGGATACAAGCTTTGGAACCCTGTTACTGAGAAGGTTTTGTATAGCAGAAGAGTGATATTTCATGAGCTGAAACATCTAGTAAGTGATCAACAGCCTGAGACAAATCAGAGTGATAAGGAGAAGGATGCAGTTGAGATTCTCTAAACTCCAGAAAGAGAAGAGCTGCATGGTGTACTTGAGATTGAGGAGAGTTCAAGTAGCTCTAGAAGTTCTGATGATGAAGAACAACCTCAACCTCCAAGGAGATCTGCACAAGAAAGAAGGCAACCAGAAAGGTATGGTTTCTCTATGTTAGATTCAAATTGTGCTTATGCCTTAATTACCAACACTGATGAGCCTAGGATTGTGAAAGAAGCAATCAGCATGGCTGATTCAAAGTCTTGGCTGGAAGCCATGAATGAGGAGATGGATTTCTTGAAAAAGAATGATACCTAGAAGTTGGTACCACTGCCTGAAGGGTGAAAGCCTGTTGGCTGCAAGTGGATATTCAAAAGGAAGACAAGCCTTGATGGCAGTGTGGAGAAGTATAAGGCACAACTAGTTGCAAAGGGTTTTCCCCAAGTTGAGGGAATTGATTATGGAGAGATCTTTTCCCCTGTAGCAAAGCTGACATCCATCAGATTTTTGTTGTCATTGGCAGCTGTGTATGACTATGAAATTGAGTAGATGGATGTGAAGACAACATTTCTCCATGGTGAGCTAGAAGAAGAAATCTGCATGTCCCATCCTGAGCATTTTGTTGAAAGAGGTAAACAAAATCTAGTTTGCAAGTTAAATAAATCTCTCTATGGTCTAAAGCAATCTCCTAGAATGTGGTACCAGAATTTTGACACATTTGTGTTGTCAATTGGGTTTGTTAGATCAAAATCTGATCATTGCATTTATTATAAATGTGAGAATGATCATGTGCTTGTTATTACTCTATATGTGGATAACATGTTATTCATTGGTAATAGCAAAGCAATGATTTCTGATCTTAAAACTCAGTTGTTTGCTAAGTTTGAAATGAAAGATCTTGGAGCAACAAGGTACATTTTTGGGATGGAGATAACCAGGGATAGAACAAGGAGAAAGCTTTGCCTCAGTCAGAGTAAGTATGTGAAAACCATTCTAGAGAGGTTCAACATGACTGATTGCAAGCAGCTAGTTGTTCCAATCATGCAAGGATTGAAACTATCTGTTGAAGACTATCTAAAGTCTGCTACTGAGATGGAGGACATGACCAGTGTGCCTTATGCAAGTGTTGTAGGTAGTTTAATGTATGCTATGGTATGCACAAGACTAGATATTGCCCAAATAGTGGGAGTTCTAAGCCGGTTCATGGAAAATCCAGGGAGATCACATTGGGATGCTATAAAGAGAGTGTTGAAGTATTTAAAGGGTACTTTAGATTTTGCTTTGTGCTACCATGGAAATATGGTTGCATCACAAAGGGATCTTTGCATTCAGGGATATGTTGACTCTGATTAGGCAGGGGACATTGACAGCAGAAGATCCACCAGTTGATACACTTTCATGCTAAATGGTGGAGCAATCAGTTGGATGAGCAAGTGACAAGCTGTAGTTGCTTTATCCATGACAGAGGAAATGTACATGGCAGCAACTCATGCTTGCAATGAGGCAGTATGGATAAGGCATTTGTGTTCATACATTGGATTTAATGCTGAGCAGATTTCAATCTATTGTGATAGTCAAAGTGCCATTTTTTTGGCAAAGAATCCAACCTTCCATGTCAGGACCAAGCACATAGATGTGCATTATCACTTCATGAGGGATATGGTTGAAGATGGCAAGGTCAGTATGGATAAGGTTGACACCTTGAAGAATGTTGCAGATGCCTTGACAAAGCCAGTTAGCACAGACAAGTTTAGATGGTGCATAGAATCGATGGGTCTTGGGGCCTATGATAGATAGTAAGGTTTGATGTTTTATGGAAGCTGGAAGTGTTCACCAAGTGGGAGATTGTTGAGAAATTATGTCTCAACTTCCAGCTTGAAGTCCTCATTTTCATGCCTTGGTGATTTTGTGTTGTTTACAAAGTTCTGGCGGAGGTGGAGCCAGGATGGAACTTGGCATTGTTTGGTTTGCCTAAGTTCTGGGTCTCTAGCAGAGGCGGAACCAGGATGGAACTTGGCATTGTTCTGTTTGCCTAATTTATGGGTTTCGGTTCTCGTTCCTACTCTGACTTCGCTTCCTACCATCTGTTGTTTCTCACTTCACAGGTTCTGGCGGAGGCGGAACTAGTTTTGGAATTTGGCAATGTCCGTTTGCCATGTTCCTATTTCGATTTTTGTTCTGACTCTGGGTCTGACTCTTGCTTTTGTGATCTAGTTCTTCTTGATGTTTGGATTCTCCTCGGGGTGTTTTCCTCCGTTTTGTTCAAATTCTGGATTGTTGTTTCTTGCAGTTGGCGGACACGGAACTGGAACCGGATTGGTTCCTGATCTTGGACTTTTGGTAAAGTCCTGTTTCTATTTCTGTTCCTGTTCCGTCCCCGGGTCTGACTCCGGTCTTTTGTGTTCCCGTCTTGGTTTGACCTTGGGTTGACTTTACTCGATCAGAACTATTTCTGATGTGTTCCTCTTTGCCGTGGGCGGATGCAAAACTGAAATGGTTCTTGAACTTGTAATTTCGGTTGAGTCATATTTCGACTCCAGTTCCATCTCCAACTCTGACTCTGACTCCGATAGTGTGTATTTTTGGTGGAATCCTGTTTTGACTCTTGATCCGACTCCGGCTCCAGTAGTGTTAGAAATGACTTGAAGTCTTGGTCGCGCCCGATGTCTATTTGACCATTTTGGTTGCTCTGTCAGCTGTGATTGCTGATGGGTCTTGGACACATGGCACTTGGTTGAATAGTGATTGGACGGATACCAAGATAGTTATTGTGGTAGTTGCTTTTGTCAACGAAGGGTGGCGAGCTCAACCATTTTGAGTAATGGCTTTGAATGCAAAGTCGGCTCATTGCAGGAAATTTGTCAGATCCGACCAGTTACGTGATTTGAGAATGGACTTCATTGCTCTTCTGAGTTGGTTACATATGGATGAGAGATGTGTTATTTCTAATAAGTTAGACAAGTTAAGTTTGAGTCGTAAGTTGCAGAGCAAGTTTGAAGTTGCGAGCTGAAGAACAAAAAGACGTGAGTTCTTGAGGAGGGTTTTGAACTATATGTTGTAAAACATTGTAACAGTGAATCTAAAACTCTCTAGGTGATTGTGAGTTGAACAAAGAAGTCTGGATATTGTATGTAATCGATTCATTACTATAATACAATTGATTTGACTTTGTGTGGTGGGTTTTTTACCTGAAAGGGTTTTCCCACATAAATACTGTCATCTTTGTTTTGCTTATCTTTCTAGTTTCTCATTACCATGGTTGTATGCATCTCTATAAGTTTTAGAAACTGTTAGTTTTTCATTTTTGTTTCTCTCTCCTGTAGTAAAGGTGTTAAGGGAATGTATTCCGCACTATTGGGTCAGTAGATCCGCATTCTTTTCCCTTCAATGAGATCTCAGACAAGATAAAACTGACTTGAGTTGAACATGGAGACCCACAAGCTATTACCATTAATCTTTAGGATGTTAGTTGATTATAGTTTGTCAGTATTTTGTCAATTTTTTTTTGGTTCTATTTTGTTAGTTTTTTAGTTTCTTTTTTTAGTTAGTTTTGCTAGACAGTTTAACCATCTCTACCTAGATGCATATTATTATATTCGTTGGTTATGTTTTAATACATTTTTTGGAAGTATTCTCCTTTTGTGTAATAATCCTAGCCTGATAGTGGTATCAGAGCACATGCTTTACATATTTTTTCCCAATCAATTTTCAATTCATAAATTTATATTATCATGCAAGGAGAGAATGCTTGTCTATTCTAAAAGATGTATTTTTCATTTTCAAAGAAATATTTGTTTTCTTTCCAAACTATCCAAGGAGTTCTTGTTGTAGAAGTTTCTTGCTGAAGAAGACAAGGCAGATATTAAGGTGAATTTCAATTTTTGTGATTTATTTATTCTCATAGAGATCCTTTATCTTGCTTGTTTATTTCATATTTAAGCAAGAAAATTCAAGTAGTTTTACTTCTGCAATTTGTACAAGTTGTGTGCATTGCTTGTAATTCACAATGCAGTCTGTTATATCAATGATTGGGGAAACATTAATTGAAAAAGATAGTTGGATAAAATTATATAGAAAAATATAAAACACGCTCATTTTCAATGAATATGGTGTAATATTTGTGATGGTGATTCCCAACCTACAACACCAACTGCTACAAAAGAAAAAGAAGTTTGACAGTATAAAAATTCAAAGGCTTTGGCTTTGATAAGGGATTCAGTCAATGGAGATGTGTTTAGACATATATAAGGGTGTAAAATTGCTTGGGATTCCCTTAAAAAATTGAGAGATCTCTATGATTCTCATTTTGAATTAGAGTGTATTCAGTTACAATTGTAGTTATTCAATCTTGAATTAAAGAATGGAGATGTTATGAGTTTGATTTCTAAAATTTGAGCCATAAAACAAGATATTGATGTTGCTGGTGGGAGAGTTGACATCTATCTCACAACCTTCATAAAGGCCCTTCTTCCAACACATTCCACATATTTTGAGTCCCTTCAAGAAAGTAACCAATTGAAGACCATCACTTTTGATCATTTGGTCAATAAGTTCGTAGAACATAAGAAATGTTTTGGAGAAAAATTGATAACATTGGTGAAATGTTTTTCTTGCCCACCACAAAAACAAACCTCCTAATAAGAACTCTTCTAGAGGTGGTCATAATGATAGAGGAAAAGGTATATGGAAGAATAGAGGCAGAGGAGGTACATATGGAAAAAGCCACTCCCATCATGAAAATCAAAATGATAGGCACCACTTGTATTGTAAAAGATGCGGTTGAAAAGTTAGCCATGAAGCACATGAATGTAAACTTTTATGTGATAATATGGAAAGGTTCTTTAAACAAAAAGATAAAACACATAATGATGACAAAACTTCACAAGCAGCCCAATTTGCATGTAGTAGTGATATTGATCAATGTGTACTTTATGTTTCAGATTTTTCCTATCATAACTCATTTAATGCTTCATGGCATGATGCTTGGGTGTTAGATACTAGAGCCACACAACATGTGACATTTTGAAGAGATTATTTTGAATAATTTCATGAAGGTGTTTGTGGCACAATCTATTTGGAAAATAACTCAAGTCTCAAGCCTATTGGAAAAGGAACCATTAGGCTCAAATTGTATGGCCTTCGAGATTTTGTACTTAATGATATTTTGTATCTTCCTAAATTATACTATAATTTTGTCATTAGTATTAATTTGACAATGAGGGCATTCCATTTTATTGAAATATGGACAAGTGATTGTTAGAAATAAGTCAAATAATCAAATTACCTCTATTGGTTGTGAGGATGGAAAGTTATTAAAACTTCATGGCACTTTAGCTCTTTCTAGGATTTTTTCATATCTTACCAAAGAAGGTAAAATATCTCCGAGTCTTTTATGGTATGTGAGATTTGGAAACTTTAATTATGATAGCATTCATATCATGCAAAAGAATGGTATTGCAATTTTTCCTACTTTTCCTAATACAATTGAAAAATGTGAAGTTTGTATTCTTGCAAAACAACATAGATATTTTTTCCCTCACTCTACTTGGCGAGTACACATAAAATTGCAACTCATACATTATGATTTATGTGGGACTTTACCAGTGAATTTGGTTGGAAGATGTAAGTATTTTTTTTCTGTTCATTGATGATTATAGTTGCATCCCTTGGATTTATTTCTTGCAACAAAAATCTGAAGCTTTTAAAACTTTTATAAAGTTTTGCATTATGATCCAAAATCAAGCCCAATCTCAAATTGGTACTCTTCGAACAGACAATGGTGGAGAATTTACTTCCATATTTTTTGAGGATTATCTTCATCAAAATAGGATTCAACATCATCTCACTATTCCAGGTACTCCTCAAAAAATGGTTTTGTTGAAAAAATGAATAGAATTGTCAAGAATATGGTTTGAGCAATGTAATATTTCAAAGGTAGTAAGTTACATTTTTTGGTAGAAGCAACAAGGAAAACAATGTATCTTCATAATAGATCTCCTTCATCTAGTCTTCACTAAGCAACTCCATATGAAGTTTGGTTTGGTTATCCTCCCTCTATTTGACATCTTCACATTTTTGGCTCCACTTGTTATGACATGATTCCAATGGAGAAAAGAAGTAAGTTGCATCAAATAAATTATAAATGAATTTTTCTTAGCTATTCTAAATCTTCAAAAGCCTATCAGTTGTACAATAAAGTTAACAAGAAATTTTTTATTGCATAAGATGTATTTTGTGAATCATTCAAAGATGATATCAATATTGATTGCCAATTAAAACTGCTTGAAAAATATACCAAGTTTCTTTTTTGGAAAGAACATCCATGTGAAATTCCTCAATATGGCGGCAGGTGGGGTATAAATCATTTAGAACTATCTTTTTTGGCACCATCTATAACACTTCTATCTATAGATGCCCCAAATCTGCAAGAAGAATCCTCCTAGATCATAATGATTTCCAATATTTTGATGACAATGGGACTTTAGAACAATTATCCACTAATGGAGTTTCTAGTCAAGAAATGGAATCAACTTTGGTTCACCCAAAACCTTCCACAAGTGAGCCAGACAAGTTGAAAAAACTTTGAAAGATTTAAGACTTGACGAAATAGGAAAAACAAGCACAAGAAGTTCTTACAAAACCAAGCAGCAAGCTCAATCTTCTATTGTAGGTAACTCAAAGTCTCTTGATGAGCTCAATATGGTAGTAAACTTTGAACCAACTTCCTATAAGGAAACTAAGGATATTATATTGTGGTTGCAAGCTATGTAAAATGAGTATGATGCTCTTCTTAAAAATGACACATGGGAGTTGGTTGATCCACCACTTGGTTGTAAGTGGAATTTTTGAAACAAATATAAAGTAGATGGATCACAAGTGACAAACATAAAGCTCAACTTGTTGCAAAAGGTTATGCTAAAAAATAAGGCATAGATTACAATAAAACTTTTACCTACAACAAAATGGACTACCATTGGTGCTTTTTTGGCTCTTTCAACACAACATGGGTGGAAAGTTCATCAAATGGATGCCAAAATTGCATTTGTGAATGGTGATCTCAAAGAAATAGTATATATGACAATGACTAGGATATGCAGCCCATGGTAAAGAATACCATGTATGCAAGCTGATAAAATTACTGTATGGTTTGAAGCAACCCCCCCAAGCCTAGTATGAAAAACTCATTGAGCATCTCTTGAAGTTGAATTTCTAGCATTTTGAATTCGATGATGCAACTCTTTTTGTTAAAAAGGTTGATAGAATTATTGTCTATCTTGTTGTTTATGTGGATGATTTATTTCTTACTTGTAATAATGAGGATTATAATAAAACTATGAAAGATCAATTGCAGAAAGGGTTTTAAGTGACTAGTTTGGGCCATCTTCATTACTATTTGGGTATTGAGGTGATTCAAAATCCCAATTATATTTTCATCACCCAAAAAACTATATTGGTGAACTTCTCTTTAATTTTGGCATGACTGATTGTAAACCTCTTAGAACTCCAATAGAGCAAAATTTGAAACTCACATCCATTGAATCTATGGCATTGGTTGATGCAACTACATATAGGAAACTTGTTGGTAGTTTGATTTATGCAACTACTACTCATCCAATTTTATTTTATTTTGTTGGGGTTCTTTCTAGATTCATGCAACAACCTAGAGAAAATTATTGGCTAGTAGTCAAACATGTTCTTTGGTATTTGAAAGGAACTCTAAACTATGGGCTCAAATAATCAAAGGCCACACACTTCTCATTGCTTGGATATTCATATTTTGATTATGCAAGTAGTTTGGAAGATGATAAATCTACATCAGATTTCTTAATGCATCTTGGATCTGTTGTTATTTCTTGGAAATATAAAAAGCAATCTGTCCCAGCTCTATCCTCTACAGAAGCTAGATATATGTTAGTCTATAAGGCCATTCAAGAGATCTTATGACTTTGAAGGATTCTTGAATATTTACAAGAACAAGAAGTTTCCTCCACACCACTTTTTGTTTATAATCAATCTACAATTAAAATAACTAAAAATCTAGTTTTCCATGATCAAACCAAACACCTTAGCACCAAGTTTCACATATGAAAGATGGCAGTGTACATCTCAAACATTATCCTACTGCAGATCAGCCTGTAGATATTCTTACCAAAACTCTTCTTGGAAATTTATTTCTCTTGAGCCTCCTGCTCATCCATTAGACCCCTAGTTGTTCACCTACTCGTCAGGAGTCCTTTTTGTTTTGGGGATCATCCCTATAGCTCCTGACAACTCTAGAATTAAATGTTGTAGCTGATTTTGAATTTGCAATTTATGGTGGTAGGTAATTTTGAATTTTGAGAGGGGATGTTGAAGAGACAAAAGGAATGAAGGTAGTTAGTTCTATCAGGGAAGAAGAAGAAGTTTTGTTGTAGCAACAATCTATGTGAAGATCATTTTGTGTGAGCTCCTAGAAGCTCTTGAACAACAATAGTTGTATTTTTTTGTAAGTGAGCAATGATTGCTCCAGGTCGAGATCTATGTATCTCTTGAAAATGAGCTCCCATAAGCTCCTGAAGTTTTATAGTCTCATTGAGCAACACTCCCAACATTTTATAATATATAGTCTTACTTTATTTTCTAAGTTTTATGCTTTCTATATTGTCATTTCTAGTTATTAAATGAAAATAAGAATGTTGCATGTCTCCTTGTGCCTCCACATTTTGAGTTTGTGTATTCCTAGCTGATTGGGAAAAAAAACAATAGTTATGTATTTGCATTTTGTGCATTTAGACTCTCTAACATGGTATCAGAGCTATAGGCCCCATTTCTTCATGAGTTAGGGCATTTGATTTTTTTTAGGTATTAATTTTTTTCTATAGGAGACATGGTTGGAGATGAAGGGAACAGTTGGAAACAACCACCATCCTTTAATGGACAAAACTATGATGTATGGGCAAAGAAGATGAAGACCATTATGGTCACCAATGATTTGTGGTATTTTTTGATAAATGGGTTTGTGGATATTACTAACCCAACTACATTTGTAGCTCTCACAAATAACTAGAAGACCCAGTTGAAGGAGCAGAGAAAGAAGGATGCTAAGGAACTGAGTTTGATAGAAGTAGCCTTGATAGAGGCTATTTTTCCTATGATAGCAGCAGCTAAGTATGCAAAGGAAGCTTGGGAAATCCTCCAAACTGGTTATAAAGGGACATATAAAGTCATATTGGTGAAGCTCTAGATACTTCAAAGATATTTTGAGATCATTGAAATGAAAGAAAGTGAGACCATCTCAGAGTTTCATGCAAGGTTATCGGGTTTGATAAACCAGCTGAAAATGAATGGAGAAATGTTGGAGGAGCAGAAGATTGTTGAAAAAATCTTCAGATGTCTACCCATGAGGTATGATGCACTCGTCATTGCTATTGAAGAGGCAAAGGACCTCTCTACTTTGACAGTATATGAGTTAATGGGTTCTCTTCAAACCCATGAGCAGTGCCTAAATAGGTCTGCTACATCTTCCCAAGAGCAAGCTTTTAAAGCTCAATCAAATGCAAGAGGTAGGGGGAGAGGTAGAAACGGCTCTCGAAGAGGTAGAAGCAGATCCAGACAAGGAAATGCTAGAGGAGAAAGCTCAGGACAACTCATGAAGAGCCATGAAGAACATCAGTATGAATCAGAGGAATGACAAGAGCAACGTTGAGTGCTACTATTGTCATAAATTTGGTCATTATGCAAGTGAGTGCTAGAAAAAGCACAATAATCAGCCAAAATAAAATGCAAATGTGGCTTATTTGAATGTGGTTGAAGGCAATCAGTCAATAACCTTCATCATGTGCAACATTGGTGAAGAAGGCAACCCTGAAGTCTTGTATTTGGACAGCGGTTGCAAAAACCACATGAGTGGTAATGAAAGTTTATTTTCTTTCATTGATAAGAATGCAAAGTCTAAAATTAGAATGATGAACAATGGAGTAGTTCCAATCAAGGGAAAAGGATCTATTATGATCCACACCAAGCAAGGTGAAGAGAAGGAGGTCCAAAATGTATTTTTTGCACCTAGGTTAAAAAATAACCTCGTGAGTGTTGGACAACTAATCCAAAATGGATACAAAGTGCTGATGGAGAAAGGTCAATGCGTCATTTATGACAAGAATGAGAGGACAAAGTTGTTTGCAGTAGTTCAAATGATAAAGAACTGGATGTTTCTATTGAATATTGATACATGTTTCTCATCTTTGTCTATTGTTGCACCTCTCAAGAATGGAAAATGTACAATAGTACATTCAGTAGCCCTTAGGAGCACCATTCAAGACCCCTCCAAGAACAATATGGTTGATGGTTTTCCAAGAATAGTAGAGCCTAATGTTAACTATGAGGCTTGCATTTTGGGCAAGAAACATGGTCAAACCTTTCAATTAGGCAACTCTACAAGGGTAAGAGCACCATTGGAGCTAGTGCATACAGATTTGGTAGGCTTTGTGCAAATCACATCTATTGGTAAAAGCTAATTTTTTATGACTTTCATTGATGATTTCAATCGTAAGACATAGGTCTATTTTTTGCAACATAATTCTAAAGATTTTGATAAGTATTTGTTGTTTAAGGCACAAAATGAAAAGGAGAGTGAACATTTCATCAAGTTCCTAAGGTCAAATAGAGGAGGAGAGTATACCTCCAATCGCTTTGTTAATTTTTGCATGAAAAATGACATGAAGAAGGAGCTAACAGCTAGTTATACTCCACAACAAAATGGAATGGTTGAGAGAAAGAATAGGACCATCATGGAGATGGAAAGGAGCATGATGAAAGCAAAGGGGATCCCAACTATATATTGGGGAGAGGTTGTAGCAACAACTATATAAATTTGATAAATAGAAGTCCAACAAAGGCGATCCGTGATAAAATACCACAAGAGGCATGGACAAAATGAAGTGGATGGTTGAACACTTGAGAGTGTTCAATTGTGTGGCATATGCACTTGTACCAAAAGAGAAGAGGAATAAATTGGATGACAAGGGTGAGAAGTGGATTTTCATGTGCTATAGTGAAGAGTCCAAAACCTATAGGTTGTATAACCTGGTCATTAAGAAAATTGTCATTAGTAGAGATGTGGAGTTCTTAGAGGATGAATCATGGGATGGTCCGACAGTTGATCAAAGCTCCCGACAGTTCTTGAAGATGGAGAAGATGAATAGGAAGATCAAAAAAATCTTGCAGCAATTGAAATAGTTGGCTCCCAAGAGCTCTTGAGAGCTCCTGAAGCAAACAAGTAGTTAAATAGATTGTCACAGAACTCAGTCGAAGAGATCTCCGAAAAACTCTTGAGAGCTCTTGAAACTGGTAGACAATCAGGAAGATAGTCATAGTCTATCAGATATTTTGCAGTAGAGAGCTCCCGACAGCTCCTAAAAGCTCCTAAAGTGAGCAAACAAAAAGACAAGCAGCCAGAGGCAGCTAGAAGATCAGCTCTTGAGAGCTCCTGAACCTACCTATTCAATAGAGCAGTAGTATTTCATACCCAACTCTCACCTCCCTAATGCCAAAGAAGACCAAGAGTCTAAGGGAGATCTACCAAGATGAAAGTTATGATGAAGAGTTTGATGATAACATGAATTTTGCACTATTTTCTCAAAGTGATCCGATTTATTTTGAGGATGGTGTGAAAGAGGAGAAATTGTGTGAGGCCATGGATGAGGAGATAGATGCAATAGAGAGGAACAACACATGGGAGCTAACTTATTTGCCTCCCAAAAAAAAAGTTATTGGGGTAAAATGAGTCTACAAGACCAAGTGTAATGCCTAAGAAATGATAGAGGCATAAGGAATGTTTAGTGGTCAAGGGGTACAAACAGTAGTTTGGGAGAGATTGTGATGAGACATATGCCCTGTTACAGGGATGGAGACCATGTGAGCAGTCATAGCTATTGCAGCCCAACATAGATGGAAGGTGTTCCAAATGGACGTGAAGTACACCTTCCTAAATGGACTGTTGAAAGAGGAATTTTATGTGTTCTAGGCCAAAAACACAAGGTATATAAACTCCTGAAAGCTCTTTATGGGCTGAAACAAGCTCCACGGGAATGGAACAACAAGGATTGACTCATATTTGATGAGAAATGGCTTTAGAAAAAGCGATGGTGAGCCCACTCTTTACATCAAGGCAACAAATGAAAATATTTTGATTGTTGTCTTGTATGTTGATGATTTAGTTTTTACTAGGAACGATGATTTCCTCATTTTTGATTTTAAAGAGGCCATGAAAAAAGAGTTTGAGATGACATATTTAGGTCTCTTGAGATATTTTCTAGGGATAGAAGTAAAACAAATGCATGATGGTATCTTTATCTCTCAAGAAAAATATGCAAATGAGATCTTGAAGAGATTTAGGATGATTTAAAGTAAGCTTGTGCCAACACCAATAGTCGTAGGTCTAAAGTTGAGCAAGGAAGATTGCAAAAAAAATGTGGATCTGACCATGTATAAAGTTTGGTTGGAAGTTTGTTGTATTTGACTGTAGCTAGGCCAGATATAATGCATGGACTGAGTCTTATTTCTAGATTTATGGAGACTCCAAGAGAAACCCATTGGCAAGCGGGTAAAAAATTCCTAAGGTATGTGAATGGCACCAAAGGATATGGCATTTTGTACACAATAAAAGAGTTTGGGTTGGTTGGTTACATAGATAGCGATTGGGCAGGAATTTTGCATGATATGAAGAGCTCTTCGGGCTATGTGTATAATTTGGGTTCGGGAGCTATCTCATGGGCTTCCAAGAAGTAACCTATTGTTTCAGTATCAATATTAGAGGCTGAATATATAGTAGCAAATGCAATAGCCCGTCAGGCTATTTGGTTGAGAAGAATCTTGGCTGATTTGATAGAAGAACAAGAGGATGAAACAACAATCATTTGTGACAATGTTTCATCAATAGCATTGAAAAAAAAACATGTATTTCATTGAAGAAGCAAGCACATTGAAATTAGGTATCATTTCATTCATGAATTGGTTGAAAATGGTGAAATTAAAATGAAATTTTGCAGGTCTAAGCAATAGCTAGCAGACATATTCACCAAGCCTTTGAGCAAGGACAGATTCAAGCACCTAAGGAGTAGGTTGGGCATTATCAATTTCGATCAAGATTGATCTTGTTTTTTTAGTTCAAGATCAAGGGGGAGTATTGGAAATTTATTGCTCCTGAGCCTCTTGCTCATCTATCAAACCCCCAACTGTTGACCTACCCATTAGGAGTCCTTTATGTTTTGGGGATCATCCCTACAACTCCTTACAGCTCAAGAATTAAATGTGGTAGCTGATTTTGAATTTGTAATTTATGATGGTAGGTAATTTTGAATTTTAAGAGGGAATGTTGAAGAGACAAAAGAAATGAAGGCAGTTAGTTTTGTCAGGGAAGAAGAAGAATTTGTGTTGTAGCAACAGTCTGTGTGAAGACCATTTTGTGTGAGCTCCTAGAAGCTCCTGAACATCAGTAGTTGTATTTGTTTGTAAGTGAGCAGTGATTGCTCCAGGTCGAGATCTGTGTAGCTCTTGACAATGAGCTCCTAGGAGCTCTTGAAGTTTGACAGTCTAGTTGAGCAACACTCCCAACATTTTGTAATCCGTAGTCTTAGTTTATTTTTCTGAGTTTTATGCTTTATGTATTGCCATTTCTAGTTATTAAATGAAAAAAAAGAATGTTGCATGTCTTCTTGTGCTTCTACATTTTGAGTTTGTGTATTCCCAACTGATTGGGAAAAACAACAATAGTTTTGTGTTTTCATTTTGTGCATTTAGACTCTCTAACAACTCTTGGATGAGAAAAATTTAAATATTCAAAAAAATGTTTGGTTTAACCCCTTCAGACTTAGGGGGGTGCTACTATTAATCATTTGGGTGTTATTTAGTGTTAGTTTTTCAGTAGTTTGCTAGTTTTTTTTTAGTTTTTTTTGTTAGATTTTTAGTGTCTTGTTTTAGTTAGTTTTGGCTGACATTTTAACCATCTTTGCCTCTTAATTTGTTTTTTGTTCTATTTTGTTAGCTTTTTAGTGTCTTGTTTTAGTTAGTTTCAGTTGACAGTTTAACCTTCTCTACCTCTGCATATTATCGTATTTATTAGTTATGTTTCAATACAATCTTTGGAAGTATTCTCCTTCTGTGTAATAATACTATCCTGACACAAGCTCCAGGTTATAGAGAAATGGCCAACATGATATTGCACCATACAAAGCCTTATTATCCATTTTAGCAATATTAAATAAGTAAAGAGTCTCTAGCAATGAGCCAACCGCACCATTTTTTGAAGAGAGTGCATCAAGGCATGACCTTGTTAACATGAATGAAATCTTGTCTTGCTTGTGATTTCTATAGTGCCAAGATCTATCCAAGGTATATGCATATTTTAGATGAATGTCAATAGTCGAACCAAGAAGTTTGAAGGATGAAGTTGAACTCTTGCCTTGCTACCCTTAAGTCCCAAGCTTTAGGGACTGAAAAAATATACCGGAACGTTGCACCTTCACTTGTGTGAATATTAAAACAAAGTGTTGGGACCCAATGAGGTTTCAAAAACCAGTGACTCCAAGCAAAGTTTGTCATGCTACTGCATTGGCATGAGACTAAAGGATTTGAAAGGAAGGAAATAAAACATAAAATAGATAGACATTACTATTTGATGTTGATCACAAAAACATTACAAAGATTTTCTTGAGCTACTGCTCATTCATCATTCTACCATTACATTCTCACAAGGGTGGTTTCAGATTACCACAAACTCACAGGGGTGGTTTCAGATTACCATAAACTCACAGGCAACTCTCTTGATTTGGACTCCAAAGAGTGACTACAAAGCATAATATACTCAACAATATATAGAAAATTAAACATTCACGGTTGAGAGAGGATAGTGATGAGTACATATGATTCTTTGCACCTAAAAAATGTGTGATAGTGGTTGATGTAACAACACATAGGTTGGAGGCATTAATATCAAATACATTTGAATCCTTGTCATTAATACTTGAGTTGGACTGATTTATTGACATCTAAAGCTGACATTGATTGAGATCCAATGTTGATATGGAGATTGACACGAAGGATACTGAGAAGACAAGACAAGCTGGAGAATTCAATGAAACGGTTGAGATTATATTTCCAACACCCCCCCTTAATCTCAACTCTGAATTTCTTTCATCCATTTCTTCAAACCACGCTCTATCTTCTGATGATTTCCTTTCTTCGACAATTTCATCTTTTACTGATGACTCCAAAATTATTTTGATCAGCTATAGCTGATTTAATCCTTTAATAGTTGTTGATTCAATCTCTAGCTTCTTCAATAGCATTAAATCTCCTTTTCAAAGATATGGCTTCAACCATAATACTGGCCTTCTTTTGTGCAAACTCCAACACTAATGATTCCTCAATAGAGAAATTACTACAGTTTCAACTACTTCTCCTTTGGATGGCTATCTTCTTCTACTACGGCTCCTTTAGACTGCAATTTCTTCTAACAATGATACGACTTGACATGAACTTATGATTTCTTTCCACGATCTACAATGAATCGGCCACCTCAACGACCTTACCTAAGAGTAAGATCTTCTTATTTCCTTTCCTTCATCAACTGCATCTATGCTTATGGATCTTCCTTGTAGTGACAAGCTTTGGGATGACTTCATCATTGCAAATATCCCTTAACTACTCTGACAGTTTTTCCTTGCCATGAAATTTCTGACAATGTCTTCAGACTTGTGTTATTTTTGTTGGAAAAGCTAATCTCGAGCAGAAACAGAAAAGTGCATTTAATGCATAGACAAATGAGATCCATTTTGGATCGTTCCCTCTAGTTGGTTTGTCAAAGACTTGATGTCCCAATTAATGAATTGGCAGCAAACTAATTTCTGGTTGGTGAATTTGAATTGAGCACCAATTTTGGAAAGGGTTGGGAAAGACAAAAGAATAGAATAGAATGTTTTTTAGTTAGAGACAGAAGACAAAGAGCAGCAGAAGAATAGAAGGAAGAATTTTCAAGTGAACCTGCAGCAGTAGAGGATAGTGCTCCAGAATATTGACAGAGAGTGCAGTGCTCTGGAATATCTCCAACATGTAGCAGCAACTAGTTTGCTCTAGTGCACCATAAAATGCACAATATTTTGTATGAATAATGTACAAGCATAGCTCTGAATTTTTGCGTGTAAACATTTTGGATTGTAATCTTTTTGGTTAATTTAATGAAACAAAAAAATATTTTGCCTCCTCTTCTTGCTGTCTATTTTTATTTGGTATGTGTTTTCTTCTTTGCCCATTGTAGTTGGGTTTATTTTCCCCAATAGATTGGTATCAGAGCCCTAAGCTTTCTGGGCATTTAGTTTTTAAAGCCCTAGCTCTAGTCCTAGGCGTGCAAATATAATCTTAGCTTCTGGGTATTTGGGAAAGCCCTAGTTTTTTCTAGGAAGTGTAGAAAAGCCCTAGATTTCTTTCTGGGTATTTGTAGTTTCCCCCATTTAGAAAAATGGTTGCAGGGGATAGTAGGAGTTGGCAGCAGCCACCTATTTTTGATGGAAAAAGTTATGACATCTAGGAAAAGAAAATAAAAACCATTCTTGTAGCAAATGGGTTCACAGATGTGACTGACCCAAATTCATATGCAGCATTGACCAATCCCCAAAAGAACCAGTTGAAGGAGACAAGAAAGAATGATGCTAAAGCCCTCAGTTTGATTGAGGAAGCCTTAATAGAGGCTATTTTCCCTTGAATAAAAACAACTAGCTATGCAAAAGAGGCATGGGAAATACTTCAAACCACTTGCAAAGGGACTGAGAAATTCAGGTCTATGAAACTCCAACTGCAAAGGAGAGAATTTGAGACCATGCAATTGAAGAGAAATGAGTCCATTTTAGATTTTCATACAAGGGCCTCCACCTTGATTAATCAGTTAAGGATAAATGGAGAAACCATGGAAGAATAAAGATTGTGGAGAAGATTCTCGGAAGCCCACCTGCAAAATTTCACCTAGTGGATATTGCCATAGAAGAGGCAAAGTACCTCTCAACATTATCAGTTGATGAGTTAATGGGTTCACTTCAAACCCATGAGAAACACCTAAATAGGTCTGCAAATTCTTCCCAAGAACAAGCCTTCAAAGCACAAACAAATGTAAGAGGTAGAGGAAGAGGAAGAAATGGTAGAGGAAGAGGTCAAAGAGGCAGAGGTAGAAACAACTTCGGAAGAGGAGGCTCAAACAGCGAAGAGGAAGCCAACACTTCCCAATCAGACTTCCAAAATACAAGGAATAGTACCTCAAATCAGAGGAAAGATAAGAGCAATGTACAGTGTTACTACTGTCACAAGTATGGTCACTATGCAAGTGAATGCAGGAAGAAAAAATATGACCAAGGGAGTCAAAATGAAAATATGGCAAATGAGAACAAGGCTGAAAATGAAAAACAATCACAAGTTTTCATTGCATGCAATCTAGCAGAACAAGGTAGCGCTGAAGTTTAGTACTTGGACAATGGCTATAACAACCACATGAGTGGTAACAAAAATTTGTTTGCCTCCATTGATAGCAGCATCAAGTCTGAAATCAAAATGGGCAACAATGAGAAGGTTCTAGTCAAGGGCAAGGCATAGTGTGCCTACAAACCAAGCATGGTGAAGAAAGACAAATTCGTCATGTCTTTTATGCCCTAGGAATGAAACATAATATTTTGAGCATTGGACATATGGTCCAAAATGGCTACAGAGTGTTGATGGAGAAAGGAGAATGCATCATCTACGACAAGGATAGAAGCAAGAGAGTTCTGGCAATGGTTCAAATGATAAATAATTAAATGTTTCCACTCAAAATGCAAGTCTCAACACATTCAAAAGGATCATAGCTATTAGCCTTCAAATCGGTCATCCAAGACCCATCCAAGCTTTGGCATTTGAGGTATGGGCATTTAAGGTATTCTAGCTTAAGTCTTTTAGCTAAAAAAGGCATGGTTAGGGGCCTACCAGCAATTGTAGAGCTCGATAGAAAGTGTGAAGCATGCATCCTAGGTAAACAACATAGGAAACCCTTTTAATCAAGGCATTCTAGGAGAGCTAGATCACCATTAGAGCTGGTGCTTTCAGATTTGTGTGGTCCCATGAAGACCCCAACACCAGAAGGAAATGTTTATTTCATGACACTCATAGATGACTATAGTAGAAAAATTTGGGTGTATCTTTTGAAGAAAAAATCAAAGGCATCTGATAAGTTCAAGGAGTTTATGGCCTTGGCTGAAAAGAAAAGTGACCATTATATCAAAGTCCTCAGAACGGATAGAGGGGGAGAGTATATCTCTCAAGATTTTATGAATTTTTGTAAGTCTCAAGGTATGCAGAGACAATTCACAACTAGGTATACTCCACAACAAAATGGAGTGGCTGAAAGAAAAAATAGAACAATCACGAAGATGGCAGCAAGCATGTTGAAGGAAAAAGGTTTGTCAAATGAATATTGGAGTGATCTTGTAGCAACAATAGTTTACATCTTGAATATGTGCCCCAAAAAGGTTGTTTGTGATAGGATTCCACAAGAAGAGTGGACAAAATGCAAATGGAGTGTTGAGCATTTGAGAATATTTGGATGTGTAGCATATGCTCTCATGCCAAAGGAGAAAAGGCAGAAATTTGATGACAAAGGTGAAAAATGCATTTTCATAGGCTATAGTGAAGAATCCAAAGCCTATAGATTGTACAATCCCATCACCAAGAAAGTGGTGATCGGTAGGGACGTTGAGTTCATTGAAAATGAATCATGGGATGAAACAGTTGATAGCAACACAGGTATTTTTGTTTCAATACCTTTTGAGGATGAAGAAGTTGTAGAAGGAAGATGCTCTGGAACCTTACAGCAAGGTAACAGTTCAGAAAATAGCAAAAGTAGCTCTGGAACCTTTCAGTAGGGTGGATGCTTTGGAATTGTACAACAACAGTCTTCTTCATCAGACCAACAGTCAAGCAGCTCTAGAAATTCAGACCCTACGTTTGCATCATTGATGCCATGGAAGACTAGAAGCGTGAGGGAAATTTATGACAACACAAGGTATGAAGATTTTGATTTTACTTTATTTTCTCATAGTGATCGAATGTATTTTGAAGAAGTCGCGAAAGAAGAAAAATAGTGTAACGCCATGGATGAAGAACTAGACGCTATAGAGAGAAACAAAACATGGGAGCTCACTGAAGTACCCAAAGGGAAATCAACCATTGGAGTTAAGTGGGTCTATAAGACCAAATGCACTATTGATGGTAAGGTCGAAAGGCATAAAGCAAGGCTAGTTGTTAAGGGATATAAATAGTAGCTTGAAAGAGACTATGATGAGACTTTTGCACCAGTTGCAAGGCTAGAAACAATGCGGGAAGTCCTAGAAATTGCATCCCAGTACAAATGGAAAGTACTACAAATGGATGTAAAGTCAGCCTTCTTGAATGGAGTGCTAAAAGAAGAGATGTATGTGGAGCAACCACCTGGCTACGATGTTCTAGGGAAAGAAGACAAAGTCTACAAGCTCCGGAAAGCTCTCTACAGGCTGAAACAAGCACCACGAGCATGGTACAACAAAATTGATACGTACCTTTTGAGAAATGGCTTCAAAAAAAGTGGTAATGATCCCACACTCTAGATCAAGGCAGCCAATTGTGAGATACTTATTGTTGTTTTGTATGTAGATAATTTATTTTTCATAGGTTATAGTAATCTTTTCATTGTTGATTTCAAAGAGGCAATGGAAAATGAGTTTGAAATGACAGACCTAGGTTTGCTAAAATATTTCCTAGGCATAGAGGTCCAACAAATAGAGGATGGCATCTTTATTTCTCAAACAAGTTATGCTAATCAAATCTTGAAAAGGTTTAGAATGTTGGACAACAAACCAGCTCCAACACCAATAGCTACAGGTCTGAAATTAAGCAAAGAGGACAGCAGCAAAGATGTTAACCCAACCCTCTATAAGAGCATTGTTGGAAGCCTCATGTATTTGAAAACAACAAGACTCGATCTAATGTGTGTGGTAAGCCTAATTTCTAGGTTCATGGAAAATCCTAAGGATGCACATTGGTAAGTAGGAAAAATAATTTTAAGGTATGTCAATGGAACGAAAGGCTATGGCATTATGTATACCGCCTCTACTGAGTTTCAACTTGTTGGGTACACAGACAGTGATTGGGAAGGAAAAGTAGATGATAGGAAAAGCACTTTAGGATATGCATTCCACATGGGTTCAGGAGCAATATCATGGGCATCAAAGAAGCAACCCATAGTTTCTCTCTCCATGGCTGAAGTGGAATACATTATAGCAAATGCAACAACATGCCAAGCTATTTGGCTTAGAAGAATCCTTGGAGATTTGAATGAGCAACAAGAAGATGGTACAACCATATTTTGTGACAATGTATCTTCTATTGCCTTGACCAAGAATCCTGTCTTTCATGGATGAAGCAAGCACATAGAAATCCACTACCATTTCATAAGAGAGTTGGTGGAGCATGGAGAGATCAAGCTTCAGTATTGCAGATCTGAGTAGCAGCTAGCTAATATTTTCACAAAGACATTATCAAAAGACTCCTTTGAATGCCTAAGAGATAGTTCAGGTATGTAGGAATGTGCTGAAACTTTGGTTTTGGTAAACACAAAAAAATAGAGGTGCTCTGAAACCTTGGTTCAGAAAAACACAGAGGAGCATAGATGCTCTAGAACTTGTAAGTGCAGATGCTCTGGAACTTGTGTTTAGAAAAACATAGAAAAGTGCAGATGCTCCGGAACTTTAGTTCAGGGAAACACAAAAGAGTACAGATGCTCTAGAACATTGGAGAAGCGCATATGCTCCAAAACTTTTGAATGGTGATGTAAATCAAAAAGACTCAAGATTAAGAGGGAGTTTTGGAAAAGCTAATCTTCAGCAGCAACAAAAAAGTGCATTTAATGCACAGACAAATGAGGTCCATTTTGGATCATTCCCTCTAGTTGGTCTACCAAAGACTTGTTGTCCCAATTAATGAATTGGCAGCAAATTAATTTCTGGTTGGTGAATTTGAATTGAGCGCAAATTTTGGAAAGGGCTGGGAAAGACAAAAGAATAGAATAGAATGTTTTTTAGTTAGACAGAAGACAAAGAACAACAAAAGAATAGAAGGAAGAATGTTCAAGTGAACCTGCAGCAGCAGAGGAAAGTGCTCCAGAATATTGACAGAGAGTGCAGTGCTCTAGAATATCTCCAACACGTAGCAATAACCGGTTTGCTCTAGTGCACTAGAACGTGCACAATATTTTGTATGAAGAATGTACAAAGCATAGCTTTGAGTTTTTGTGTGTAAACATTTTGGATTGTAATATTTTTGGTTAGTTTAATGAAACAAAAAATATTCTGCCTCCTCTTCTTGCTGTCTATTTTTATTTGGTCTGTGTTTTTTTCTTTGCCCACTGTAGTTGGGTTTATTTTCCCCAATAATTTCTGACTTTGTCTTTTCTGCAAGATCCTTATTTAGATCGGCGCCTCCATGCTCTACTTTCCTCAAATTGGCGACTTCATTCTTGCAGGCAGCTGCTTCTTGACCAAAATAGAGATCTCCTCCCTACAATTACAATGATCTCATTTTGTGGACTTGTGATCTTGGCAGTGGCTCACTCTTTGACGATCAGTTTTAACTATGGCATCTTCAGAATAGCTGCAATTTGAGTGGAATTTTTCTAACCACGATCTCTCTTGCATGGAATATTCTTGACACAATCTTTCTTTTTGGATTCCTCTGATCATCAAATCTTGTATCTCATGTTGCAGCGATCGGCGTCAATCACCTTTTAGACTAGGTAGCTAGATAGACCTTTGGTAAATTCTTCACTAACAATAGAAAACTTCTTCATTCTAGGTAGCAATGAAAGCAATGCTCTCTTGACACATCTTTCGTGAATGGCATCCTCCTTCAATGATTTGTCTTTAGCAACAACTCTTCAAGCGATTAAGATCTCCTTATCTATAGCCTTTGTGATCTGTTGATCTACTTTCCTTGTGGTTGTAGCCTTTTTTTTTTCCATTTTCTTTACACTATTTCCTTGTCATCTATAACTTCACCCACAATAGAAAACTCAAACTGCAACTCTCTCTTGGCTTCGTCTGAAACCCATGATCATCTCCCATTGGCTCTGATACCACTTGAAGGATTTGAAAGGAAGGAAATAAAACATAAAATAGATAGACATTACTATTTCATGTTGATCACAAAAACATTACAAAGATTTTCTTGAGTTGCTGCTCATTCATTATTCTTCCATTCCATTCTCATAGGGGTGGTTTTAGATTACCACAAACTCATAGGGGTGGTTTCAGATTACCACAAACTCGTAGGAAGCTCTCCTGAGCTGGACTCCAAAGAGTGACTACAAAGCAAAACAAACTCAACAATATATAGAAGATTAAACATTCATGGTTGAGAGAGAATAGTGATGAGTACATATGATTCATTGCACTAGAAAATGTGTGGCAGTGGTTGATGTAACAACACACAGGTTGGAGGCATTAATATCAAATCCATTCGAATCCTTGTCATTAATACTGGAGCTGGACTAATTGATTGACATCCAAAGCTGACATTGATTGAGATCCAATGCCGATATGGAGAATGACACAGAGGATACCGAGAAGACAAGACAAGCTGGAGAATTCAATGAAACAATTGAGATTATATTTCCAACAAAGACCTAGAAGATCCTTTGATCAAACCTACTCTACGTATTCTTGGTGTCTGAATGCATAATAAGGGTGAAATTTCCTCCTCCAGATTATCACGGATTATTCCATATATATTTTTCTACATAGGCTATAAGTTGTTGCTTAAAAAGAAAAGATGGATATTTTGCTTCTACTTGCCATTAAGCATCTAAACTACCAATTGTCACACCGTTGCCCAATGAGAGACCCATGCTAGATGGACTTGTTTAGAAACCACTAGCCATCCTTCCAAATAAACTAGATGAAGATGATCTACGACGTTGAGGGGTCATGCTAGTTGCACCACATGCTTTTAGTGTGTGTTGTAGGAACAAGGGTAAAGTAGATGCATTTGATAACCAATAAGCCAAAACATCATTTCTCTCTTGAGTCTCGAATGCTAAACCAATTGTTTGAATGATATAGTAAAAAACACTTGTTCTTTCAACTTGAAATGAACCCCACTGGAGAAGTGACTTATAAACGATACATTCAACTACAAGTGTTCCACTACTAAATCCAACATCTTTTGTGATACGCTTGATCAATGCATCTTGTCGAATAAAGAGGTTGCAGCTTCCATCTTCACAAAGGCTATGCCTCTGAAAACTTTTAAACAAATCCATTTTGTGGATATCCCATAAGCATGATGTTCCATAAGATTGACATGATATTTTTCAAAACATAAGGATGCAAGATCTAAGGCAGAAGCTTGTATAGAGAGGCCTAATTGGAAAAATATTCTTGTAACTCGAAAGAGATTTTGGACTTATTATTTTTGAAATCCCTGATTTTAACTTTGTGTCCCTCTCATTAATTCTATAGATATCACAGTCATGGCAAATGATTATGCCATTAGAGTTGTACCCGATCTCTACATTAATATTTAGGGACTTCAAAACTCGTGCCAAATAATTGAACAACCATAAGTTATCCCCTCATCTCAAAACCTCCTCCTCTATAATCTGGTAAAAGTAATCACTAAATTACCTTCACATGCCTTTGATGAAAATGAAACTAAGATCAATAAAACCTCCAATTAATTTTTACTGTAGTCAACCAGTGGGGTCTAAATGGCATTTCAGAACAAGGGGAAGACTTAAAATTTTCATGATAAAAATTTGGGGTGACAATAGGGAATAATGGTCATGTTTGATTTTTTTTTATATTGGTATTCCTTGTCAAATCTTACATTTCAAACTAATTATTGGTTAGGAGATGTTACATTCTTTGGAGATGTTACTTATAAAGTAGGTAATGGTAGCATGGCCATGGCTAAGTAGGGTGCAAGAAAAAATAGGTACAATAGAGGCAAGGGATACCAACATTTTGTGTTTACACTTTTCAAATGTTCTTTTCAATAGTTTCCAAGATTTATCCAACATTATTTCTGAATTAAAATCATTTTATTAAAATGGAACAATGAGTGTGATCCATAGCTACATTAGTAATGCACATATTATCTTAGGTTACATGCAAACATTATTATTCAATTAATAACCCATTCAAATTATATAAATAAATGAATTTTAGATATAAGACATTTACAATAAATTAATATTAATATTTATTTTTCATATTATCTAAACATCTTGAGAAACATGTACTTCTACTTATTATTTCTAATTTTAAAACATAAACAATCATTAGAGAAATTCATTGGAATAAATGATTTAGCATACTGGATGGGTTATAGAGTTATAAGTTCGTAGAGATTGCATGGATCTTGATTATATATTATTTCCATTTAACATACTATTCCTATCACAATGAGAGTTTCATGGTAATTGAAAATAGGCTATTGAAAGATTCAAGGAAAGGAGTAGTCAAGTTTTATTTCTTCTAAGTTATGTTATGCATAATTTTTTTTGAATTTAAAATCAAAATTCGGTTCCCTATTACACTCCTCTCTAGAGAATCTAGGTGAGTGCAAACCATTAGGATATAAAATAATCAGCAATGGAAGGAAATTAAGAAATAATTAGAACTAAGTGAAAAATTAGCGATCCATCTATCACTCAAGGGTTTAAGAAATTTGTAATAGGAAAATTTCATGGTTAGTTTGTGTCATCAATATTGCAAACTCATTTTTTGTTCTTGCATTATAACTTTTCCCCTCTATAGATCTCTTACATAAGAATCTTCCACTCAACAAATCAAGAGGAAATGTAGAATGTGTGCCAAAACTATTTGCGAGAAAACTTTTTACTACTTTAAAAACTAAAAAATCACTCTACTAATCAACATGAAATATGAAATGCATGCTAGAAATAAGAGATTTTTATTGGAACCGTTTTACCTCTATAGTTTTATTTTTCAATTTATTCTTTCAAAGGTCATTTCTCTCAAACTTGCACCAAAGTAACTACATCTCAATATTTCGAGTTTTCTTTGATTATGATTTAGTATTGCCTTCTTTAATTGAATTTTTCATGGGATTTTTTATTTTTTGTTGTGCTTTATTCCTTGTCAAATCTTCAATTATGGTGTAGCATCATAAATTGTCAACTTCGACAATTTCACACTATGTTTGACTCCCCCTTCAATGCTTGGACCTAATTATGTTTTTATTTTTCCCCTTTTAATATCATTCTCAAAAAATAAAAAATAAAATTGGAAATTGACATAAATTATTTTATTAACGATATTTGAATTGGAAAAATAGGTCCGGTCTAGGGCACCCACACCCTTGACCAACCTATTTTGGCTCCAATTTAAATATTTTATTGTTGAAAATTTAATATTTGCAAATTTAAATTAATTTGTTAGTTTATCAAATTAATCATTTTGAAAAATGAATAAATGCATATAAATATAAGTCTTTTTCAAAAATAAAAATATAGAGCAATTTGATTTCAAAAATTGAGCATCCAAAAAGTAGTCGAGATCAAAATAAGTAGAATTATTACAACATTATTTTATTCAAGCATCATGTTAGCAATGTGTCTAAGTTTATATGTGATAACTTTGTTCATTTTTTATGTTCATCTCTTTTGAGTACTAACACTTGTAGGATTATTAATTATCAAGCCAAATATTTCTTGAATGGGATGAGTACATGACTTCAATCCATCAAGGAGCTCAAATTTGAAGTGGTGAGTTACAACAATTGTCTATTTATCACTTGTTTTACCCATTTTTCCTTTGTCTGACCTAGGGTAAACACTCTTTACATCATCATAGTCATTGTGGAGGTGGGAACACTAAAATAGGGTTTGACTTAGGTAAGAACCTATATGACACAACCCTTTCTCTCTTTTTTTGTAGGTGACATATCTAAAGCAATACTAGAAGAAGATTCAAGGTGTAATTAAAAGATCTAAAATTCAAGCATCCTCATTTAAAAATTAGGGCAAGGAGAATTAATCACTAGCATACGAAGTTATAAACTTGAAAGATAGGAAGAAAGACCTCCAAATTGTAACCAACTAAGACCTATTCCAAGATATAAAAAGAGGAAATCTCAGTCTAGGGCACCCACACCCCTAACAAGCTAGATTCAACTCAGATTTGAATGCCAATTTATTTTGTATCTACACTCTTCTTTAGAACTATATTTTTTGTGTTTTAGTCCTATAATTCTCTATAATTTCATCATTTTATTATAGGTGCATCATTAGCCTAGTTCATTATTACATTGCACATTTCACTCCTAAATCAGATCCAACTATGCTACCATAATAAGGGGACCAAAACCTTGATCATCTCTTTTGTCTCTTTCATTGAGGATAGTATCCAAGTGGTAATTTATGACCATTTTTGTGTCCCCCAAATGTTTGTGGGTTAAAGGTGTGGCTTAGATCTAGATCCCCCCTTTTCCCCATCACACTTTAGTGAAACCAACACTTATTAAATTTACAAAGCTTCTAAAATCATATAGTTATCATCTTAAAATCTAAGTGAAATCTTAGGTTATCAAAGTACATGCACATTTTAGATAAAATAATTGAAAAAGTAAAAAAAAAATGCATATTGTTTGTCATTTCAAAGGTTCAAAAGTGCTACTTTCTAAATTTTTAAGATAAACTCAATTAGTCACAATATTTTAAATTCTAGAAATTATCATTTAGATATATTGCATTACTTTAAAAACATATAATCTTATGCAGTTGAGTGCTTCATATAGAGAAATTTAGGCTTTAATGCATTTTTAGAAATCAGTTTGCTCTCATATATGAACCTACACAAATTTTGTACCATTGAACACATTGTAGAATTTTAGATTTTTAATTTTTCAAAATGCTTGTATTCTTGGTCTAGGGCACACACACCCTTGTTTAGGTTTATTTTGACCAAATTCTAGTGATAGTATTATCTCTCATATTTTTGTTGAACTGCTCTAAAATAGTCATATTATGTATAACATTTGTAATTATTTTCATTCTCGGTAAGGAGCTCCACAATGTCTAAGTGTTTTAGAAAACTAATATCTTCTTTGAAATATTTGGTTGATGTTTCATTTTATTCCTTTGGTACTATTCCTCCAAGAAATGAGGAAGCTCATGGTCTCTCTTCTCCAAATGTATTCCCTCTTAATTAGGATATCTTGTTGCAAGAAGGAGAAATCGTTGAAAGCTTCCACAACACTACTCCTATTGACATCATAATACCTAGACATGACGAATCCATCTACCACCTCTTATCATACCTACAACTTATAATCCACCTCACATAAGTTATATGCCTCACCTTTGCATAAAATCCACAAGACCTGTCATACCATTAATTGAATTTATTTGCTCCTCTTATAAAGAGATTCATTTTTTAATTCATTCCTCAAACTAACGATAGTTTTCCTTCACATACCAATAATGACACCCCCTTGCCACAAAGTGTTTATCCATCACATTTGAGCAGAATTAATAAACACAACTTTCTATTTGGAGATACATTATGGTCATCGATTTTGATCCTTTCTAGTCAAGGTTTGTGCATAATAAACATGGAATTCTAAAAGGTGGAAAAATGAGATTGCTATATGGTTTAGGACATAAAAAAACACACTTCACAACCATTTCATTAAAGGGAAACCCTAAAGACCTCAATCTAAGGTATGCAAAGAGAAATAGATCTTATAATAGGGTTTTACTAGAGTCTGATTGTAAACTAAAGAGGGTTCAACACCAAGCTAAGGCTTGGAAAGACAAATTAAATGCAAGATGTAATGTTTAAACCTAATGCAATGCAATAATTCACTAAATGACCTAAAAATGTATGTAAAACAAAACAAAAAGCTGCAATATAAAAGGTGTGCATGTGGAAACTTGAAGGAGACTTAATGAAGGCATGAAATGTTGAAACCACTGATTTTAAAGAATTTTGGGACTCATATGCCATTCTAGGTGATTTAGTCCCAAATTAGGGTTTTTGGGGAGAAATTGAAATCTGGCAAAAGGGTGTCTGAAACAACAAAAATTTGGAAAATTACCTATACTGGGACTCATACACCAGAACTGGTGTATTAGTCCAGTTAGGGTTTTCTGGAACTTCAAGGTTTGAATTTGGTCTTTAATGTCTTCTTTATCCTTCCTAATAGATTTTTGGATCAAAAACCTTGATTTGCAACCTATAGAAGTCTTCCAACGATCTCCAATGCAAGGTGACAACTTTGAAAACTTTCTCCAAACTTTATCTACAATGTGTCTTCAACCTAAACCTACAAATCACACACTAAAGAGAGGGAAAATTGTTGTTTTGTTAGTGGATAGGGGTTTTCCTTGGTCAAACTCCATTTTGGTAATCAAACCTTGAAATGAAATGAAATAAGAATGGACAATGATGAATGAAAAAATATGATGTTGCAACTCGCCAAACCCTAGCAATGAAGTATTGCAAACATATGTGAGGTGGCTCCAATGGATGTGGATCTTGACTCTTGCTTGAATGTGATAGATCTTGAATTGAATACTATCTTGAATAATGAAACCCTACATCACAATTGTTAGCTCAAAAACAAACATGATGCATGATGACTTTGACATGATGCTTGATGCTTGAATAATTATCTAAACCAATTGATAATCATCCCTTGAAGACTCTTTAATGTTATTGTGAAATCAAAATTTCTATATGGATGAATACTTGAATTCTTGGGGTGAAAATGAGTGAAAGAACCATACATTCATACTTGTTTATGTAAAAATTCCAAAAGTTACAACACTACAAGCCAAAATCAAGTCTAGGAGATAAAATCCTACCAATAATTTGAATTAATTTTTATTTTGGGCCATACGGGACTCATACGCCCAAGGTGGCATATGAGTCCCATTAGGCATAAATTATGGGACCATTTTCAAAAATGCTTAGAAAGGTGTAAAATCTAGATTGAGACCCAAAACCTTAGGTGTGACTCATACGTCCAAGGTGGTGTATAAGTCCAAGATCACTAAATATGGGCCACACAACCTAAAAAAACTTGAATTATGATTGGATGTTGATTTATGTCAAGATTATGCTCAAAAAGATGCATTAAATGAGGCTTGTTGATGCAAAATAAGGCCAATTAAAGCATAAAGAAGCCCAATTATTAATGATAACCTTAGAAAAGTGTGAAAGTGTGTTACAACACTTTACAACACCCTAAATAAGGTATGATTAGGTTTATTTAGTTTACAAGGGCCCAAGACCTAATGTAAGTGTGTTAAACAAATTACAACACTAAGTCAAGGCATCATTAAGCTCAATTTTATAAGGAGGGCCCAAACAAGTGTGAAAATGTCACTGACACCATTTTTTGACACTACAAATTTAAACTCCCCTAAGCCTATACCATGCCTCTCCACAATAGGAATAAACTATCAATATCGTCTTCCTCCACCTTTGTATAAGACATTTTCTCCAGCCTCTACCCCACTGCCACATCACCATTCACAAAGAAAGAGCCTACTTTCCACTCTGCATCGCTTATCTAAAACAAAATGAATATTATTCACACTCGTTGAGATGGGACTAATTAACCTTCCACCTTTAAGTGAAAGAAGATATACTAAATGAAAAAAATAAAATTCATATTTTTGTGCCTATCATCAAATTATTTGGCATTCTACTGATGTGTGTTGTGATTTAAAAAGAAAATATAAGAAATATTTAAGCAATACAATGTCACAAAAATATACTTAAATGATAAATTTTATGAATATGATAAGAAAATATATTATTCACTATTGTGTTTCCACTCATCATGTGGCATTGGTAGCACCACATAGTTTCTCATTTCTATTCATGGGGGTACAATCTTGTGCAAACCCATATCTCATCAATGTGGGGGCAGCATGATAGTACAATTGTCCTTATCTATATGGTTGAGGGTGTAGTGTAGAAAAAAGTATCCCTTGCTTGATTTGGGAATAATTAAGGATAAATTGGATGTAATGTTGCCTTGATCTCGTGTTGTGAGTTGTTTTACACATCCACATTAGGTCTTGGGCCCTTTTTAAAGCTAATTATCTTAACTCTGCCTTAATTTAATGTTGTAAAGTGTATTTATTTACACCTTCACATTAAATTGAGGGTGCTTATAAACTAAAGTGTACCTAATCTACTGTTGTAATGTGTTTTACACATTCACATGGGATTTAGGGCCCTTCTAAGCTAAATAGACTCAATTTTGACTTAATTTAGTGTTGTAAAGTGTATTTATTTACACTTTCACATTGGATATTGGGCCCTCTTGCATTTATAACCTTTATATCATCACTAATAGATCCCTATGACCCCATATTATGCATCCCAAGGCATATTTTAATTAAAAACCCAACAAGATCAATATATAAGCTTAATTTCATCACATAACACTTTAGAACCAAAAATAGCCCCTATGGGACCCATTCGCCACCTTGGGTGAATGAGTCCCATCTAGGTGGGACTCATTCACACAGGATGGCGAATGATTCCCATTTGGCCTTTTTTTAAGGTATTGAGCGGGAAAAGTGGGTTTTTAATTCAAATTTTTTCCATGCCGGCCTTGGGGATCAAATTAATGGTCATTTGAGTGGATTACCTATATAAACTTTCAAAATCCTCATTTCACCTAAGCAATACATACATTCATGATATCAAATCAAGCAAGCAAGATTTAAGCATTCCAAGATCATTAAGAGAGCATTCAAAATCATTTCCAACGCATTGAAGGGAAAAATTATCCATCAATTGTTGCAACAATTCAAGATGCATCATCATGTCAAGCATATTAGGCATCGAGAATTTTATTGAGCTAGTGTTTTGATGTAGCATTGAATATCCAAGATCAAGCATTGTTCTACACCTATTTTCAGGATCAAGATCTACATCCTTCATGGCCATTTCATGTTGAGTTGCAGATTTATAGACATCCTTTACAAGACATCATCCAAGGTATTATTGTCCATGATTCATGTTCTTTAAATTTCATGTTTCATTCCTTTATTTATTTTTCTCATCATTTCATTTAATTACCTAAAAGGGGTTTGACCAAGGCAAACCCCTATTCCCTAATAATCAACAAGTTTTTCTCTCTCTTTGTTTGATTACAGATCTAGGTGCTTTGAAGACTTTAAGATCATTGAAGACTAGGTTACAATCTTGTTGAAGTTGTCTCCCCATTTGAAAGGTCCTAATCTTCACCAAAAGGTCATCTACAAACCCAAAATTTGGGTTTCAGATCCAAGAACCTAGAACAAAAGATTGAGCAAACTAAGAAGAGAAAATTCAGACTTTGAATTTCCAGAAAACCAAACTGGACTCATTCGCCACAAGTGGAAAATGAGTCCCATTGTAGGTTTTTTTCAGAGATATTTGTAGATTTGGATACCCATTTTCCTGAAACCTACTCCTGTGCAAATATCCAGAACTAGGACTAATTCACCCATAATGGCGAATGAGTCCCAATAGGCCAAAATTTCAGGATTAGTAGCATTTCTAGTCTCCAAGTGCACACATTCTATTTTGCAACTTTTTGTTTTGTTTTACATACTTTCTAGGTCATTTTGTAGGTCATTCCATCAAATTAGGGTTTAGTGTTGCATCTTACATTGCATTAGTCTTTCCAAGTTCTGACTTGGTGGTGAACCCCTCTTATAACCTAAATTCATACCCTAGCATAGTCCCTTAGCATATCTCTTGTCTCTATTCCACTATTGGGGTGAGATCTCTAGGGCATCCTTGAATGTTAGTTGGAGAAAAGTGATGTTCTATGTCCAAAACCTTAGAACATCCATTTTTCAACTAATTAGGGGGAAAGGATAAATGTTCTTTATTATGTGTGTATCCTTCTTAAGGTTCCCTTCATCTCTTTTTTCCTTAAAATAGTAGTATAGTAGGTACACAATTATTTTAAGGTCTAGGGACATATCCCGCTAGACCCATTCTCATATATTTGGTAGCTAGTGATGATTCAATCCATTTTCATGTTAGGAAATATTGCATTCATCCACAAACTTATTCAATCATACATAACCCATGAGAGATAAACATGCATACAAATTTTCCAAATGCATAGATCAAATAGAAAAGTCACAAGATAACACGAGATATACCTTGGGAAAACCCTCAAGAGGGAAAAACCCAACCACCAAAAGCATCCATACTCCTTCATATTATTCATCAATAAAGAAATGGGTATGTGTAGGATCATCATGGAAAAAATAGGCCCTTAAGTGGCGATGAAAACTCAGAAAATCAGAGTTAGGCAACTTGACGTAAAAATTTGAATAAGTTATCTATATTATTTCAAAAAATGTAAAAATAGAATCTGTAGAAATTGAATGTAGTTTCTAAACTACTAGACCTTTAATGTTTTTTTAAAAATCTATTTGGTGAAAATTTGAAATTTAAATGTAGTAGTACTTAAATTTTAGGGTAAAAATAAGAAGTAGGTGTCTGTCTGACCACCCTAACCACAATAAAATGATAATATTTTTTTATAAGATTTTAGATATAAGTAGAGGACTCATGTCCTGATGTGATGCATATTTTTTTATAATTTGTTTCCAAGTAAATAATTAATTATGAATTTTTTATTACAACTTTTAAAAAATATAAAAACTCATCTGTCTAACCACCTTAACTTGGTAAAAACTTCATGAAATTCAATTTTTTTTTTTTAATCCTATAGTATGTGAAGCATAGAATGTGATGCATGTTTCGGATTCAAAAAATATGATACCGTTTGAAAGTTATAGATTTTTTTCAATCAGCCTATCAATCAAGACTTTAGTCGTAATTCAAATAGAAAACGAATAATAATTATTTATTAAATTCAAAATAAAGAATAATTTATATTGGTGGAAAGCTTAGAATATCCTTTAAAAACTCTTTTCGTTTCATCAATTTTGGGTAAAAAAAAAGTCACTAGCCACATGGGTCATCATTCACTTACATATCGCCACTTTTTGGCTCATCATGATCCTGCACATACCCAAACACAAGAGTTACAATGTATACTTTTGAAGCATCAATCCCTCCAATGCATTCCCATATTTCCAAGCATGAATCCACACATCACATGTCATTCTTCACAAATGCACTCCACAAGAAGACTCAATAATGATAGCCAAACCACTCTGCCAACCTAAACCACTACACATGTGTTTTCTTTTATAGACACAAGCTCACACAAAATAAAACTAGTGGTAAGGTAAAACCATGTACCACAAAACCATTTGAATACAAAACCATGAAACCCTTATTTAATATTGGGTACTAAGACATCACATTACTTAATATTTCCCCAATATTCAATGATTTTCACATGTCTCTCATACATTAAATAATAATACAATGTTATAATACAACATCAAGTGGTCCCCAAATAATTACCTATTGTGATTAACAACACTACTAAGGTGTATCACAAATAAATAATTATTTAATTACAACATTATAATAAAATATTTTATGCAATGGTGTACAACACCATATCTCAACATTCTCCCACGTGTTGTATACATTTCATAAAGGATCAATACATGAAATGCATCATCATAGCCATACATGAAACCATATGAATCTGTAACATGTTATCGTGCTCCATCAAAAATAAATACAATAAGAATAAAGTGATCACCATCTCAAGAAAGAATTCCTCTCATCCTTAACCATGCCACCTATGGAAGAAAAGGAACATGCCAAGGTGAAAGTGCACCAATCCATGAGCACAAGCATTAAATGTAAGTGATAACAAAGGCTCTAACCAAGATGTCATGAAGAAAAATCCACATGAATAGAAATAAAATCCACAACACATGCTAATACATCCAACCATCCATACCTCCAAGGTATCTATACATCAGTAAACTCATGCCAAGAACATATGAAACCTGTAAATTGCAATCACAAGCTCCCTGTATCAAATCTATCAATGAAGAACATATATATCTAGGAATCACACTGCATAGGTAATGTCAAATCATATCAAGTCTACAATCAACACTATACATCAAGGTGTGATAAGTAAATGAAAGCATGAAGTGCCAAGAACAATAAAAATTATCCACATATACAACCCAAAGATTCACATAATCTCTCACAACATGTTGCCACCATCCTCCCCAAAAGCATGAAAATCCAAGGAGAAACCATGAAGAGAGACACGTATAAAACCATAATGTCTTACCAACACCTCAAAAGTGTACTATTGTGTCAAGTATGATCTCGCAAACAACCCCAAATGAAAAGCCTCAACAACATCCACAACACCCAATCTCATAGATCAAGTACAATATATAAATCAATATAACAATTTCAAAATGGATGTAAGCCTCTCAAAACAAGAAGATCAAACTCAAGGTAACCATCCCCAATATTGGAAATCAGCCCATAAACCATCTCCTAACAATCCTTATCAAAGAATGATATCATAAAATCAAATGCACAAGAAGATAACCACGCAATACCATCCCTCAAATGAATCCTCTAGAACTAACTATCCATAGTGTTGGAACCTTCAAATTTTGCCAAAATTTGAAGGTGCCATGTTGAAAATTTTGATACAACACTTAGAAGCACAGTTAAAAATCCACTTCAAGAGCCTACTTTGAAAAATCGCAACTTGAAGCCCATTCAATTTCATGCAAAATCACCTTGCATGGATGTTTATCTATCATATGTAAAAGTGCATGACTACTTTCAAATTTGTATGATCAGTTTTGACAGGGTTTCGAAAGACCAACTTGAAGGGTTTTGTGAATGGTTGTTGTCTACACAGTGAAATCTGTTAAAATGATCAACTTTGAAAGATCATTTTAAGCAGCTGGAAGATTGTCAAGACAAATCAATTGTTGCTTTTGATTCTCCCCATCTCAATGTGCATCCATGTCAATTTTCAAAACTTCAAGACATGATTTGATATTTTTTCTTAATCAAATCCAAATACATTTTGTCACAGTTTGTGATTACATTTCCAAAACAACTACAAAGTGGTCAAGTTTGATTTTTAATTTTTTTTTGAGGAAGAGGATTTGAGAAAAACCCTCCTGCACACCTACTCATGGAGCCTAAATGAAATAACTCCCAAAGCTACAGTTTCATAGGAGAAGATTTGGTATTTTTTCAAAAGGGTGAATTGGCATTCTTCAGATGGTTTTCACAAGTGCAGTTTCAGAAACAGGCCAAGTGGGCTACTTTGAACATTAATATATTGCACCTCGGAATGAGTTTCTATAGACCAATTTTTGCAATAAATTCTTGGATCACATTTCTATATGTTTGTGCAGTTTCATGGTCATCAAAGAAGTTCTAGTATGCCTTTTAATTATTTTACGTCTGCTCCCGAGCTAGATTTGGCACCCCAAAAAAGTTACAAATCGTGAAATTCTAGGGGTGACCCAGTTGGTGTTTTGGCCTCAACTATTTCCAATTTATTTTTTGTTGAATTCTGATCTCATTTGGCACATTAATTTTAAAAGTCATTTTCCTCACTATACGCTTCGGTAGGGCCAGTTTACAAAGGAAGTACCTTGATTTGGTGAGCTGTTCAAAATCTGTCAGAAACCCACTTCCAAAATAATTGATCGTGGCCCCTTGCAAGTTTTTGTGACTCCAAGATGCTCCATGAGCTCATAGTGAAATTACTTTGTTCTTCCCCCAACTGATATTGAAATTTTTTTTCTAAAATTCTAAAGTTCAAATGATATATATTTTAAAACATTAGATATGTTTTAAAATGAATGTGGCAGCTCTCAAAACCCTAAATATTTTAGTGTTTTTTAAAGTTTACACTTTGCAAAATATATGGAAAACATATAAGCAATGAAGAGATTGAAACGTGCAGTATCCATCAAAGCAAATAAGGTGTACAAAATGATGAAGGCACTCTCAATTTATATGTTACGCTTTAATGTTGGCGTAGCAATATAGAATTTTTCAGCTTCACTCTTCAAAACCAATAATGTATTACTGGTGAGGATCCTGAACTAGTATAAAAATTAATGAATGTACTTTGTGAGTTCGGCCAACTGTCAGCTGTGGAAAAACCTCATACATATGGGTTTGATGAGATTGATTGAGATCAATTGGGGACATAAGAATTTTGCAAGTTTGTTCCAAAACTAAGAGATGTGTTTCAAAATAATGAAGGTGATGTTCAAGCAGGAAGTCTGAGGCATTTCCATTGCACCAAAACAAAAAGCCCTAAATGCCATCGACGTGACATAAAGGATATGAACAAAATCCGCAAGTGTCTCCAATTGAAAGAGTCTTGCTGATGTAGAATTCTCAGCAGGAGTTTCACCGATAGTTAAATAATAAAACTCAATCAGTGAGAGATATCAAAGTCGATGGAAGTAAAATAAATATTAGCTATGTTATATGTTACACCAATACATATGGTCATAATATAAACAAACAAAAGAGTGAATAAAGTATGATCATAGTGAAAAGGAATATTATTTGGAGAAATAAGGTGGATAATTATTTCACCCAAAAGTATGAAGGGTAAAATATTTACATTAGGAGATGGAATATTGTTTCACCAAAGGAGTTACAAGCCCACAATGGGTAATTATTTCAAGAAGATATTTGTTTGATGAAAATACAAATGCAAGAGGGGGAAATATTATTTTCATGGGCAAAAGAAATGTCACGAATGATAATAAATCAAAATTAATTTTCACAGGGAGGCAAATGTAAAGGGAGTTAAAAGGGGATAATTATTTTTACCCAAAGAATGTATTAAAGATCCATACATGTGAAAGGTGAAGTGAAAAGTTGCCACCAAGAGAAGGATAATTATTAAAGTTAATTCTCATGGGAATGCAAGGGTGAAGAAGGTAAAGGAAATTTTTCATTTGCGAAAGATTAATTAAATATTTAATTTTCTAAAAAGGCAATTAATTAAATATTTTTGCTGAAAACAATTAAACAAAGAGTTGCACCGAAAAGAAGAGTTGCATCAAACGAATGTTGTGAAGAGTTGCAACCCTCAATAGTTTAATGTATATATGACAAATAAAATCAAAGGGAGGAGGAGGAGTAGGTTACGAAATTTCCAATAGTTGGATAGGGTGATCAGTTGTTGAAACATAATGTTATGTTATGTATTGCAAAATATTTTGGAATAATATAATGGACAAGAAGATTTAATATGGTGACTCAAATATTGGTGTCAACTGTTTGTTAAGTTAAACAATTATTCCGTTGTCTCCAAGTTGGTGCTCCTTATTATTTGAATTTATTCCAAGCAAAATACTAAATTCATCAGACACATTTGTTGTTCTTGTGTAATTTGCTTAATTGGTTTCTTCAAGTAGGAATTAAAATCCTTTTAAATAGATTACAATAATTTGGAAATATCAATTGGATCAATAAGAAGAGTCTATAATTGAAGGCCGCCATATTGTCTCCAGACAATCCTCTTAAGTTATTCAAAACTAAATATATGAAGTATATTTTTCATTTTGTTAGTACACATTTGTTGTCACTATGTGACCCCTTTTAACTGGTTCCTTCAAGGAAGGATTAAAATCCTCTTAGATAGATCATAGTAACCTAATAGGCCTTGATTGGATCAATAAGAAGAGTCTGTTAGTCACATCCTTGCACATTTATACTAGGTATAAACAAGTATAAGTGCCAAACAATTAGAATTGTAGCCAGTTAGTAAGTCACATATCATTTACATCTTGACTCCATTTACCCAACAAAAGTAGGCACTAGTCATCCCAATTCCATTTTAGAATTCATAAAATCTTATCCATACATTCATGTTTCAAATTTCATTAGGAGTAGAAGTAGTTATTAAGTTTTCATTTATCCCTCACTATTTTCCATTGGGGATAGATTGCACAAGTAGGAATCATACAGTTCAAGTTTGCATCATTTACATAGGTACACTTGCCTAGGTTTAGTAGAGCCTAAAGAGTAGAATGTTCAATTACATTAATTGGCTTTGTACGTTAGCCAAAAACGTGTCAAGAGCTTCACAACCTCTTGTGGTTCGAACCTGAGTTTTTGAGACCTAACAGTTTGGCGACTCTGCTAGGGACAAACTTCAGAAAATTTAGTTCCAGCCTTTCCATTTAAAGAGTCAATATAAATTTCATATTTGGAGTGAGGAAATTCCACTGAGGAAAAAGATAAAAATTTCAAAAGAATCATTTTCCTACTTTTGAAAAGTAGGTGGCGACTCTAACAAAAGAACTTGATGAAGAGTACATGGAACAATACAATTTGTAATCAAAATGGGCTATCTTCAAAGTGTAAAAGGCCTCATTTTCCTAGCCCACCCACCTCAATACCCTAAACACCATGATCCAACCTATTTTTGTTATCATCAATTTGCACCTCATGTGGAACCTACTACCCATCTTCAAAAGATAAGCCACAGTCCTTTAAAAGAATTTTATGACATAAGGAGACACAAAAAAGAATCTGGATGCTCTCTCTTCAACAAAATGGTGAATATCTATGTACAAATACCTGGGTATGTGCAGGATCATCATGGAAAATATAGGCCCTTAAGTGGCAATAAAATTCAAAAAAATTAGAGTTAGACAACTTGACGTAAAAATTTGAATAAGTTATCTATATTATTTCAAAAATATATAAGAATAGAATATGTAGCAAATTGAATTTAATTTCTAAACTACTAAGTTTATTTAAAAAATAAAAAAATCTATTTGGTGAAAATTTCAAATTTCAATGCAGTAGTACTTAAATTTCAAGGAAAAGATAAGAAGTAGGTGTTTGTCTAGCCACCCTAACCACAATAAAGTGATAATATTTTTTTATAATATTTTATATATAAGTAGAGGACTCATGTTCCGATGTGATGCATATTTTTTTGTAATTTTTTTTCCAGTAAATAATTGATTATGAATTTTTTATTACAAATTTTAAAAAATATAAAAACTCGTATGTCTAACCACCTTAACTTGGTCAAAAAATTCATGAAATTCAATTCTTTTTTTTAAATCCTATAGTACGTGAAGCATAAAATGTGATGCATGTTTCAGATTCAAAAAATGTGATACTGTTTGAAAGCTATAGATGTTTTTCAATTAGCCTATCAATCAGGACTTTAGTTGTAATTCAAATAGAAAATGAATAATAATTGTTTATTAAATTCAAAGTAAATCATAATTCATATTGGTGGAAATCTAAGAATCTCCTTTAAAAACCCTTTTTGTTTCATCAATTTTGTGTTAAAAAAAAGTTGTCAGCCACATGGGTTATCATATCACTTACATATTGCCACCTTTTGGCCCATCATGATCTTGCACATACCTAGCTATTAATTACAAGCCCAACACATCCATTTTTATTGAGTAGTTCATGAAATTATATTGGCCTGATTCAATTCATTGGCCAGAGTCAGTAAAACTAGTCACTTTTGACCAAGTAGATGTGTTAATTGATAACATAGATAAGAAGAGGTATGAGGATGGTGTCAATCGTATCATTGGTGAATATGTAGAAATTGATCAATCAGTGAAAAAAAATATAGACACTGTCAACGATGATATCATGGATGATCAAATAATGCAACAAACAAAGGAAACATGTGCAATTAAGATTTCCAATGATAATTATTCAAATTTGGAAGATGATAATGATATGGAAGATTAATCATACATCTTGGATGAGGACTACAATGATGAGGATGTTCTTGAAGATACACTTCATGAGGAATACATTGGTGATAAAGCAAGTGAAGATGAATAGATAGCACCTTCATTCTCAGATCAATGGTGACACAATTAATGATGAAGAAAAGTTCATGGAAGATAGATTTTATGAGAGCCAAGATGAAGAAAATGTAGAAGATGTCAATGAAGAAACAAATCCACTTGACAAAGAACACATGACATATTCATCTATAGCTGATAACCATGAGGATATGATTGATGAACAAGAAGATTACACACATGAAAGTGGTTTTGAATTTTTTTCAAAACTATTGTATGATCAAATATTAGAAGGATCTGAAATGACATCCTGCCAAGGTGTGCCACAAAATGATTTCTTTGTGTTTTTGAATTAACTCCATGATGAGGATGAAACATGCTCAAATGAAGATGAGAGTACATCAACATGTGAAGAGAGTAACTATGATGATCCTAAAAATTGCTATGTTGATGAATTGGAAGTTGAAACAGAAGTGGATTGTGTATCATGCCACAGTGAAGAAGAGTTTGAGGACAATCATGTGAAGCTTGATTTACAACAAAGAGATATTTTCAGCTCTTATGGAGATCAAGAAGAGGGAGAAATAGTAGAAGATATGGAAGAAGAAACATGTTCACTCAACAGTGATTAAATTTCAGATTCGATAGCTCTTGAATACTAGAGATGTGCACACAAAGATGATTCTAAAGTTTTGTGCCTAATCTACATTTGATTTGACAATGAAATTACTTTGTGCGATGATTCATATGACTCCATGTGAATTTCTCAAAGTGATGGAGAAACCATTGAAGCTGATCAAGAATCTATATCTATTCAAGAAGAGATATCTAATTTAGAAGTTTTGGGCTCATGTAGAGAAGAAATTTATTTGCATACCATGAATGATAGAAATCCAACATTGATTGGTTCAAATATGCATGATAATGAAAATATGAATCAGAACTCGGTGTCATCTCCAAATGGTAATATGGAAGAGATGCAAAATGTTTCAGATTTGTTTGTCTCAAATAGTGTTGATATGAAAGGGCTTTCACATTTGTGTGAGAAGAATTCAAATGTTGAGATGAGTGACATAGATGATCATGATTGTTTCTCTTCCCATGCACATGAAGGTTGTATTTCTTGGTTGCATAAATGGACTCATAATGATTACAAATTTCTTGTGCAAATCAATCTTAGCTATATGATGAACAATGAATGTTTTCAGCTTTCAAATCAGCAAGGACATCATTTCATGATGTATGACCTAGATCAGAATGGTGGAAGGAGCTGCAAGTATCTTTATGAAAACAAGAATGGCAAGGAAGATGACATGAATACTTTCAAGGGGATTTCACTAAGCTCAAATCAGAATAAAATTTATGACAGAGGAAAGTATAGGCCTTTCTTTTTGGTGGCCTTGTGCGATTAGTTGTGATGTAAATTTTTCAAAACCATATCAGTTCATGATAAAAAAGAATTTGAATCTGTTGCTCAACGAATAAAACCCTTGGTCTACTCTCTTAGAGGCCTAGATTCTTGCTATGCCCATAGGGGGCATACATCCCTAGATGGAGCCACTATTGGAACCTTCAAATTTTTCCCTAGATGGAGCCACTATTGGAACTTTCAAATTTTGGAAAAATTTGAAGGTGCCATGTTGAAATTTTTGATACAACGCTTAGAAGCATAGTTGTAAAATCCACTTCAGGAGCCTACTTTGAAAATTTGCAACTTGAAGCCCATTCAGTTTCATGCAAAATCACCTTGCACAGATGTCTATCTACCATATGTGAAAGTGCATTCCAACTTTCAACTTTGTACGATCAGTTTCAAAAGACCAACTTGAAGGGTTATGTGAAGGGTTGTTGTTTACACACAATGAAATTTGTTAAAATGATCAACTTTGAAAGATAATTTTAAGAAACTGGAAGATTTTCAAAACAAATCAATTGGTGCCTTTGATTCTCCCCATCTCAATGTGAATCCATGTCAATTTTCATAACTTTAGGAAATGATTTGATATTTTTTCAACATCAAATCCAAATACATTTTGTCACAGTTTGTGATTGCATTTCCAAAACAACTACAAAGTGATCAAGTTTGATTTTTAATATTTTTCCGAGGAAGAGGATTTGAGAAAACCCTCTTGTACACCTACTCATGGAGCCTAAATGAACTAATTCCCAAAGCTAAAACTTCACAGGAGAAGATTTGGTATTTTTTTAAAAGGGCAAATTTGCATGCTTCAGATGGTTTTCACAAGTGCAGTTTCAGAAACAGGCCAAGTGGGCTGCTTTGAACATTAATATCTCACACCTCGAGATGAGTTTCTATAGGCCATTTTTTGCAATAAATTATTGGATCATATGTCTATATTTTTGTGCATTTTCATGGTCGTCGAAGGTGTTCTAGTATGCCTTTTAATTGTTTTACGACTGCTCCCAGGCTAGATTTGGCAGCCTGAAAAGTTTTAAATCATGAAATTCTAAGGGTTATCCAGTTAATTTTTCTACCTTAAATATTCCAACTTCAATTTTGTTGGATTCCGATCTCATTTGGTGCATTAATTTAAAAATTCATTTTCCTCACTATACACTCTGATAGGGCCAGTTTACAAAGTAAGTACCTTGATTTGGTGAGTTGTTAAAAATCTGTCAGAAACCCACTTCCAAAATAAGTGATCACAGTCCCTTGCAAATTTTTGTGAGTCCAGGATGCTCCATGTGCTTAGAGTGAAATTACTTTGTTCTTCCCCCAATCGAAATTGAAAAATTCTTTCTTAAATTCTAAAGTTCAAATGATATATATTTTAAAACATTAGATATGTCTTTAAATGATTATGGAAGCTCTCAAAACCCTAAATATTTTAGTGTTTTTTAAAGTTTAAACTTTACAAAATATATGAAAAACAAATAAGCAATGAAGAGATTTAAGCATGCAGTATCTATCAAAGCAAAGAAGGTGTACAAAATGATGAAGGCACTCTTAATTTATATGTTACTCTTTAATGTTGGCATAGCAATACAAAAAATTCCAGCTTCACTCTTCAAAAGCAATAACCTACTACTGGTGAGGATCGTCAACCAGTATCAAAATTAATGAATTCATTCCATGAGTTTGGCCAACTATCAGTTGTAGAAAAACCTCATACATATGGCTTTCATGAGATTGATGCGTTTCAAAATAATGAAGGTTTTGTTCAAGCAGGCAATCTGAGGCATTTCCAGTGCACCAAAAGAAAAATCCCTAAATTCCATTAGAGTGACATAAAGGATTGGAACAAAATCCCCAAGTCTCTCCACTTGAAAGAGTCTTGTCGATGAGGAATTTTTGGCAGGAGTTTCATCGATAGTTAAATAATAAAACTTCATCGGTGTGAGATATCAAAGTGAGTGGAAGTAAAATAAATCTTAGCGATGTTGTAAGTTACACTGATACATATGGTCATAATATAAACAAAAGAGTGAATAAAGTATGATCATAGTAAAAAGGAATATTATTTGGAGAAATAAGGTGGATAATTATTTCACCCAAAAGTATGAAAGGTAAAATATTTACATTAGGAGATGGAATATTGTTTCACCAAAGGAGTTACAAGCCTGCAATGGTTAATTATGCCAAGAAGATATTTATTTGATGAAAATACAAATCCAAGAGGGGGAAATATTATTTTCACGGGAAAAAGCAATGTAACGAATGATAATAAATCAAAATTAATTTTCACAAGGAGGCAAATGTAAAGGGAGTTAAAAGGGGATAATTATTTTTACCCAAAGAATGTATTAAAGATCCATACATGTGAAAAGTGAAGTGAAAAGTTGCTAGCAAGAGAAGGATAATTATTAAAGTTAATTTTCATGGGAATGCAAGGGTGAAGAAGATAAAGGCAATTTTTCTATTTGCGAAAGATTAATTAAATATTTAATTTTCCAAAAGGACAATTAATTAAATATTTTTGTTGAAAACAATTAAATGAAGAGTTGCACTGAAAAGAAGAGTTGCATCAAACGAATTCTATGAAGAGTAGTAACCCTAAATAGTGTAATTTATCTATGCCAAATAAAATCAAAGGGAGGAGGAGGAGTAGGTTAGGGAATTTCTAGTAGTTGGATAGGGCGATCAATTGCTAAAACAAAATGTTATGTTATGTATTACAGAAACTTTTGGAATAATATAATGGACAAGACGATTTAATTTGGTGACTCAAATATTGGTGTCAATTGTTTGTTAAGTTAAATAATTATTTAACTGTCTCCAAGTTGGTGTTCCTAATTATTTGAATTTATTCCAATTAGAATACTAAATTCATCAGACACATTTATTGTTCTTGTGTAATATGGATTTTAATTCCTACTTGAAGGTTGTCATACTATCTCTAGACAATCTTATTAAGTTATTCAAAACTTAATATATAAAGTATATTTTTCATTTTATTAGTACACATTTGTTGTCATTGTGTGACCCCTTTTAACTAGTTCATTCAAGGAAGGATTAAAATCCTCTTAGAGATCACAGTAACCTAATAGGCCTTTATTGGATCAATAAGAAGAGTTTGTTAGTCACATCCTTGCACATTTATACTAGGTATAAACAAGTATAAGTTCCAAACAATTAGAATTGTAGCCAATTAGTAAGTCACATATCATTTACATCTTGACTCCATTTACCCAACAGAAGTAGGCACTGGTCATACCAATTCCATTTTGTAATTTCATAAAATCTTATCCATACATTCATATTTTAAATTTCATTAGGAGTAGAAGTAATTATTAAGCTTTCATCTATCCTTCACTATTTTCCATTGGGGATAGATTACACAAGTAGGAATCATACAGTTCAAGTCTACATCATTTACATAGGTACACCTATCTAGGTTTAGCAGAGCCTAAAGAGTAGAAGGTTCAATTACATTAATTGGCCTTGTATGTTAGCCAAAAATTTGTCAAGAGCTTGGCAACCTCTTGTGGTTCAAACCTGCATTTTTAAGACCTAACACATAGCTCAAGATCCATATCCATGAAAGATAAAGAAAAATAAACTCATGCTAAACCATCCTCAAATGAGTATCCAAATCAATCACCATGACTCTACTCAATCCCATGAGAAATCAAAGCACGAAGCATAACACATCTAAAAGATATAATGTGTAAATACCTCTCAAATCATAAACTGCTAAGTAGACCAAGAGTGGGGAGTGAGAATGCTCCTCTAGGATAACCAAGTCATCATGACTCACTCCAAGAACAATCTCCTCTATCGGTCCATAATGAACTCATGTTCGTATCTAGGTGAAAGCTCCTCGATCTTCCTGCTGAAAACTCCAAAGAGTAACCATCTAAAGCATGTCTCTAAGAACAAGAGAACTCCAACCATCACCTACATCTCTAAGTATCCACAAGCACCTATAACCAATCAATCCATGCCAAAATCCAAATGCAACATAGCACCATCATGAAGTAATCAAGAAAATGATCAATATACTCAATACAAAGAGAATCACACATGATCAATGTCAAAGATCCAACTACAGAATCAAGAACCTATCGTGAAAACATGATCTAACCATCTCCTCATAGGAGATCACATTCACCATAACATACATCTTGGTCTCAAGAGAACATGTAATAAACCAAACTCTAAACTAGTATCAAGAGTAAACCATGAGATAATAGAAAAAACTCTAAACCAAGAAAACATATCCCCAATCACATGAAGATAACCATACCAATGATGCATCCACGTCACTACCAACAACTCCCAATGAACCAAGGTACAAACTACATATGGCATCGTGACTACCATCCTCTCCATGAAGATCATCTAGGTCTACACACACTCAACTGCAATTTCAGTAACATACATGTAAACCAAGATCTTCAAGCCAAGAATATACATACAACTACCATCAAAACATCACAAACCAATCCAACACCACCAAGTCATCACTTTCAAAATCTCCCACTGAAAGTGTATAACCAAAGAATGTAACAAGCTATCATGACATCATGATCAGACCATATGCTACAAGTCCCATCACCTAACTAATCAAGTATTCAAATCATCCATCCTCTCAATCATGAAACAATATATCAATGCACAAATGACCACATACAAGGCCAACTAATGAAATCTACAACAACAATGAATCAAACTTGGTGGATATAGACTGTCCACATTTGAGTCACCCCAATGCAACTAAATGGGTGATCAATCCATACAAATGCATAACTCGTAGATCCAACCACTAAAACATGCAAACTCACCATCACATTAGTAACCTAAAAAAATGAGATATCAAAGAAGATAATCTTGTAGACATCAAGACTCAAACACCAAATAAACCACTGATCTGATTTTCCAACCATGTCCACAAATGAGTAATCATAGTCAAGGAACCAAATAAGTATAAAAAAGATAAGTACAATCTCCTAATACCAAACCATATCACCACCAAACACCACATACATGATCATGTCGTGCCAATGCATCAAACGTACCTGCATACCCATGACACCACAACCATAGCCATCATTGTACCTGCACTCAACTATCACCCGTACAAGACTCCAAGTCTCAAACCATGTCATCAAAACTGAAGACAACCTGTGTACCTATCACCATCAAAGTCCCAACTCTAAAAAATCACCTATAAACCTATACTTGGAAGCACCAATCTAATAATCAGCTATAGTATCATAAATAACATATAAAAACAAGGTTTCACCTCGACTCACCTAGATTCTCACACAATCATACTTTGAATCTCAAGTGCCTACAAGTGATCAAAAAATTACCAACCTCAACCTGCTCTTCAAACTGATAAACAATCTGAACCACTTTGTAGTGCACTCCAAATTCTCTCCAACACCTCTTCGAAATTGAAAATCTGATTTTGTATGCAAAATTTATGAACAAAACTATGCCAACAAGAACATCTTACTTTCAAGCTCCAAAAACATGTCAAAATGGAAAAAAAATAGTGAACCAAACCAACTCCACAACATAGTTCTTGGAACCAGCTTTCCAACGACTATAAGAAGTTGAAAATCTAACATACTGGGAAAAATTTACATGTGTTTGAAAACAACTATTATAAAATGCACTATTAGCCCTACTGAGGTGGTGCTTTGGTGGCTCCACTGGTGGCACCTTGGTGGCGTAATTCAAAAATTAAAAAATTTGATTAAATTTTTCAAAATAAAAATTTTAAACACCCCCCTTGGGAGCGGACCTGAACACCACTGTTAAATATGGCTTAATCATTTTTGAAGTCCGACATATTTTTTTCTCATGTAGCGGATCTTACAAAGATTAAATTTTATTAAAAAATGTGCAAGTTTTAAATTTTTCGGTGGTTTTAAATTGTTTGATGGACTACCATCTAGAGCCAACAACCACTAGCAGAGGGTACCGATAGTGGTACCCTAACAGTACTGATGTCGCACTACCACAAGGTACCCTACGGTACTCTAAGCAAGGCATGAGTGGGAAATGGTTACGCAACATACAAAACCATCATTTGAACGCATTTATTAATTAATTAAAAACAAAGAAAAAATGAATTTCTTATTTTTAATTAATTAATAATTACAGTCAAATGATGGTTTTGTATGCTGGGTAGCCATTTCCGCATGAGTGGGGGGTCCAACCCCCACCAAAATATTTTTTAATTTTTTTTCAGTTTTCAAAAAATATTTTTCTAATGTATTTCATTTTATTTTGTACGTAATTTTTCAAGCCCAACATTTAATATTTCTCTATGGAATTTTTAATGGAAGGACTATTATTTTTTGTCTTCACATGTCAAATTGGGCAAATTGGTCTTTTTCCTAAAAAAATGTTTTGGCTTTTTTTCAACTTTTCCAAAATAGGTCACATTTTATGTCAAAATTCATCTCTTGGCCAACTTGAATCTAACCATGAGGTCGATTTTGTCTTAAGATGTCATCTATAAAATTTCCCCTACAAAATCCTCATATGCAAACTCAAACCAAGAAAACCTTTTTCACCCAAATTTGGAAAACTTCAAATCTGCAATAAACCAAACAAATCTTGACAACCCCAAAGCCAAAATTTTCATACTAACACTTGCAACATGTGTTTCATATCTTTTAATGCCTCAAAAGCTACATGCATGTCCATGGATTCAACTTTGCAAAAACTCTCAAACTAGGGTTATAACAAAAATTCTTCAACCACGAAAACCCTCATACTAGTTTTTAGGAAATATTACATTCAACCCACAATCTTATTCATTCCTACATAACCCATGAGAGGTAAACATGTATACAAATTTTCAAAATGAATAGATCAAATAGAAAAGTCACAACATAACACAAGATATACACTGGGAAAACCCTCAAGAGGGAAAAACCCAGCCTCCAAAAGCATCCATACTCCATATTATTCAACAATAAAGAAATACAAAACTTACAATGAATACCTCTGAAGCATCAAGCCCTCCAATGCATTCCCATGTGTCCAAGCATGAATCCACACATCCCATGCCATGCTTCAAAAATTCACTCCACAAGAAGATGCAATAATGACAACCAAACCACTCAACCAACCTAAACCACTACACATGTGTTTTCTTTTATAGACACAAGCTCAGACAGAATACAACTAGTGGTAAGGTAAAAACCATGTGAATAAAAAACCACTAACCCCTTATTTAATATTGGGTACTAAGACATCACATTATTTAATATTTCCTCAATATTAAATTATTTTCAAGTGTCTCCCACACATTAAATAATTATTTAATTACAATATTATAATAAATCATTTTATGCAATGGTGTACAACACCATATCTCTACAATCTTTTCCCCTTTAATGGTGGTATTATTCTTGATACCCCCTAAAGGTGTGGCCTTGCATTCCACTATTATGCCCCTTTAGTGCTGGTATCATACGTGATACCCCCTAAGGTGTGGCTTCTCAATCCATGTTTGCATCTCCTTAGTGGTAGTATTATGTTTGATACCCCCTAAAGCATGGCCTTTCATGTCATGTTTGTGTCCCTTTAAGGTGGTATTGTGTTGATATCCCCTAGGGTGTGTCCCTTAATTTCATGTGTGATTCTCCCTAAGGTGTGACCTTTCATGCATTGAGCAATGCTCCTTGAAGTATGGTGATTAATTTATTTACATATCCCCTTTGTGGTGGTGTTAATTAATATCACCCCCTGACGCATGGTTGTTGATTTGTCCCCTATGATGTTGAACTTTTGTACACCCTCTGAGGTGATTTGTCCCCTACGATGTTAAATGGTCCCCCATGACATTAAACTTTTATGTGCTCCCTAAAGCATAATTTATGTAGGCCTAGCATTATAGAGCTTGATAGCCTATAAACTTGAGCATGTTTACATGGCCACCTAGCATAACAAAATTTTCTTGCTAGTAGAGCCATGTGTTTCATAAGTCAACTATCATAACACAACTTTCTAGCCTTGTGAATCCCATAATATTACATGGAAACCTAGCATAGCATGAATTTCTAGCTAGTAGATCTATGTAGCTCATGAGTGATTTAGCATAATGCAACTTGTTAGTCTTGATGAGAGCATTATCATATCTAATATTTTTATATTTGATGGATGACATAAATGGTATAGAAATAAATTTTAGACTAAGGTCTCCCTATCTTACTAACTCAAATCCTTTTTAGCATACTAACATCGTGTATTGATTTTTTGGTGCATTTTCTTCATGTATGTTTTGTGTATACCTTATTTATTTTCCTTATGTTTTTATCGTTTATGTTTTATGTCTACTTTTCATGTCTTTCTTTTTGCATTATTTCTTTGTATAGGAGAGAATTTAGACCCCTCTCATTAATTCCCCTTTTACACCCTCTACTTTAGAAGAATCAAATGCAACTAAATAATTCCACATTACCTACCTACTTTCCATCCACTTGATGCTTGTCTCTTGTTTTAGTGGGGGAATTTCTATCGAGGATGTTTGTGCAGTGCACGGATGTCTATGCAATGTGTTGTCATCCTTGATAGATTATTTCCTCTGGAATCTATAGAGACATTACGTTCTCCATTGGTGATGAAGCGTAACACCTCTGTGCCTTCTAGCTGACTTGAGAATGACTCTTTCCCTTCTAAAACGTCTTCAAATGCATATATTTCTACTTCACTTCATCTCTTTGAAAATTACGAATCCATTCTACACACCAACTTGATCTCTTAGTATCTCTTGAGCAATTCTCTACAGCTTCTTCACATCTTGCTACACTTTTTCCACCATTGGAATTGCAACTTGGTGTCTTGAGGGACTGCTTCTTTGTTGTTGTGCTAGCATAGACCTTACCAAGCTTGCATCCTCCTCTACATGATTGAGGGCACCTTGAGTGATAAGGTGATATGCCTTCTTGATTTATGTAGCATAGTGATTTCGTTATTATTTGATTTCTTTCCATTAGTTCCTTTATCATACTTCTTATCGATCTATCTAACTGTCCATGGAGGTGGAAACACCAAAGTGGGGGTTTGACTAAGGCAAACCCCTATACAGTCCCAACATTTTTCCTCTCTTGGTTGTGTGTAGTTATGTGCTCGTGTGGAGCTTGTTGGTGAACTATATTTCTCGTAAGTTTCTCTGAACATCACCCTCACTTTCATCACCTCCTTTATCATCTTACTAGTCACTTTCTTTATTTTATTCATTATCATTCTAGTTAGTATTTTAGACCTTAGTTGTTAAGTAGTTAGTTGTATTTTTCTCCTTTCACTATACTTTACACTTTTTGACCATATGGATGTCAGCACCCCAGAGAGATAACAACACATTATGCTATCATCCCTAACCTATGTTGTTGTCCTCAAGTAGAGAGCTATCTGAGGTATAGTTCAGATTCCAAAAACTTGCTCACTTAACCCCATCAAATCTCTTGGGTTAGTAGAGTGACAAAAGCACTTGAGAGTGCTCTTCATTCTCTATCCTTGACCTAAAACACTTTCCTAGCTTGAGGTAGATTAGGGAAGCCCTCTACTCTCATCTCTCTATGACCTGGCCTTGGTGTGGTTGGTACCCCTCTTCTATAGTTGTAGTAATGGAAAAAGTAGCCTTTTCCTTGCTTGATTTGATAATTAACATTAAAACTGAATTAATGGTGTCTTGGAGTAGTGTTGTAATGTCTTGTACACATTCACACTAGTATAGGACCTTTATTTAACTAAAAAATTCCTTAATTGGCCCTTTGTAGAGGTGTTGTAAAGTGTTGTAACACACTTTCACACTTTTCTAGGGCTTATTTGCTTAATTAAGCCTAATGGACCCCTTTTCAATAAAAAATTACATAATGTGTACCTTTTTCAAGTGTTGTAAAGTGTTTTAAGATACTTTCACACTTATCTAAGTGGTATTAATTCATTTTGGTTAGTTGGAGTTATTAACCCACTTTTGATTCAAATTTAGGCCTTAATTTTGACACCTCCTAAGGATCTTTCCTGGCAATCATAAATTAAACATCAAATTGTTTCATTGGGAAAAATTTGATCCTAGTAAGCTAAGCCAGGACCTATTCACCTTTAATGGTGAATGGGTCCTCCCTTAATTGGACACCCCTTTTTTCAGTTGATCTAGAATGGGTTTTTGGTCTTCTTTCAGCTCCTCGAAGCTTGGTCCTGAAAACTTAGCTAGGACTCATTCGCCTTTGGTGGAAAATGTGTCCTCTCTTAATGAGACCCTAATTTTTTAATTTCATTCTAGCAAGAATTTAATTATCTTTCTTCCCATATATGGTGATAGCCTTAATTCTTTGAATTTTGGGGTTAATCTCCTAATTTAGTATAAATAAGGGGTTAATTCACATTGTTTTCACCTAGCAATTTTAAGTGACTTCATGAGATCAAGAGGAAAAGAATTAGAGCATTTAAAAGGCATTCATAAGGCATTTCAAGGAAGATGCCAAGTTTATTGCAATAGTTCAAGATCATATCATCATGTCAAGGGTTTAATGTATTCATATGTGTTGAGCTAAGAAGTTAATGTTGCATTGAGGATTCATTTACAAAGAATCATTCTACATCCAAGATCTACATTCTTCATTGCCAGTCGATGATTGTATGAAAATTTACTTCACAAGACAAAATCTAAGGTGACATCATTTACATTGTTTCATGTCCATGCTTCATTTTATCTATTTCATCACTTGGTTTAATTACCTACGAGGGGTTTGACTAAGGAAAACCCCAATTCACTAAAAAATCAACAAGTTTGCTGCCCTTGAGTGTGTGTTTGCAGATTTATAGGTTGAAGATCAAGTTGAGCAAGACTTGGAGCAAGATCGTCAAAGTTGTAAAGTTTCTAAAGTTGTCATTCAAAGTGCAAGAGCATAGAAAGAGCTCTACAAAATTAACTACAGGCTTCCCAAACTTGATAACCGGGATTTCAAGAGTGTAGACATCAAGGTACAAGATCTTGAAATCAATTTTCTGGAACCCTAAAATGACCCATTCACCACTGAAGGCGAATGAGTCCTCCATGGCTCAAAAATAGTAGCTTTCTAGCCAGGTACACAAATCTTTATTCTTTGAAAACATCCCCCATAGTTTCTATAATAGTTAGGTTGCATTTTTGGTTGTTATTAGCATCATATTCTGCATAATTTGAAGTGATTTGGGCTTTGAAAAATTAGTGATCCATCCTCTTGTTCACTGATTTGGGTGGATCCTATTTTTTAGCATATCAACAATCTCATGTGTGTGTGTTCATTTATCTTTTCATTATTGTGTAGTAGGATCCTGAGCCTAGGGACTAGTCCTACTTCAATTTTTTGATGGATGAACCCTTCTTGGATTCTCCTTACTTTAGTGTGATCATGAGCATAAGTTCATATTCTCAATAAAGTAGTATCTAAATGTAGTGTGATAAATTATCAACCCCAATAATTCCACACTATTCTTAGCTTCCCCTTTAATTCTTAGACCTAATTATTCTTTTACTTTTCCCATTTTTAATATCATTCTCAAAAATTGAAAATAAATTTGGAAATTAAAATTAAATATTTAATCAAAAGTATTTAAATTGGAAAATAGGTTTGGTCTAGGGTGCCCACACCCTTGACCAACCTATTTTGGCTATAATTTAAATATTTTATTGTCAAAAATTTAATATTTACAAATTTAAATTCATTTGTCAGATTTTCAAATTAATTATTTCAAAATGTAAATAAATGCATATAAATATAAGTCTTTTCCAAAAGTAAAAATCTAGAGAAATTTGAATTAAAAAATTGGGCATCCAAAAATTAGTCAAAAGAAGAATATGCAAAATTATTATAACAGTATTTTGGTCAAGCATCATGTTAGAAATGCATCAAGTTTATATGTAAGCAAAAATTATTCCACGATGGAATGTGGACAATTCCAAACATGTATACTCTATACTAGTAACACTATCACTAGCAGACTTGATACACTATCATCATTATCTTTGATTCTAGAGGACATAAAGACATGAATTTTTTTATTTAGATTCCTTTGATATATACAAAAATTACCTTAGAACCATAGACCAAAATTCTTCAAGACAGATCAATGTGGACCTAAAAAATAATACTTTTACATTGAAAACTAAACTTCGGGACTTAGTCAAATATTCAACACATTTGTTCTACATCGGATCAAAACTCTTACACCATTATAATGGATTACCATTACCATACTCACTCATGCTTCACCAATCAACTATACCTAAATGTAGACTTCACTATTGACATCAATCCACAATGTTGACATCAATGACAACACTGTATATGATCATGCACATGTTGCCAACAACCATATCATTAACAAGCAACCAACAATTTCCTCAAACTTCCAAGATGAAACATAATATATAGCAATGAAAAAGTTGATGTTGCATTTCATCTATAGTGACTTACATCGCACACCCTTATGTGGAAAAATTTGTTTTGTATCTTTAGAGATAAAATCACCACATTTTATAGCAAGAAAGTGTTGAAGTTTCTATTTTTTTCCTTGGAAATTTGTGTATGTGTCATGATAATTAGGCTCCAAATATAGGGAGTTTCATTGGTTAAAATAAAGAACCAAAATTTCCAGCCAACAAAATTAGAAATGGAAGTAAAATTAATGATGCATATTTTTCTAAGAATAAAAGAATTGTAGGTTGGATCTTGATATTACACATTAGCTATGTTACACAAATTTTATTATCTTTTAAGTATTACATAAACATGAAATTAATATTTACAAATGAATATACATATTGTATGATTTCTTGTCATATCTTCAATCCTTGTTTTAGAATTGTTAAATCAAATGTTAATGCTTTGAAAAGAAGAGAAGATCTTGGCCCATCAAATTAATCAAAGGTCTTCATAAACACTACTTGTTTTATATATGTTAGATTCCAAAAAAGTGGGTTTAATAGGTTTTGAGTGGCTAGAAATACACACATTAAATACATAAAAATTTAACAAATATATGTATGTAGATAGATTTTTTTATCATAGAAATTTGATAGATAGAGTTTTGGAGAAAAAAATTGTAGCCTAATATAATTCATATGGTGAGGTATAAGCATGGCTCATAATGAAATATTTAAAAATGTAACTTATAACATAATATTTGGTAGTGAAACCCAAAACTAAATTCCCTAATCTTGGATATGAGATATGGTGGGACAAATATTATTTTTGTCAAATTAATATATAATCAAGAATTAGTAGATTAACTTAGTTCAAGCTGATTTCTATCTCATTTTGAAGTGTTGGACAAGAAAGTAGGGTAATGAGAAAGCAATAAATTGAAATAAAATAAAACCTCACACCTACTACACTCATGTAGTTTACATGTTTTTGCATCTCATTACATAGAGTTATGTCTCTTCCAACTCTTTAATAACAACATTTGGAAATAAATTATCTCACATTGAATTATTCTTGCATCCTATAGATATTTGTATCAAACACTTACCACCATTCCCATTTCCATCAGTTATGTTCTCATTCATGTTATAATACATCAATTCAATATCTTTTGATCAAATATTTTATCTTACAAAATGATTTAAAGTTTCAACTTGTTTTGATTTCACACAATAAATTGGGTTTTTTTTCAATTAAATTGAGCTTTGATTGTCACACTCATAAGTGTTGGTCCTTATCTCTTTCTCCCATATATTGAAGAATGCACCTTAACCAAATACCTTCACAGATAGCATTGGAAAATTCTTTATACTTAAATTGAATTAAAATTAATTGCTCAAACATTTTCCTACATAAAATTTGTAAAATTTTCTTCATAAAATTGTCTGTCTTGCTATAGAATTCTACCATCATACCTTTGATTTCCAATTGTTGGATAAAATATCATCTCCAGTCTTATGTAACATGGATATTAGTTACCTAAAAAAAATCTTTAATATGAGGTATGTAATAATTTTTTCAGAATCATTCTATAATCCTTTAACTAAATTATTTATATGCACATATAATAAATATGGAATTTATATTTGTTATTGTGATCCTAATAAAATGCTACTCCTAATGTGAGATGCAAGATGAAGAACTAATAGTGCAATGTGAAGAAGTAACAAGATAAAAGGGCACCTAAACAAGATTAGCCTAAGAAAAATATGAAAGCAAGTTAAAGCAAATGAAATGCTTGTTATACCTTCCTATTGTTGCTTCCTTGGTCGGCCCTTGATTTTTGAAGTCTTGTGTACTCCTTGGATGGCAATGAAGTTAAAATGGATGCAAGATGGATTGATGCAATATGGATTGATGATATGAGTGCTATAATGGATGAGAGCTTGAATAGCAATTTTGCAAGAGTTTTGTTGCAAAAGACTTGATCCTAGAAATGAGAGAATTGAAGGGGTATTTATAGGCTAAATTGAATTCTCTAGAGAATTCAACGGTTGGGATTGATCCAACAAAGATCAAGATGAAGAGCTATGGTGAGTTGAGGACTCACAAGCCCTCACATCTTGACATGTGGAAGGTGAGATGTCTTAGGGTGGAGTGATGTGGAAATGAGGTGGAAGAGAAGGACAAGAGGTGGAAGGGAAGTACATGAGGTGGATGAAGGACAAGTACCTTTGAGGTACCTTGGGGGATGAGAAGATTTCCTCAAAAAGGAACTTCTTGTCCCCAAATGAGGATGAAAGAGACTTTTGAGGAATTTTAGAATTCCTCAAAAATCTCCATGGGAAAAGGAGAAGTGTGTGGGAAAAATAAATGTAAATTAAAAATTTACATTCAATGGAGGGTTCATTGGATAAAAGGAGGTCTCCAAAAAGCTGGAGATTTGTCACATGTGGGAGATGTGACAAGTCCAAGGTTCTAGAAGCCTTGGGCACATGTAAAATGACATGTCACATTTGCATGGGGGATGAGGAAGACCTTGGGAAGGTAAAAGTGAATTAAAAATTCACATGGGGAAGAGGGGAACCTTGGTTAAATAAATGTGAATTAAAAATTCACATGGGGAAGAGAGTCCAGGCTAAAAATGGTAAGTGGGAAGGTTGACCAGAAAAGGTAAGCCAAATGTGGGTAATGATTCTGATTAAGGTTGTGCAAACACAAGATTAGGATAATTAATGAGAAATTAGAGGCAAGTGGGAGATTATGGAGGATGTGACACTTAATCTTGATTAAGTGGTGCACATCCTAATCACAAATTAATTAATTTAATCTGGCTTAAAAGAGGGTTATGGAGAATGTGACAAGGAGAGAGAAAAGAGGAATTAAAAATTGATTTTAATCCAAATGGGTTAAATGACTAAATTAAACAAATTGTCTTATTTATTTAATTTAGAGAGGAAAAGGAATAAGGTAAAGTATTTAATTTATTTAATTATATACTTTAGGAACCTTAGGCAGAAAATGAAATAATGATTAAATAAATTATTTAATCACTATCAATGAAATAGATGAATAGAGTAGATGATTTTGATGATATGGAAGTGATCAAATTTGGATGCCTATAGTTATTACATATAAATAGGGATGAAATTTCGATCCAATTTTTTTATACTAGTGCCAATTCCAATTTTTAGGCCCATTATGAGGTTCTAGGTTGTGAATGTCTTAATATAATTATATAGCAACATGTCGCACAAACTTGTGTTAACTTTGGATAATTTCCTAATAATTTTGCCTCTTCATTTACTCTCTTACACACATTTCTATAAATGTCACTTATCTTTAGCATCTAATGTTGAGCATCTACTAGCACTATATGCATCATTTTGAGGGGAGACTACATGGTTTCTATCTTATCTTAGTTTTGGGGGGAGCATTTCCTCACATGGAATTCTTTCATTCTCACCTTTTAGGGGGTCACATATACCTTTATTTTATCTCCTCCCAGGGGAACAATTATTGTACATTGTGTTAGAAGTAGTCATTAGGGGTCATGATGAATCCCCCTTCTATCTTCTATCTTATTCACTTGTATATTTTTATTGTTTCATTTCTCTTTTGGAGAGGGGTTTTAATCCTAAATTTTTTTCTCCTTTTAAATTTGTACATGGGTACCTCAAATGGCCTAGTAGTTGGTGTAAGTGTGAATAAGTGAATAAGCACAAAAGATACTTCTTAATACAACATTATATCAATAGACAACTTAAATGAATCAATTAAAAGGAATTATCTATCAAAAGTGTCATATTGCTCTCTATCTCCAAAGATTTATTAAATCTTGATTGCTCTCAGATTGTTTAAGCAAATAAGACTGTTAAAATAACAATTCAAAGAACGAGATGATGCTAATGCAATACCAAATGATAAACAATGTAAACTAGCATATATGAAACATATAATTGTAGCTACAGGAGGCAACCATGGTTAAAAACCTGATTGCTTGATGCTTGATGTGTGAATGCTTGATGTTTGATGCTTGATGCTTGATGCTTGAATGCTTGATGCTTGAATTCCTCCAGAGTAAGAGTGCAAAAGTCAGATTATCTCGATCCTTTTCTTGGTTTAATGAGGCTGTATTTATAGATTTCCTAGTTGTAGAAATGCACAGGGAGAGATTTGAGAGGCTTGGATTCAATCTGGAGGATTGAATGGTGAAAGATGGAGGAGATTGAGAGAAAAATGGAGATTGTCCCTACCCATGAAAACACCAGGCAAGAGAAGAGGAAAGATTAATGGAGGAGGATTGGGAGAAGATTTTGGAACTTGTCTCCAATTTGGCTCCAAAACTTCCCGTGAAGTTTCAAAGCATTAATTGTGACATATTTTAGACATAGTTTAGACATAGGATATCTAATTTATTTTTGAGAGAATATAGATGGAATATTCCTTGTGCTTTAATTCAAATATTTTGATTTATTTAAATTAGCAAAAGAGGGATAAATAATTTAATAAAAAGAACTATAGGATAGTTGTATATTAAATTAAACAGAGGAAAATGGCAATTAATCAATAAAGTGTTTAATCTTTATTTAATTAATTTGAAATCGATGTGATAGATTGAAATAGGGATTTGATAATTAAATTGAACAAAGTATTTAATTTTGTTTATTTAATTAAGATGAATTTAAATGTGAACTATATAAATAAATATTTCTATTTATTCAAATAGTAGAGGAAATTAGGATAATTAATCAAATAATTCGTATTTAATTAATAGGAATTCTCCAGACCAATTTTAGGTTTCTACATTTTGCCCCTCTTCGAAGTGATGTGTTTACACATTACTTCGAAGAAAATTTCGCTGCTACTGCCAGGATTGATGATATAAAAAAATAATTATGTGTGCCTCAGACATGCCCTAGATTTTTATTTTCAGATGATTTGATGATAATATGCCCCCTCAAGAGATAAATTAATGATTTGATGATTTTTAGAATTTTTTCAAAAATTTATGATTTTCTGATGTTTTTATGATGTTTTGATAATGAAATAATTTATCTCCTAACAAATAATGAAGAAATCTAGCCCACAGATGAGTTCCTAATTAATTTCCTAGATAAAATTAATTAAAAGATAATAAAAACCCACTAAAATACCTTTCCAAAAATTATATATAGTCTAAAAGGTCATTTTCCAATTCATTTTCACTATTTGATTTCAAAAACCTTTTGTGATAGAGACTTTTCTGCCAGCTGGAGCAAGATGCCTATCCCCTACCACACTCACTGATTCGAGTGTGTTCGATGTCACCGATGACCGGTCGCATATGGACCTCCAGTATGTACCCCTTGACCTCCTCGTAATTTGCGCACTTTTATTTTTTATGCATTTGTTTCTTTAGGCGTGTTTTAGGTTGTTTTAGTGCTTTCAAGCCACGTTGTAGTGCTTACACTCCGGTGTAGCGCTTCCAGTAGGTAGTTTAGCGCTTGCATTAAAAACTCTAGCGCTTCCATAGGGTAATGTAGCGCTTTCAGTGATTTAGCACTTAGGAGTTAAGAATTAGCGCTTTGACATCGGATTTTAGTGCTTTGAGACTTTCAATGCTTTGATTCGGTGGATTAGCTCTTTCAGGGTCTGTTCTAGCGCTTCTGGTAAAGTGGTGCATTGACGGACTGTTGTAGCGCTTTGATGTGGAAAAGTAGTGCTTCAGGAATTTTAGCACTTCAGAAGCCTGTTTTGGCGCTTTGGAGTGCTGAAATAGCACTTTTAAGATTTAGCGCATTGGGTCCCTGATTTAGCACTAATAGCTAATAAAGTAGCGCTTTTGGGATTTAGCGCTTTGGAAGCCTGTTTTAGCGCTTCTTGTCAGAATTGAAGATTTTGACTTTGTGAACCTTGATTTCGTCAATTCCGATCATGTCCATTCTTCTGATTGGTATGATTGATAATCCAAATTCTTGATGTTGGATTTGGATGATGTAAATAAAACTAACTCTCATGATAGGCGAGAATAAATCTTATTCTTGATGATCCTCATGATAGGCGAGGAAATGATTCAATATCTAATAAATCTCATGATAGGTGAGATCTAGATAATGTTTTGATGAACCTCATGATAGGTGAGGTTTGTTGATGTTTTGAGAACCTCATGATAGGTGGGGTTTGATGTTCACCTATGAATTTTGATCAAAAATTCATACCAATTTGTGATAGACTTGATAGTAGAATGACTTTTAATTTCTTGACATAGTTCACTGATTTGTGGATTTTTCGTTATGATGATAGGAGGATTTGGGTACTCTCCAGATGCGAGAGAGGTTTCCACAAATGACAGACTTGATACCTCATCTGACACCAGATGAGCTTCAGGTGATAGGTCGATGCGTCCTTACTAGCTTGCTTGATATGCCCTAGATTAGGATTAATTGGGGTCTATTGACTGCATTGGCTAGGAGGTGGCATAGTGACCACAACACCTTTCACCTACCTACTGGCGAGATGATGGTCACACCTAAGGATGTGTGGTGTATTTTGCGTATTTCGTTTATGGGTGAGATCGCCATATATGATTCCAATGGGACCAGTGGTAGAGATGCTCTTTGTAGAGTGTTTCAACATCAGGACATTGCGGGTCCGAGCATTTGGTGGAATAGGATCACTGACTCTTATGCGACACTACCAGCAATGCTTGCTAGATTCATTGGAGGTTTCCTTTGCCCTGATTGTAGGTCAAAGAGATTTCTCGTTGGTTGGGGCAAGACATTGGAGAGCATGATGGTACATGGTACCAGATATACATGGGGGATGTGCATGCTGGCACATCTTTATCATGATCTACACTCGGTTGTGTACCTTGGAGCTAGGAGCTTATCAGTAGGGATGACCCTATTACAGGTGTGGGCATGGGATCATTTTGCTATTGCTCGGCCATTTTCAGTTGCAGATAAACCAGCCGACAGACCTTACATTTTTTGATACAGCGGTCGGTTTACACAGGCCCGTATGGGAAAATTAGAGCACTGGAGGCAGGTTTTTGATGATACAGAGATAGTTACCTAGCACCCATACCTTGATTGTGAGCAGTGGGATGAGGATGATGCAGTGTTGGGGTTCCTTTGTGATTCCATGTATCTCATCGGTCGTACACCATTTGTTCTAGAGAGATTTTTGTTGTACTGAGTGTATAGGCAGTACGACATTATGCAGTGTATACCACAAGGGTAGCTCATTATGCCAGACGACGGATGGATATTCTTGATTGGGGGCCCCGTTTATCATATGATGTTGTAGTAGAGGGATACAAGGCACTACAGCCATCAGCCTGGGATATGCGGAGGGATATTGCAGAGGCATTGGTTACCGAGGAGTATGCCACATTCCTAGCCTTGGTTCCACATCCTCGTATCACCATTCCGGATGAGCCGACACCTTTACCTATAGAGGAGGATGCAGCAGAGGGTTCTGCAGATAGTGGGGGTGGAGATGATTCTCCATCAGGTAGTAGCTCAGAGAGCAGTTACAGTGATGATAGTGATGGCAGCAATGGAGGAGACAAAGGGGCAGGGCCAGCCATCAATAGTGCTCCATCATCTAGCAGGCCTCGCAAGAGGCAAGCAGTGATAGTGCTAGCAGTAGGGCAGTAGAGACAGATAGCTAGGCTCTAGGCACAGGTCTAGACTTTGCAGGGGCAGTTGGTACAGGCTCAGGGTATGCTTGTGTATACCTAGACTTAGATGCAGGCATAGGCTCAGGCTCATGCCTAGGCCTTAGCACAGGTACAGGGACAGTTAGCCGCCATGCAGATGCAGGTTGATACCTTGACAGCTAAGTGAGACAATGCTTAGTAGATTGTCAAGAGGGCATAGGAGACAGTGGAGACTCTCTAGAGATTGGTCGATGGCACCTCCATAGGAGATTACATGAGAGAGGTTCTGCGGGTTGGCCGAGAGGTAGATTTCTATAGAGGCAGATACCATGATGTAGTGCCTCCTGAGCATAGGGTCAGTTATGCCTCATCAAGATTTGGGCGGACACACACACGGACAATGAGTGAGGGGGTGACATAGCCTCCACGTAGAGATCCTAGAGATCCTAGTCCCTCTGGGGTGGTGGTACTAGTCCTGTTGGGCCCGCACACTCTGGTAGTAGTAGATCGTAGATGCTATTGTGATCCTTTATGATGTATATTACGATATAGCTCATTGTTGATGATGTATTTTTACACCAGACTTCATTGTATACTTGACACTTGATGATATAAATGAGATGTAGTTGATGTGATATGATGATGGTTTATGATTTCCATGTGATGGATGCATTTATTGTGTGATGTATGTGATGATTTTATTTCAAATGTGATGATGCAATGATTCTTTGATAAATGTATGTATAGAATAGATGATATATGGATGTATGATGTGATGTGATAATGATAACAAAAAAAGATGTTTCTATAATGATAATGTGATAAAAATGTGATAATATGTATGGATGGATGGATAAATGCTTTTTTAATTTTATGTAATGATCTTATGATGAATGATCTTTGATGGGTGTAATGATAATAATGACGTGATTTTATTTTTTAAATGTATGGATGGTAAATGATGTATGCATATGATGTTGGATAGATGATAATGTAATGAATGTTTTTACGGTAAAATGAAGATAATGTACCCATGGTACCATTTAATTCATAGTTTATTTGATGTATGAATGATGAAATGATCATACTAAATGATATGATGATGACTCCTACATGTTTTTGATGATTTTTGGATTTTATGTCAAGTATACGTAGTTTTATTCGTAGATTAGATAATCATTGATTGGAATCCTTTATGCAACAAATACTCTGCAGATAATGAATATGATGAATGTGATCTAATTTTAACATGCAACTATATGCAAAATGATTGTCATTTTAATGGTATCTTTGTGCCTTTTTTTCATCATAGAGCTTTATTGGATGTTGAAAGTGAATACAAGCATCAATGGTATTTGTTAGACCAAATGATGACCTAAGTACTTCTTTCGTGATTTTTTAATGTTGCAATCGAACACAAGCATCTAGGTATGATTTAACCGAGATGACTTGAGCATTCATTGCGTAAACAGGCAGTGATTAATCATTTCAATGTGTGAATTTGGGGATACATTTGTATAGCACATCCCCCAACAATTCATACATTTATATGATTAACTTACAGACAACAAATAATAAAATATCATTCTTTATCCTTGTTCCTCTAGTTTAATACATCATTGAGTTACTCCAAAGAAATGATAATCAAAAGTATAATTTATCCATTGTTTACTTAGAGTGTTCCATTCATTATTCAGATTTTAGATCATCAATCCTGATTTTGAAATGTTTTTGGGATTTTGAGATTTTTGACAAAAGATCTAACCTAGTAACCTATCTTAGGGGTCTTGGGGGCTGATCAAAGATTAGCCTTGCCTACGTTACACACACAGAGACCACGTAGTTTGACTAACACAGACCTATGTTTTTATTTTTTGGATGTTGCTTTTTCAGACTTACCTTTTTGACATGTTTTTGGATTTTTTGATACGATACGGATGATTGATGCTTTTCTGATGATGATTTATATTGCGCTATGATCTTTTTTTTCGGTTTTTCTACTATATTGTTGTTTTTCCCTTTGGTGAAATTGATACGTTTGTATTTCCCCTAATGATATCCAGATGTTGCCTCCAAGCTTTGGAGTGATACTTGACTATTTGAAAATGATTTCGATATGGATGCAAAGATGGCAAGACAACTGACATGATATGAAATGGTATGACTGCTAGACTACTGATCCTGATTTATATCCAAATAGATGGGAAAGCTGATCTTAGAATCACATACGATGCCTGTTTCCAGGTTTTCACCATATGCTTTGATTACACCCTTTGTGTTTTTGTATTTTCTCATTTTTTAATTTTTTTTGTATTTTCTTTTTTTTTTTGTATTTTTGTGTTGCCAAGATGCCTGCTTGCTAGGTTTTCATCAAGGAAACCGTTTTCAGAAGTTTAACCTGTGCATTAGGAGATTCAAGCATAGAATTTTCAGAGATGAATACTGTTGATAGGTTCATCGAACAAATCCCCTTCTAATCCATATACTGATGTGACGACAAAAGGACCAAGCCAGTTAGGCTCAAATTTTACCTTATTTTCTCTGTCTTGCTGATTCCTAGGGTTTTCTTTTAGTACCAAGTCACCAACCTGAAAGACCCTCGATTTTACCCTGTGGTTGTAACTTCTTGACATCCTTTGTTGATAAGTTGTTAGATGATTAACAGCTTGTTGACGACGTTGATCCAGCAATTCCAGTTCCTATAGTCTAGATACCCTATAGTTTTCATTTAAATGATACCTCTGAGTGATACATGAAGGGATGGAATTCAACTTCAATAGGCAATATGGCTTATGATCCATATACCAAAGAAAATGGTGTAGCTCCTGTTGGTGTTCTGATGCTTGTTCTATAGGCCCATAGTGCAGGGTTGAGTTGAACATGCCAATCACGTCCAACATCATTAACCATCTTTTTGAGAATTTTGAGTATGGTTTTGTTTGAGGCCTCTGCTTGGCCATTCCCTTAAGGATAGTACAGTGTTGAAAAATGATGTTGGATGTGGAACTTATCACATAGCTCTTGGACATCTTGATTCTTGAAAGGTCGTCCATTATCTGTGATTATAGATTGAGGGATTCCATAGCAACAGATGATGTAGTTCAAGATGAAAGAGGAAATCTGCTTCCCAGTGATGGTAGTAAGAGGTACTACCTCTATCCATTTTGTGAAATACTCTATAGCTGTAATAATGAACTTGTGTCCATTAGATGAAGATGGATTTATTTTTCCTACCAGATCTAGGCCCCATTGACAAAAAGGCCATGTTGATGTGAAGGGATGCAGTTCTTGTGCTGGTGCATGAACCAGATTGATGTGAACCTGACATTTTTGACATTTCTTGACAAACTGATATGATTCTTTCTCCATGCATGGCCAATAATATCCCAAACGGAGGAGTTTCTTAGCTAGAGTTATCCCACTCGAATGAGTACCACAAATACCCTCATGAACTTCTCGTAGGGCCATTTCAAATTCGTTGCATTCTAGACATTAGAGTAGGGTACCATCAAGACCTCGACGATAAAGGACATCTATGATTAAAGTATGTCGGGCAGATTGACGAATAAAGTTTCATTTTTTGTTCCTGGAAAGATTGGGAGGAAGAATATCATCTTTTAGGTAAGCATAGGTTTTTTCATATATGGAGGTTTCAGTGGTTTCTAGATGGCATATGGTAGTGGATTCTAATTTATAATGTGAAGGACATGATACTTGTTCTACCATAAACTCATAACAAACATGATTCTCAGGAAATTGTAGTAATAAAGCAATTGTAGCCATAGCATCTGCAACTTTGTTCTCTGCCCTTGGAATTTGATCAAACTTGATACTGACAAAGGACTGTTTCAGATTATCTATTTGCTACTTGTAGGGCATCAATTTTTCATCTTTTGTTTGATACTCGTCATTTACTTGATAAATAACCAGTTGAGAGTCCCCATATATCTATAAATCCGTGATTTTCCAATGAATTGCTATTTTGACCCCAATAATCAATGCTTCATATTCTGCCACATTATTTGTACACTGAAACATGAGTCTATATGATTTTAGAATCATGTGTCCTTGGGGAGAGATGAACAAGATCCCTGCTCCTGATCCTCGTTGTGTATATGATCCATCAAAATATAGTATCCATTGTTGGGGCATTACTGTCATAATGTCTGCATCTAGAAATTCCATTGTCATTCAGCGATCATCTGGTAGAGGAGCTTCAACTAGCTATTCAGTGATTACTTGTCCCTTGATTGCCTTTCTCTCAACATATTGAATGTCGAATTCACTTAGGAGCATAACCCATTTCGCCATTCTACCTGTTAAGGCAACTTTACTTAGTAGATACTTCAAAGGGTCGATCTTTGCAATTAACTTGATTGTATGAGTCAGCATGTAGTGTCTCAGCTGTTGAGTAGCAAACACCACTGCTAAGTAGGAATTTTCTATGAATGTATAGTTTATTTCATAGCCATTTAAAGTTCTACTGATGTAGTAGATGGTGTGCTCTTTCCCTTCATAGTCCTCTTGTGCTAATAGTGCCCCCAAAGACATATCTATCGTGGTAATGTACAAAATGAGAGGCCTTCCTTCTATTGGTGGCATGAGAATGGGTGGTGACATTAGATATTGCTTGATTTGATTGAATGTTGCTTCACACCCCTCATCCCAATTGAAAAATATATTCTTATGCAATAGATGATTAAAAGGATGACTTTTGTCTGCCAGCTGGGAGATGAATCTTCTGATTGATGGAAGTCGTCCTTGTAGTGATCTGAGTTGACTGATATTTTTAGGAGGTGGGATTTCCATTATTGCCTTGACTTTTGCTAGATCCACCTCAATGCCCTTTTCTGAAACAATGTATCCTAGTAGTTTTACTGATGTGACCCCGAAGACACAATTCTTTGGGTTTAACCTGACATTGAATTTCTCCATCCGTGTGAAGATTTTGTCTAGGATATGCAGATGTCCTTCCCTTGTAATAGATTTTTCCAAGATGTCATCCACATAATCCTCCATGAAAGTGTGCATCATATCATGGAAGATTATCGTCATTGCTCTTTGATAAGTGGCTCCTGCATTCTTTAGACCAAATGGCATGACGTTCTAATAGAAGGTTCCCCATGGACATGTAAAAGCTGTCTTTTCTTGATCTTCTAGAGCTATTCTTATTTGATTGTACCTAGAGAAGCCGTCCATGATTGATAACATGGCATGCCCTGTCGTCAAGTCCATGAAGATGTCTATATTTGGTAGTGGAAAATCATCCTTCGGGCATGCTTTATTGAGGTCCCTAAAATCCGTGTAGATTCTGATGTTGTTGTCTTGCTTTGAAACAAGTACTATGTTCGATATCCACTCAGCATAGTCTATAGACCTTATGAATTTAGCATCCAACAATTTCTTTAGCTCTATCTTTACCATCAATGCGATGTGAGGATGCATTTTTCTTAATTTTTGTTTAACAGGCTTGATTCTTGTTGGCAAAGACAAATGATGCATAGGTAGATTTGGATCTAAGCCTGGCATATCAGAATATGACCAAGCGAAGTTGATGCTTCTTTCTTTAAATAAATTGATAAATTTCGGCCTCTCTTGATCAGTCATTGATTTGGCTAGATGTAGAAATTTTGCCTTTTCTTCTATGCCAATGTCCACCGATTGTGTAGGTTCGACCAGAACTGATGATCGCTCTTGATAATGTTCTGGGAGAGTGTCAAATCTTCCATCCTTTAGTGCCTCAGAAAGGTTTTCACCATTGGATGCGTTCTTTATTTTTACTTTTTCCAAATCTAATGCTGCCATAGAATGGTTTTCACCATTAGATCTATTTTCCCTGTTTTAAATTTTGCAACTGGAAGATTTGACACCCTCCTGCTGAGTCATATTGTTATGACTATTATACATAGAATTTGTATCAGGTTCAGTATGACATAGGAAATGCACGATGGCATCATCATTTGCAAATTTTGGTATAGTCAAAGGTTCGATAGGTTCCCAATCAATAAGTTCTGGATGGATTAATGGCATGATATCATCGGATTGATTTAGGTCAGTGGAAGTAAGGTTGAGGACAGCAATATCATCATAATTGTCATTTGGGATATCGAGATCCATGATGGTACCCTCTTTGAACTCATCTAGTTCACTCAAATTCTATTCATCCTCACTAGATTCATCGATATTCAGTGGTCCCGTGACAAATGGTTTAGACCTAGAGCCTTGGCCCTCCTCATGTGTAGGTGCATAATTTTGAATCACATTGACTGGAATATCAACGAAAAGTAGATCAAAAGGTAATGCCCACTCATATTCATTTGAGTCTATTTCAAAACCATCTCTAAAGTGAAGGATATTTTCTACAGCCGTCTTTGTTAGCTCTTGCTTCTCTTCTTCAGAGTATCCTAGTCCTGGTTTCTCATTTGTGTGGAGAGTGAGAGGTGTGATAGGTTCTGTGATTCCCTCCTTTCTTAATCCCACAGGTCCTTGTCCTTCATAACCCATCTTTTCAAGAATAGCCTTTCCTTTTCCATACTTGTCTATGTTGATGTTAACATTTTTGATACCGATCTCTGATGTTGATGGTTCTTCATCCTTGTATAGCCAATCCAGGATTGCTTTGTCATCCGTTTCTTCTGATGTAGTTCCAGATTTTGCAAATGTTTATTGAAGAACCATGCTAGGTAAATATGTTGTAGGTTTGATCATTGATGGTTGACCATATGTCCTAGGAGATGGCATTAACTGTGATAAGTTAAGCAATTGCTCCATTGAGTACTGTCCCATTCCTTTATCTATCAACTGAACTTGCTTTTGAAATTTGTTTGATAGAGAAGTTTGTGGATCCGGATTGTTTGTTTCAACATGACTTGTTTCTTTTTCTTTACCTTTCTTTTCCACTCACTTGGTAGTGATACTCGAATGTTGTTCTTCCTTGGATGATTTTGAACTTGAAGCTTCCCTGTTGTGAAGGACAAAGGTGTCTTGAGATATTCTCAATGTGTCACAATGTTGTGGATGATTATAATCAGCAGCTATAGTCACCTCTTGTCCGTTTACTGGAAACTTTAGGCATTCATGGTATGTAGAAGGTACAGTCTACATTTCATGAATCCAGGGTCGTCCTAAGAGAATGTTGTATGTCAACTCTCTTTCCAATACTTGACATGCTATGTGCTTCATCATGGGTCCCACTTGAATGGGTAATACAATTAAACCTTTGGAAGATCTTTCTTCCTCATCATATGCTTTGATGGTCATTTTCCTTCGAGCATCAATAGTGTTGTCGGAATATCCTAGTGCACAGATTAATTTGAGGGTGCAAATGTTAAGACCAGCCCCCCCATCTATTAGAACTCTCTTAATGTGATGATTATGGATAAATACTTCAATATGCAAAGCAGTATTATGCGGATGGTTTAATGAGACATCATCCTATTCCGAGAATGAAAGACAATGCAGGGTAGTCAAATGTCCCACCATAGCTTGGAATTGACAAACATCCAGATTCTTTGGTACGGTTGTAGCAACCAATGCTTGTTCGAGAACTTCCTTATGTGATGGTGACAATTTAAGGAGTTCCGTATCGATATTTGTGCGGGGATGTTTTGCAATTGATCGACAATATTATAATGAGATTGAGGTAGAACTGCACGTTGAGATCCAAATCCTCTTACTACTACCTTGGCTTGCCCCCTAGTCATGACGTTTGCCGGTTGATGTTCTTGATTCTCTCGGGGGATGTTTTGCAATTGATTGATAACATTATAATGTGATGGAGGTGGAACTGCATGTGTGGAGCAAATTCCCTTTAACATTACCTTGGATTGTCCCTTAGTTATCACATTGGCTAGTTGATGTTCTTGATTTTCTCTGATTTTTAAGATATTGATTTGATTATCAGAGTTTTGCACGATTGGGAGTAAATCCAAAGAGGTAATGTTGTTGGTTTCATTTTCATAAATGTTATCACTAATTGTGTGATCATTTTTTACTTCAGATAGACAAAGGATTGTTTTTTCATAGACATGATTGACATTCTTTCCTTTGTTGTTTGAAGAAGATGATGCTCCTTTGTCATAATTTGGCAAAGGATCTTTGAATGTGGAATGATCGTTATTATTTTGAGGTTCCTCCACATACACTTTGTTGTTGTCAACCAAATCTTGTACTGCATGTTTTAACTACATACAGTCATTGGTTTTGTGACCCTTGTTATTATGAAAGTTGCAATAATCAGCGTCATTCCACCATGATGGTTTGAATTTTGGATCCCAGAATCTAGCTTCCCGTGCAGTGAGAAGGCCTCTGGTAACTAATTCTTTCATTGTTGATTCCATTGTTTGACCCAAAGGTGTGAACCTTCGCCAATTTGACGGTTTTTGATATGATTATGTTTTTATGATCTCATTGCTTTGTATGGTATTCAACTTGAAATTTTTCTCGTTGTTTGGATTCTTTGATGTGGATGTGGTCAAGTTGAAAACCGGTTTGACATTTTGGGGATCATTTGTTGTCTCATTTGTGTTTTGATTCTTTTGCCAAAATTTTGGCTTCTCACCACTTGAGTATTGTTTGGAGGACTTACTTGTATTGTTTGTTTTATCATTGAAATGCTTGATAACTCCTCTCTTGACTAACGCCTCTTTGATTTTAAGACCATTTTCTATCACTTTCTCGAATGTTGGAGGACATTTTAGTTCTAGTCTATAACTCATTTCTTCTATCAAGTTTTCAATGAACAACTCCATCTTTTCTTCTTCAGGAATGGATCTAGGATATCTAGCAAACAAGCATCGCCATATTTGGAGAAAATACAAGAACGTTTCTCCTTTGTTTTGTTTTAGATTGTAAAGATCTTTGATTGTAACATCGTGTTGGATGTTGAATGAGTACTGAGATATAAATCTGTTGACGAGTTCCTCAAAAGTTCTAATACCTGGTTTTAATTTCGAAAACCACTCCATGCATGATCCTCCCAAACTTCTTGGGAATAATCTCATTAAATAAGTTTCCTCTTGGGAAAACTCAAGACTCATTGTTTTAAATTCTCTAATATGATCTATTGGATTTGTTCTTCCATTATACTTATTGTATTTTTGGATCTCACAATGTCTAGGAAAAGGTATCAAGCCGACCGTTGCATTGAAAGGATAAGGACAAATGTCCTGTATCACATATCTCTTAGTAGTCCCTTTCGTCATATCTTGTATTTGTTGTTGTAACATTTGCATCTGTCATGTTAAAGCAACAATTGGATCTATCATTTGTGTAGGTTGTAGTATCTTAGTCTCATTCGTTCTAGGTGCTTCTTTCAAACGGTTTACATCAAAGTCTTTTGGAAGTTTAGCCCCTGATTCAGCAAACATTAAAAGATATTTTTCCATGTCTTGTTCCAAAATCTTTTCCATAAATATATGGAACTTGGGATCTTGTTGGGCTGCTTGGATATCCTCTGGAGTTATTTCATTTTTATCGTTTCGGTTTAGATTGTTCCAAAGATTTTCCTCTGTCATTGCTTGGGATTTTAAAATTTCTTGTTCTAAGAGTCTCTATTTTTGGGACCTAGTGAGGATTGGCATACAAATTTTAACCCTTTCTTCTTAAATGTTGATCTTATTTGCTAGAAAATGTCAATTTTAAATATTTAAACAAAGTCAAATAAGATGACTGATCTTATTGATGAGACAATGCTAAAAATTTGATTACTGTACTTGGTTTCATGATGAAGGATTATAGTATCCTGATAATGCAACTTCAGTGTAGTAATTTATTTTGTATTTGATTTTGACACTTGTGTTTTGAAAGATCTTGTTTCAGTTGATAAGATTGGAAATTTGTATAAACCTTTCCGATTTCGATTTCTAGACAATGATTCTGATGAAAAGAAAATTTGTTTTCCAGTAAAGAAGTAGATAAAAGACAGACAAACTAACTGGTATGATTTTTGAACTCTTTGCTTTAGAAGCGCTAAAATAGAGTACAGAAGTGCTATTTCACAGAAACATTGGAACAGAGTCCTGAACCGTTGAAACAGGTGACCGAAGCGCTACTTTGAAAGAAGTGTTGAAATAGTGCATGAAAGCACTGCAAAAATTGATGGAAGCGCTACTTTGACAGAAGCACTGAAACAATGCCCGAAAGCGTTGGAAAATATGATGAAAGCGTTGTTTGATAGAAGAGATAAAATATCGACTGTAAGCACCGAAATAGGGCCCAAAAGCGCTATTTCTCCAACGCACTAAAACAATGACCAGAAGCGCTGAAACAGGTTTTCCAGAACGCTGAAAACATGACTTTTATGACTTGCTATTGTAAAATCTGATCTAGTCATGTGGCATACTATATCAGAGATTGTAGAAGATAAGAAGGATGTATGCGCTGACTATGGTTGTGATACTGAGTGAGAGCTCTTCTTTGAAAGAAGGCTCGTGAATAGATCGGTTCTAACGCGTAGTCTAATGTGTGACCCCTAGCAAAATTGTGATATCTGTGGATGAATGTTCTATGTTGTAAAAGGAGTTTCCGATTTTGATATAAAAAATGTTGTTTTCTCAATTTGTTTCTATAACCAAGAGGTTTCTGGGGTTTTGTGACTTTGATTTTTCTTTTGAGAAACGTGGTGGACTTCCACTTTCGAAGCATGGGGTTTTCTGATCTAACTTGACTTTGTTGTTTTCAGGATGATCTTTAAATCTGATTTTAATGAATTTGTGAAAACACAACAAGCAATTGTGAATAATTGTTTTAACTGAATAGATCGAGTATGTTCAAAAATCACGAATGATTTTTATTGATTTTGACGGGTCATTTTGAAAATTGTACACAAATCAAACAGACTCACACTTAAGGACAAGTAGGTCATCATTATACACACAACCCACATTTTGAATTACATTGACTCACACAACAGTATCACCCCCTAGAGGGCATCCGTGTTTTTGTCATTGCCAGGCACGTACTTAAAGTGACAGAAGTGGATACCGAATCCCTTGAGCAAGCGGTCCTTGGTAATTATATGGTGAGTGTCTTGGGGGCAGATTCTTCCCTCCCCTTGCACTGTGAGTATGACAATGTATGGATACTAACTCGGCGAGATACTACTCTATGGTTTTTAGAAAGGGTTTCCGTGCGGTGCAGCAAATAGATAAACTCCCTCAGGAGACCTCCCAATCTTTAGAACAAATATTTTGGGGATGGTTATCTTGCTGACTACCATCAAGTTGGACTTTCATCAACAACTTGCATTTTTATTATAGTGGGTTGGAAAACCTGGCTTTGGTTGTTCCCACTTAGGTCGTTCCCATAGGCTGAGTACTTTTTCCCACTACGGTAGGCCTGCTAAAGGATTTAATTAAGCGTAAATGACATGAAATAAAAGTGAATCTGGCACTTTGGTCACCCAGTTAAGAGGAGAGCATAAGCCTAATCACCACAAGCACAACATATAAGTTGTCCTATTTTAAAGCCCAAAAGAAATTTTCTAATCTATGTGAAGGTGTTGCTCCACATAAATCATGTTGTTATTTTTAACTTGTACTGTAAAAATGCGGTGACTATCCTAGGATTGATAGATTTGCTTTAAGAAAAACAAGAAAGTGACTATCCTGGGATTGATATATTTTAGAAACTTTGAAGTGACTATCCTAGATTTGATCAATTTTAGAAAAATTTGAAGTGGCTATCCTAGATTGATCAATTTTAGAAAACTTTGAAGTGGCTATCCTAGATTGATCAATTTTAGTCCAACTGTGAAATTAAAAAAAAAATAGAATGTGACCATGGATGCGTCGGATCTAGATTGATTTTTACAAAAGCGTTGGAATATTGCACCGAAGTGCTAAGACAGTTACCTGATGCACTAAAACCCGAAAGTGCCAAAACAAGACACCGAAGCGCCGAAGTTTTCCATGGAAGCGCTAAATTACCCGATGCGCTAAAATGGTGACTGGAAGTGCCAAAGTTGAAAGCGTTGAAACAGTGACCAGAAGTGCTAAAACTTTTAATGGAAGCACTACAAGAAAAACACGCCGAGAACCTGCATGATACTTTCCATAAAATTTGTAAAATTGGGAAAAATTGGGGTTAATGCCCCACGGTGGGTGCCAAATTGTAAGTGTGAATAAGTGAATAAGCACAAAAGACACTTCTTAATACGACATTATATCAATAGACAAGTTAAATGAATCAATTCAAAGGAATTATCTATCAAAAGCGTCATATTGCTCTCTATCTCCAAAGATTTATTAAATCCTGATTGCTCTCAGATTGTTTAAGTAAATAAGACTGTTAAAATGACAATTCAAAGAATGAGATGATGCTAATGCAATACCAAATGATAAACAATGTAAACTAGCATATATGAAATAGATAATTGTAGCTACAGGAGGCAACCATGGTTAAAAACCTGATTGCTTGATGCTTGATGTGTGAATGCTTGATGCTTGATGCTTGATGCTTGATGCTTAATGTTTGAATGCTTGATGCTTGAATTCCTGCGGAGTAAGAGTGCAAAAGTTAGATTATCTGAATCCTTTTCTTGGTTCAATGAGGCTGTATTTATAGATTTCTTGGCTGTAGAAATGCACAGGGAAAGCTTTGAGAGGCTTGGATTCAATCTAGAGGAGTGAATGGTGAAAGATGGAGGAGATTGAGAGAAAAATGGAGATTGTCCCTACCCATGAAAACACCAGGCAAGAGAAGAGGAAAGATTAATGGAGGAGGATTGAGAGAAGATTTTGGATTTTGTCTCCAATTTGTCTCCAAAACTTCCCGTGAAGTTTCAAAGCATTAATTGTGACATATTTTAGACATGGTTTAGACATAGGATATCTAATTCATTTTTGAGAGAATATAGATGGAATATTCCTTGTGCTTTAATTCAAATATTTTGATTTATTTAAATTAGCAAAAGAGGGATAAATAATTTAATAAAACGAACTATAGGAAAGTTGTTTATTAAATTAAACAGAGGAAAATGGCAATTAATCAATAAAGTGTTTAATCTTTATTTAATTAATTTGAAATCGATGTGATAGATTGAAATAGGGATTTGATAATTAAATTGAACAAATTATTTAATTTTGTTTATTTAATTAAGATGAATTTAAATGTGAACTATATAAATAAATATTTCTATTTATTCAAATAGTAGAGGAAATTAGGATAATTAATCAAATAATTTGTATTTAATTAATAGGAATTCTCCAGACCAATTTTAGGTGTATACATTTGGGACCCATCATAAACTTTGCATACATTACTCCTTAAGTTACACATGAGGGGGGTGTTAGTTTAAATAGGGTCATTACACATTTAGTAAGCATATCACCTTTTCTAGGTTGACACATTCATACTATTTAAGTCTCCACATCTAGGGAATTTTAGCATTTTCAAGCTCACTTCATGTGGTTGAGATACATCTACTCACCTATTGAGACACCTAGTTCATGCACACTTGACACATTCTCAAACACTTGTCACTTGAGATTAGATGTCTTGCACATTTGGAGGGCTAATCAATTGTTAATTACTACCACCCTACCTCCTTTATCTTGCCTATATATTCAAGACTTTCATTGTATATTTTCACACTCTTTGTATCATATGATAAAATCCTATTGTGCATTTATTTTTTCACTAGTGGAAGGTTATTTTATACTTTTAAATCTTGGCATTCTCCAACAATGAAGAAGTCTAGCTCACCATGAATGTTGTGATTAAGTTCCAACTAATAATAGCCTTCACATAAGCTATAGACCATAAATTATATGAATTCACATATATTTTTAACAATGGAAGGTGAGGGTGACTATTCTACCATTAATGTGATGTTTTATTTATATATTTATGGTCCTCATGCCTATTGTAAACCATCCATCTCATAGATTTAATATGATTTATCTTGTCTTAAACTCTAAAATTATGAGCTTCGTAAATTTTTGTAAGTGGTTGGGTGATAAAACCAAGTTTGATATTCCATTTTCATTCAAAGTACTAGTCATTTCTACATTTCCACACAACTACAAGTGCTAAGGAACATATAGGGTTTAAACTTCTACAAGTCCAATCATTGAAACAGCGACACATTTCACAAATCACAAGGTCATAAATTTGTAATTAATGTTTGCAAATAAATGTCTCTGTGGTCATTTATATATCTTTAGTAAAACTTCTATGTGATGAATTTTGATATCATTATAACTTAGGGTTTCTAATTTATATATTTGTTGGCATTGTTATAATAAATATTTGATGATTGATGCAGCATTTGAATTTATTATAGTGTTTATAATAGTCTCTTATTTTATTCCACAAGTTTTTTTATATTTTAGAGATAAATTATTGAGTATTTTTAGTTGTTTGGTATCAAATCTTTCGTGTGTGTTAATGTATAGACTATGTTTTTTAATTTATTTCAATGTGTCATTTCTATTGGTAAACTATGGCTTATAACCCACCAAATTAGGCATTAGTCCCAAAATTTCATGATTGAACATACACTTAAAATAAAATATATATTTATCTTATCTTTTAGGATTAGATTAGTAGTTTGTATGCACCTCATAATTTTTTTATTCATCTATGGAAGCATTTATAACAATCATTGACATATTTTACCCTAAGGAATCATTGTTAGAATTGTGAAACAAGCACAAAACCATGAGCCACATGTTCAAACAACAAAAAAATACACCTTCCATGCAAGAGATTTGGAATTAATATGTGCAATATTCCTCAACAAGAAAAAGCTACAAAAGCAAGAGACTTTCAAGAAAATATGAAAGCTCTAGATAATTACAATGAGGGTTGAGTGCTTATAAGAGAAAAACATTAAATTCCTTTGGTTGCTTAGCTTAACCTAGCTTCCCAAATCAATTATCACTCCCTTTCCTTGTTGAAAGCATTCTTCTATTAGAATTAGACAACTCTTCCTCACAAAATTCCCTCTTTCCACACTCATTAATAACTAACAGAAAATGGTTATAGAGGTGGTGCTAAAGTTGTGAGATGGTAGGATTATCATGTGTTGAGAAGAAGTCAATCACAATTCTCCAACACCTCACCAATATCGACTATTTTTTGGCTAAGTCGATTAAATCATTTACTGCATTCGATTAAGTCAAGTTTTAGATATCGACTCTGGTCAAAAGCCCTAAAGATTTAAATGCATTTCTTTGCTTCCTCCTTGTGTTTTTCCCTTACTAGGTGATGTGTGATTTTCCTTAGAGCCATGTTGATTCAAAGTTTGTATTTCATCATTTTAACTATATCATCATGTATAAGCCAAAGTTTAAATATGTTAAATTAAGTCCTCATCAAATTGACTTCATTTATTAAATCTAAAACAATTTGATTTCTAATGTTAATAACTATATGTATAATATGTGGTCTATACTCCTTTTAAGGAATGTGCTACCAAGTTTATCTTTTAATATAATATATATTTTTATATTTTAACCTATAAAATATATCCGGCCTTTGAAATGTTTCAACCTTCTTTTCATTACTCCATTAGAAATATGTGTGTATCCATACATTATATTCATGTTTCCTCTTTTTAATTATCATATATATATATATATATGTATGTATGTATATATTTGTTTATATATAAGTACTCATATATATGTCCACTAATAACTTTTACACTATTACACACACACACATATATATAGATATATATATTTAAACATATATATTATATTTATATATTCCATCATAATCAAACATGTTTATATTTGATATTCAAACACACAAGCATTCTCATGAAAATGGTAACCCTATTGACTTACATATATATATATATATACATTTCCACATAATAGAAACCCATTCCATCAGATGTATAGCTCTCACTATCATATTCCATAAATGATAATGCATATATATATATATGCATCCACATATACTTATATATGTACACTTCTCTGACAAGCATAAACGTTGATAAGTATATTTGTATATATATATATACAAAAAAAATCGTTATATTGTAAGATGATAGTCAAATAATCCATTCGATATCGAATGATTAAGACCTTGTGACTATATTCACACATATATATACATATAGTTGTTTCCTCGTGTATGTACCTCGGTGAGTATTTCTACTCACATACATGTGCATTTTCCAATGCTCTCATACATAGGTCCATGTATATATATATATATATGCCCATAGATATGCTACATTTTACGTTCTTATGAAATGATGTAAAGGTAACCATTCACAAATCCCAAAGTCTCAACCCAAGCACAATCAACATAATGTCAAAAGGAAGGACTCAAAACTCAAATAGATAAACATCACCCAATACAACATGCATAAGTAACAAGACTCTCAAATGCAAACCCATCAGCTAAGGATGACTTACCTATAACCCACAAATTGACTTAGTTCACTCAATCTAAGGTGATGTGTGTGTATGGTCAGATAGGTTATTTTATTGATTTTATTGATTACCCGACCAAGCCCTTCTCTCAAATGATACTTCTCCTCCCCTTAGAGAATGAACATTTTCCTACAACCACTAACACATGCACTTGGCAGTTAATTTTTCACAATAATAAGCAACATATATAAACATATTCAAAGTTAGAATAACAATAATTCAATAACCATCTATTCTCATTTATGCAACATTTCACCATGAATAACATCATCTGAGATAACATCAAATGAAACAACATCAAATGAGCTAACATTCATATTGATAACAAGGTACACATATCATGAATTCATCTCTAAAATTTACATTACATTCACATTTACCCTATGTAGTAATAGTAAATAGTAACCTCACAATTTGGGGTGTAACACCTTCCATGAAAGAGATCTGCAAACAATATGTGGAATATATTCCTCAACAAGAAAAAGCTACATAAGCATTTGAGACTTTCAAGAAAATATGAAAGCTCCAGATGATTACAATGAGGGTTGAGTTCTTATAAGAGCTAAACCCTAAATGAGAAAGGGATCAGATCATGGCAAGTGTCAACATCACATGAGATGAGACATAATGATCTAATATTAGCTCAACCAATAAAGCATTAAAGCACTCATAAGTTTCACTTAAGTGCACGAGAATAAATTAGATTAATAATCAATTAAAGATTAATTAATTATTAGCTAATGCATGATAACTCTAACAATCATGTTTTTCATACATATATCTTACATTTGTGTAATAATATTTATATCATCCTAAATTAGGTTTTATATGCATTAGGTTCGTATTAAAAAAATTGTATGCATTGTTTGACATGGATATTACCTTAGTTGAAGATGATTTCTATCTCATTTTGGAGTGTTGGACAAGAAAGCAGGGTAATGAGAAAAAATAAGTTGAAATAAAAAATAATACCTCACATATACTCCACTCATGTAGTTTACATATTTTTGCATCCAATTACATAGAATTATTTCTCTTCCAAAACATTAATCACACCATTGGAAAACTCAAATTTATCTCACTGAATCATTCTTGCATTATATTGATGTTTGTATCAAATTTATTACCATGCCCATTTCCATTATCTATGTTCTCATTCAAGTTATAATACATTAATTTAACATCTCTTGATCGAATATATTATCTTAAAAAATTATGCAAAGTTTCAACTTGTTTTGATCTTGTGTGATAAATTGGGGTTGTTTTCTAATGAAATTGAGCTTTGATAGTCACAATGGTAAGTGTTGGTCCTTATCTCTTTTTTCCTATATCTTGAAGAATGCACCTTAACCAAATAGCTTTGTAAATAGAGTTGGACAATTCTTTATACCCAACTTCAATTAAACTTATTTTTTCAAACATTCAAGGCCTACATAAAAGTTGTAAAATGTGCTCCTTATAATTATGTGTATTGACATATAATTCTACCATCATACCTTTGATTTTCAATTGTTGGATAAAAATTCATCTAGTTTTATGTAACTTAGATCTATTAGCTAGCTACAAAATATCTTCAAAATGAGGTATATAATAGATTTGTTAGAATCAATCTATAATAATTTAGTTAAACTATTCATATGCACATATAATAAATATTAAATTTATATTTGTTATTACATATAAACAAGATTGAAATTTTGCGAAGGTTTATTATAATGCCAAAATTTTCATACCAATGTCAATTCTCTTTTTTAGGCCTTTTTTGAGGTCCATAATGTCTTAATATAATTACATAAAAATATGTGGCACACACAAGTGTTTTATTTTTGGCTCCTTCCCTAATACTTGTCCTTTTTCATTTACTCTCCTCCACAAATTTCTATGCATATCACTTATCTCTATCCTACTCACACCAGTTTCTACATATTAACATCATTATTGACACTAGTTCCCATATAATTGATCCTTTCCTCAAAATATACTTTGTCTAATATATATTATTCCATTTACACATGTGTGAGATAAATTGTATTTAATCCAAAGTATCTTATTCAAATATCAAACTTATTGCTATCTAGGTAATGCTATGTAGTGCAAAATAACTTCTTAGGGATCATTAAGGGAAAAATGTGTACATCGTTTGGTATGGAGATCATTATTTATATTTCTTAGTTATTATATGGTTTAATAATTTCTTTTAATTTATTTATAATATAATGAAATACTTTACAGATAAGCAATAGACAATCACTAAAATGATGAATGACATTGTAAGCATTCAATGAGTTGCCTTTGGTTTTTAGTGTTTGTCATAGTTTTAAATAATCAACGAGTTATAAATGACATGTTCAATGTGCTATTTTAGAACAACATACATTACATGGCAAAAATCCTATATAGCAAGGAAAGGGTAAATACTACACTACATCGATGGTGTCTTGTTTTGCACACCATTTTATAGAGAAGAGTTGTCATGTGTATCTTTATAGTCATATAAGCTCATTTTATAGTAAGGACTTATTGAAGTCGGTAGAGATTTATATGGAATCAATTTTAGATATCATGATCATTAGGATCCAAACTAAGGGAGTGACAGTGGTCAACGTTAGGGACCAAAAGGTCTAGCCAATAGATTGGAAACTACAAGAAAAATTAACTATGATTTTTCTCATCTAATTATAGAAACAAGTGTATTGTAGGTATGATGTCAATATTGTACATTAACTATGCTACAAAAATTGTACACTTCTTAGAGTGTTAGATTAACATGACATCAACAGTTACACATGACTACAAATATCACATGATTGCTTGTCATGTCTTCAAACCTTGTTTCAAAATCATTAAGTCATATCTTCATGGATTGACCAAAGGAAAGGATCTTTCCCTACCAAAATCCTCTATGGCGTTTTTTTATATTGCTTGTTTTGAAAATTTAGATTCCAAAAAGTAGGGTGAAGAAGTTGTAGGTGACCAAAATTGTACAAGTTGAATGCATAAACATAGACCAAATTGGTGTAGGTGGATTGATTGTATGGGCACAAAAATGATATTTGTAGTTGTACAATAAATATTCTAGCCTAATAGCAATCATATGACAAGGTCTCATCAGTAGTCATAATGATAAATTCAAAAATACAATGCACCACAAAATACTTGACAACAAACATACAACTAAGTCCCTTAATCCTAAAGGTAAGATATGATGGGACCAATATTTTTATGTGAAATTGAGCTATAAGAAAGGTTTAGGAGATTGCCTCACTTGAAGACATTTTCTATCTCATTTTGGACTATTGGACAAGAAAGTAGGGCAATGAAAAGGCTATAAGTTGAAATGATCCAAAACCTCATGTCTACTCCACTCATGATTTACACATGTTGTATCAAGACTTTAATTACTCCATAAAAACCAAAATATCCCACTTAATTCATTTATAATTTATAGATGTTTGTATTACTTTCATTGACATGCCCAAAACATATTTAAATAATACTATAACTAATTAAAAATACAAAAAATATTCTAACCATTTAAAATAGTTAGTAAATACCTAACACTTAATGCTACCCATTATAATTGAAAATAATCTAATTAAAACTAATAATCACAACTTAAATTTTATTTACTTTCCACAACTTTTATTTTATTTTTAAATTTTAATATGGATGAAATAAATATGTCTCGGTCTATTGTAATCTAACTTCCCCACTTTTTCTTGTGCGTGCATAGACTTTGTCCACCAAAAAAAGAGACTTTGTCAAAAAATTAAAACTGAGATGATTTAAAATTGACGTGAAGTGTACGTATTGAATTTTCGCCAAAGAAAAGTATAACATCAAGACCAAATGAATACACGAATTCTATTCCTTGCCCATACAAGTCAATTTGTCTACCGAATAGTGATAAATTCAAGCAACTATATCATCGCATTTTAATAAATGTCCCACCTATTGTAAACTAATTTCCGCACTTTCCTTGTGCGTGTGAGAACAGCTAATCAATATGTCTCTATCTATTGTAAACTAATAGGAGAACAGCTAGCAAGCGTACACTTCCCGCCAAAAACAAGAGACTTTATCAGCCTGGTCAAGAATACATAGAAATTAAAACTGATGTGATTTAAAATTGCGTAGACTTTGTCCTTGCAGTGGCCAACAGAAACAAAAGACGTTTGACCACTGCACATGCCTTCGTAGCTTTATAATAATCACACATTTCGGAGAACATACACACCATTTACTTGTCTGTGAGTTGAATAGAGATGAAGATCATGGGTTTCGTAGTTTCTCCCCTCCTCCTACTCTTGTTTCTCTCTGCACTGCCTTGTTATTCTTCCAATTCCTCCTCTTCTTCTTCTTCTGAACAAGAACAAGAAGCTCTCCTGGCATTTAAGCATTCCCTCTCCCGTGACCGTCACAATTCCTTGCTTGATTGGTCTCCTCGGCATTCCTTTTGCAACTGGACTGGGATTCTCTGCTATCCTCACCATCAGCACGTGCTTTCTTTGAATCTTACTGGTATGTCTTTACTCAGACCAATCTCTCCTCTCCTTGGCAATCTCTTTTTTCTTAGAGTACTTGCTCTCAAGAATAACAGCTTCCACGGCCAAATTCCTCCCCAACTAGGGAGGCTGTCTTGCCTTAGAATACTTAGATTGTCCGTAAATCAATTGGAAGGCTCCATTCCCGCCACTCTAGCATCTTGCCGCTCTTTGCAAGTTCTCATACTGTCGTATAACCTTTTGAGCAACACCATCCCTTCCCAGCTTGGCCTTCTTTCACAATTAGAAATTCTTTATTTAGGAGAAAATGAATTGACAGGCACAATCCCATCCTTCCTAGGCAACCTATCCTCTTTAACTGACTTGGAGTTGGGAAACAACTTACTCCATGGTAGTATTCCTATTGAATTGGGTATGCTTACTCAACTTAGAATAATTTATCTTCGAAGAAACAACCTGACAAGCATAATCCCACCTTTCCTAGGAAACTTGTCCTCTTTATCTAGCTTGAATTTGGCAGAAAATAGACTCCATGGTAGTATTCCTATTGAATTGGGTATGCTTACTCAACTCATAACACTTTATTTTGGCGAAACAACCTCACAGGCACAATCCCACCCTCCCTAGGAAACCTATCCTCTTTAACCGACCTGGAGTTAGAAGAAAATAGACTACATGGTAGTATTCCTATTGAATTGGGTATGTTTACTCAACTCAAAATACTTTGTCTTTGGCAAAACAACCTCACAGGCACAATCCCACCCTACCTAGGAAACTTGTCCTCTTTAACTATCTTGGAGTTGGGGGACAACATAATCCATGGTAGTATTCCCATTGAACTAGGCATGCTTACTCAAATTAGAAGACTCTATGTTTCATGAAATAAATTGATAGGCACGATCCCAACCTCCCTAGGAAACCTATCCTCTTTAGCTAACTTGTTCATGACAAACAACTGATTCCATGGTAGTATTCCTATTGAATTGGGCATGCTTACTCAACTTAGCTTTGTCTATCTTTCGCCAAAACAACCTAATAGGAACAATCCCACCTTGCCTAGGAAACTTGTCCTCTTTAACCGAATTGTATTTGGATGAAAACAAACTCCATGGTAGTATTCCTATTGAATTGGGTAGGCTTTCTCAACTTAGAAAAATTAATCTTAGATACAATAGCTTGACAGGAGTGATTCCATTTTAGGTTTGGAAAACTATCATTTAGTTATGAAAATTGAATTTTACAAAAAAACTAGCTCATTGGAGAAACCCAAGCTCTCTCTAATTGTACTCAAATCCAACTACTTAATTTATTTAGTAACCAATTGAGTGGCATACTTAATCTTATATGACAATCATGAACATAACTACTACATCCTAACTTGGTCAACTTCCACATCTTGAAAGATTATATTTGGCCAACAAAAATTTCTATGGAATTGTTCCAAAAATGTTTGGGTCAACAAAAAAGTCTCACTAAGTGAAAACATGCTTCCAGGGTGATTTCCAGATAGTCTTGATAATCTCCCATAGCTAAGGCATATTTCTTTTGATGATGATCTACTATCAGGGAAAATACCTCTCAATTCAAGGAGATGCCAAACTTTGGAGCAGGTGGACTTATCTTGTAAAAAGCTAAGAGGAAATATATAATGTTTTGCAAAACTCCAAAGATTTAAAGATGGTTTGTAATTCTCAGCCATTTATATGGAAAATATAATTATTGATACTTATATGTTATGAAACAAAAAGAAAATCCAAATAAAAGGAGTATGGGTTTTTATTCTCAACATTGTCTTCATTCTTATTTTAAAATGATTATTAAGGTTTGTAATATTTTTAAACTATTATGCTCAAGCTTGTAATAGCACATCAAATAATTTTGTTGTCTATTAACTTATATTGAACATGTTTATAATGATTTTATATAAAATGAGCTAAATTCATATTCACTATAGTCATAGATGTCCTCTATTTGTGAAATTTGTTCATCATAATCATTAAATATGAACTATGCCTTTTTTTGAGGTATAGAGGGAATCTATCAAAATAAATGGTTATAAATTTCATATTAAGGAATAGTGGTCATGTAAGATAAAAACAATTACGTAGTGTTCAATCTTAGTTCTTACATGTTAAACTAATTGTTTGTTAGGAGAGGTTCCATATGAAGTATTTAATAATATATTAATAAGTTCCCTTTGTTGTTGTATACACCTAAAATTGGTCTGGAGAATCCGATTAATTAAATACAACTTATTTGATTAATTACCCTAAATTCCTCTACTATTGAATAAATAGAAATATTTGTTTATATAGTTCACCTTTTATTTCTTCTATCTTTATTACATTATTTTTTCTTAATTAAATAAATAAATTTATTTAATTATCATTATTAAATTCTTCTATTATCTTAATCACATCATCATCTAAATTAAATAAACAAGTTTCCGACTTTGTTTTATTTAATTATCACACTTCCTCCATATTTATTTAATTAATAAATAGACTTCTATAGTTTTTTTTATTAAATTAAATATCTTCTTGCCTAAATTGAATAAATCTAAATATTTAATGAAAATGCATTCTACAACTATTTCCTATTTTCACTCAAAAGTTGCACAAAACCAAATTAGATATCATATGTCTAATTTATGTCTAATTTATGTTTAAATTAATTGATTCAATCTTCACAGGAAACTTTGGAGATAAATTGGAGAGAAATTTGAGTCAATCTCTCCATCCTCTTCCATCAATTCTTCCTATCATCTTGCCTAATGTTTTCATGGGTAGGAACCAATCCCAAAATATTCTCCAGCTTCTTCACCTCTCACCATTCAATCCTCTAGATTGAATCTAGGCCTCTGTTTGTTGCCCCTGTGCAAATGTGTTGCCCAAAAATCTATAAATACAACCCTGTACAACAAAGAAAGGATCCAAAATTTATGCAAACTTACTCTGCAACAATAGCATCAAGCAATCATCAATAAATCATCATAACATCATAGCATTTGAGAATCATAATCATGGCTGCATACTGTAGCTTTCATCAATCAATTTTCATGTCAAGCATAGATTAAATTAGCTTCCTTTTATCATTTGGATATTATCATACATGATTAGATCATTGTATCAGTATAATTCCATTCTTTAAATTGTGATTTTAATAGTCATAGTGTCTTATTAAATCTGAGAGCTTCTTGACTTGATAAATCTTTGGAGATAGGAGACAATGAGATGCTTTCAAGTTTCTTGTTTTAAATTAGTTTAATTATAGAATCTTAGATATAATGTTTCATTAAGAAGTGCTATTTTACTCATACTTATTTCACACTTACAATTTGGCACCTACCCCTATTTTACTCATACTTATTTCACACTTACAATTTGTCACCCACTGTGGGGCATAACCCCATGATTTCATGATTTTTCTTGGAAAAGTGTCGTAGAGGTTTCTAGCATGTTTATTTTAGTGCGATCGAGAAATTTTCTGGCGCTTCTGACGAAAACTATAGCGCTTTCGAGACAAACTATAGCGCTTCCGAACTTTGTTTCAGTGCTTCAACATAAACTATAGTGCATCTAAACATTTCTTTAGCGCTTCGACATCCTGTTTCAGTACATTAGCAAGACGCTCTAGACAATTGATTTCCATTTCTCAAAATTTATATAGCGCATCGGCAAACTTTTGTAGCACTTCTAGTAAATTTTATAGCACTTCTGATTTAAACTATAGCGCTTATGAAATAAACTATAGCGCTTATGAAATAAACTATAGCGCTTTTGATCTCTGTTTTAGCGCTTCAAAACTCTATTTCAGCGCTTCTGTGTTTTCTTTTGTTATTTGGATCTGATGCGACCACGGTCAAAATGTTATGCTTTTGGACTAAAAAGAATCAATCCTAAGGTAGACACTTAAATTCAATATACCAATCCTAGGATAGTCATCATTTTTTATTGCATTAGTTAAATAAAATAGCCTAATTTTGTGAAGCAACATCTTCACTTAGATTAGCACATTATTCTTTGGGCTTAAAATAAATCAATGTTTGTTGTGCTTGTGGTGAATAGGGTTATGCTCTCCCCTTAACTAGGTGATGAAAATGCCAGACTCATCCTTTATTTCCATTCTATTTATGCTTTTGTTAAATCCTTTAGAAGGCCCGCCATAGTGGTAAAAAGTTCTCACCCTACGGGAACGACCTAAGTGGGAACAACCAAAGCCAGGTTTTCCACCCCACTATAAAATTTAAAGTGAATATGGGGAAACTCACTTTTTCTGGAGTTGCGCAAAGATAACCATCCCTAAAATCTTTGTTCTAAAGATTGGGAGGTCTCCTGAGGGAGTTTATCTATTGCTTCTTTGAACGGAAACCCTATCTAAGAACCATAGTGTAGTATCCAACTGAGTCAGTAACCAGACATTGTAATACTCACAGTGCAAGGGGAGGGAAGAATCTGCCCCCAAGACACTCACCATATAATTGCCAAGGACTGTTTTCTCAAAGGATGAGAAATCCAACTTTGAGTACATTCCTAGAAACGACAAAAACACGGGCGCCCTCAAGGGGGTGACACAGCTGTGTGAGTCAAAACAATTTTAAGATGTGAGTTGTTGAGTATAACGATGACCTTTTTTGACCTTAAGAGTGATTATGTCTGAAGTGTGTCTCTATTAAAACAAACCAATGGAAATCAATAAGGACCATTCATGGTTCTTAGACATACATTATCTGTTCAGATTCTAGGTTAAAAAGAAAAAACAAACTATTCTCCAATTATTTGTCATGTTCTCAAATCATTTAATTTAGGTGAAAATCATCCACAAAAACATCAAAAAGAGTAAAAAAAAATCACCTAGAAAAATTCATGATTAGAGATTGGAAATCCAAAATTTTTGTCAAGAAATCCATCAAAGTCAAGAAACCCAAGAAACCACTTAGTTACCAAAATATTTTAAGAAGAAGACGTTTCTTGTATCAGAGTAGAAAAATCCTACTTCATCATAGAACCTTCATACATAGGTATTACGATTTCGCTAGAGGTTATATTGGTGATTATGCCTTAGAGCCTCTTTATTCACAAACCTTTTTCCAAAGAAGAGCTCTTACACAATATTATAATCATAGTCGAACCATTCATCAGTTTTCCATCCCACAACCAATGATAGAATACTCCACCAGACCCGATCAATTTTTGCAGTAAGAAAACTCAGAATCTTAGTGCTTATCATCCAAACATTAGAAAATTACTAGTGGAGATATTTTTGACAAAATCAACAATCTCTTCACGAGTAGAAAAATTGGACAAGGTCATTGAAACCCAAAGTAGCGCTTCTAAATTCTATTTTAGCGCTTTTGAGGTCTGTTTTAGCGCTTTCGAGGACTGTTTTAGCACTTCTAAGTCCAAAGTAGCACTTTCACCCTCTGTTTCAGTGCTTCAAAAAACTGTTATAGCGCTTCCACAAAATAGCGCTTTGGTGCTTTGTTTTAGCACTTCCAAAAACTCAAAAGAATAGAGAGCTTACAAACATATCAGTCAGATTGGTTAACAGCTAAAACACGGATTTTTATCAACTAGAGGTATCTTTTCAATATAGACACAATCTAAAAAACCAGAAACTGATAGGTTCCTACAAGTTAACATTATTTTCAACTAGAATTCAAGTCTTACAAACTAAAAAGTGTCAAAACAAATCAAACCAAAATATTGGTTATTTAGCTAAGTTTCTTGATCAGGATATTATCATCCTACTATCATGAAACAAGGCATAGTAATTGGATTTTTTTAACCTAGTCTCATCAATAGGATATATCATCCTATTTGACTTTGTTAAAATTCATTTGACATTTATCAGACATAGAAGATCAAAATTTGGTAGAAAAAAATAAACACTTGTATGCCAATCTTCACCAGGTTACAAAAACAGAGACTCTTAGAAGAAGAACTTGAAACATCAAATACCATGGCAAAAGAAAATCCTTGGAATAGCTTAAATCAAAGTGAAAAGAATGAAATAACTGCAAAAGACATACAAAAAGCACAAAAGGACCCAAAATTCCATAAATTTATGGAAAAGATCTTAGAGCAAGACATGGAAAAATATCTCCTAATGCTAGCTGAATTAGGTGCCAAACTTCCCAAAGATTTCGATGTCGATTGCTTAAAAGAAGCACCTAGAACAAATGAAACTGAAGTACCACAACACACACAAAATATGGATCCAGTTGTTGCCCTAACAAGTCAAATGCAAAACTTACAACAACAAATCCAGAACATGCAAACATGAACCACAAAAAGGTATGCATTACAGGACATTTGTACTCACCCTTTTGACCCAAGTGTGGACATGATACCTTTCCCTAGACATTGCGAATTCCCGAAGTACGAAAAATACAATGGTAAGATAGATCCAATTGATCATGTAAGGGAATTTAGGACCACGAGTTTAGATTTTGTGCAAGAAGACACTTACCTAATGAGGTTATCTCCTAAGAGGCTAGGAGGTCAATGTATGGAATGGTTTTCTAAACTAAAACTAGGAATTCAAACTTTAAAAGAATTGGTCAATAGGTTTATATCACAATATTATTTTAACATTGAACATGATGTCACCATAAAAGACCTCTACAACATGAAGCAAAACAAAGGTGAGACATTCTTGTCATTCCTACAATGGTGGTGAAGACTATTCACCAGGTATCCTCGCCCCATACTTGAGGAGGAGAAAATGGAGCTATTCATAGACAATCTGACTAATGAAATGAGCTATAGGCTCAAATTACAATGTCCTCCAACATTCAAAAAAGTGATTGAAAATGGCCTTAAGATTGAAGAAGCTTTAGTCAAACGAGGGGTGATCAAACACTACAATTAAAAATCAAACAACACCAACTCCTCAAATCAATATACCAACAACAACAAACCTAAATTCTAGCAAAAAAATAGAAATACCGAGATCAACAAAACTGCAAATACCTTACAAAATGCAAAGCCAGTTTTTAACTTGATAGCCTCTACTACAAAAACAAACCAAAATAGTGATCAAAACATCAAGTCAAATATCAATGAAAACAATAATCTAAACAAAGGAGAATCAAAACCACAAATGTATCAAAAATCATCAAACCGATGTCGATTCACACCATTAGGCCAATCACTAGAATCAACAATGAAGGAACTTTTTGGAAGTGATCGTATCACTACACTAGAAGCATGATTTTGGGATCCAAAAGTCAAACCACCATGGTGGAATGACACAGATTATTGTAATTTCCATAACAATAAGGGAAAAAAGATAAATGATTGCATGGAATTAAAACATATAGTCCAAGATCTGATTGACAACAAAAAGGTATGTGTAGAGGGACATTAAAATAGCAACGATCATATAGCCTTTAAAGACCCTTTACCAAATTATGAAAAGGGAGAGTCATCTTCTACAACAGTAAAGGAAAAAATGTCAATCACATTTACGGTAGCACGATCTTTTGTTTATCCGAAGTAGAAAGTGATGTTGTGACCAATAATCACACATGGACAACAAAAAAACCAATGACATTATCCCCCTAGATCTAATCCCGAGCATACAAATATTTGACAATCAGAGAAAGACAAGACTATCAACCCATTAATGTAATGACAAGGGGGCAATCCAAGGTAATTTTAAAGGGAGTTGCACCTAAAAACACAACTCCACATCCAATTCAATACAACATTGTCGACCAACTTCAAAAAATACCAGTGCAAATATCAATACTTGAACTCCTTAAACTATCACCCTCACATAAGGAAGTTTTAGAACAAGCACTTTTTTCCACCACAATACCCAACAACCTAGATGTTTTTCAATTCCAAGCTATGGTGGGACATTTGAACATGCCACACTATCTATCATTCTCTGAATAAGATGTTGTGTCCCTTAATCATCCACATAACACCGCCCTCCATATTGAAGTATTGATCCACAAGCATTGTGTTAAAAGAGTCCTAATAGATGGGGGAGCTGGTTTGAACATTTTTACTTTAAAATTTAATCTGTGCACTAGGGTATTCAGATAATGCTATTGATGCCCGAAGAAAAATGACAATAAAATTTTATGATGAGGAAGAGAGATCTTCTAAAGGATTGATTGTGTTGCCCATTCAAGTGGGACCAATGATGAAAAATATAGCATGCTAGGTACTGGTAAAAGAGTTAACCTACAATATACTCTTAGGACATCTGTGGATTCAAGAAATGCAAGTAGTACCTTCGACCTATTACCAATGTTTAAAATTTCTAGTAAGTGGACAAGAGGTGACTATATCAGTAGCTTATAACAATCCTCAACATTGTAACACACTTAGAACTTCTCAAGACACCTTTGTGCCTCACAATAGGGAAGCATGCACTTCAAATTAATCAGATGGTGAAAAAAATCCAAACATTATATCCAAGTGGGTAGAGAAAAAGGATAAATCACAAGATACAAGTGTTGTTGAAACTACATTAATAGACAAAAAGGATCCTTTAAATTCTCTATCACAAAAATTCCAAGAATAGGTCTAGCTAATAGACAAAGGCATGGGACAATATTCTATTGAGCAGGCTCTTAATCTTTCACAATTGATGCCATCTCCAAAGTCATATGGACAACCATCAATGATAAAACAAAAAACATCACAACCTGCCACGGTTCTAGAGGAAAGATTTGTGAGATCCGGTACTATAAAGGATGAATCAGAAAACAAAGATATCCTTGATTGGTTGTACAAAAGTGAAGAAACATCGACATCAACAAACATCAAAATCAAGACATATAAGTATGACAAAGGAAAGGCTATTTTAGAAAAAAATGGTTATGAAGGACAGGGACCTGTTGGAAAAAGAAAAGAAGGCATTGTGGAACCTATTCAACCTCTTACTCTTCATTCAAAAGATAAGATAGGATTGGGTTACTCAAAAGAAGAAAAATAAGAAATGAAAAAAAAGGAAGTTAAAAGAATCCTTCAGGTAAGAGATAGCTCTGAAACAAATTCTAATGTCATATGAATGGGATCTATATTCTGATATATATTACATAGATGTCCAAGTTGATGTCATAAAACAATATGCACCTACATGTGAGAAGGGACAAAGCTTAGGGTCTAGATCATTTTTATTAGGATCACAACATATCGATGACTCAAGTGAGGATGAACAAACATCGAGTGAACTAGATAATCTCAAGGAGAGTAACATCATAGACCTCGACATCCCTAGTAACAAATCTGATGACATAGCTATCTGAACCCTTACCACCATCGACCCAAGTCAATCCGATGACTTCTTGCCCTTAGTCCATCCCAAACTTATCGACTGGGAACCTTTTGAACCTCTAAATGTACCCATCTACGCAAATGATGATGCTATCATAAATTTCCTTTGTTATGATGAACCTAATACAATTTTTACCCATAAATATCATAACAATGTGAATCAAATGGAGGGTGTCAAATCTTCGAGTTGCAAAAATAAAAACAGGAACAATGGATCTAATGGTGAAAACCATTCTATGGCAGTATTAGATCTTGAAAAGAGAAAAATAAAGAACGCATCAGACAGTGAAAACCTCTTTGAGGCATTGAAAGATGGGAGATTTGACACCCTTCCAGAGCATTATCATGAAAGGTTTTTAGTTCTGATAGAGCCTACACAGTCTATAAACATTGGCACAGAAGAAAGAGCAAAGATTTTGCATTTGGAAGAATCTATGACAGAACAAGAAAGACCTGAATTTATCAAATTCTTTGAAGAAAGAAGAATTAACTTTACTTGGTCATACTCAGATATGCTGGGTTTAGACCCAAAATTTTTGATGCATCACTTCTCTCTACCAGCAGGAATCAAACCAGTGAAACAAAAATTAAGAAAGATGCATCCACACATCGCCTTAATGGTAAATGTTGGGCTGAAGAAATTATTAGATGCAGGTTTCATGAAGTCTATTGACTATGCTGAGTGGATATCAAATATTGTTCCTATATCTAAACTAGACAACAGTATCAAAATATGTATAAATTTTAGAGATTTAAATAAGGAATGTCCCAAGGATGATTTCCCCTTACCTAACAATGACATCATTGTAGACTTAACAATAGGACATGCCATGTTATCAATAATGGATGGATTCTCTAGGTATAATCAAATAAAAATAGCACCCGATGATCAGGAGAAGATTACATTCACATGTCCATGGGGAACCTTTTGCTAGAACATCATGCCCTTTGGGTTGAAGAATTTAGGGGCAACATATCAATGTGCAATGACCACAATATTCCATGATATGATCCATACATTCATGGAGGATTATGTGGATGATATCTTAGCAAAATTTTATTCTAGAGAAGGACATCTAGATATCCTGGGCAAAATATTCACAAGGCTAGAAAAGTTCAATGTTAGACTAAACCCTAAGAAATGTGTCTTCGGGGTTACATTAGCAAAAATCTGAGGATACATAGTCTCAGAAAAAGGTATTGAAGTAGATCCAACAAAGGTCAGGGAAATAATGGAAATGCCACCACCCAGAAACATCAGTCAACTACGGTCACTATAGGGAAGGCTACAATCGATCAGGAGATTTATCTCCTAGTTGGCAGACAAAAGTCACCCATTTAATCATCTATTACATAAGAATGTTGTGTTCAAATGGGATCAAGGGTGTGAAACAAATTTTAACCAAATAAAGCAATATTTGATGTCACCACCTATTCTCATGCCACCTACAGAAGGAAGACCTTTAATACTATACATTGCAACAATGGATATTTCTTAAGGAGCACTGTTAGCACAAGAAGATTATGAAGGAAGGGAACAAGCCATTTACTACATTAGCAAAACTTTAAATGACTATGAAATAAATTATAACTTCATTGAGAAATCTTGTTTGGTGGTGGTATTTGCTACCTAGCAGTTGCAACATTGCATGTTGACTCACACAATCAGGATCATAGCAAAAATCGATCCATTAAAATATTTACTCAGTAAGGCTGCTTTAATAGGTAGACTGGCCAAATGGGTCATGCTTTTAAGTGAGTTTGATATTCATTATGTGGAAAGAACAGCCATCAAAGGTCAAGTGATCGCCGAAAAATTAGTCGAAGCTCCTTTAACAGATGATTGGCCTATGACAATGGAGTTTCCTAATGTGGTCATTCTGACAGTAACACCACAACAATGGATACTTTACTTTGATGGATCATATACACAAAGAGGATCTGGTGCAGGAATTTTGTTTGTTACACCTCAAGGACACACCATCCCAAGGTCTTATAGACTCATGTTTCCATGTACCAATAATGTGGCAGAGTATGAGGCATTAATCATTGGAGTCAAAGTGGCAATTGAATGGAAAATCACAGAGTTACAAGTATATGAGGATTCTCAATTAGTCATTTATCAAGTCAATGATGAATATCAAACGAAAGATGAAAAGTTCATGCCATATAAGCAATTAATTGATGATGTCAAAAATTACTTCGTGGATATCAAATTTGAACAAATTCCAAGGGCATAAAACAAAGTGGTAGATGCTATGGTGACAATTGCTTCTCTTTTACAATTGCCAGAAAAATGTGGTCGTTATGAGTTTATGGTAGAACAAGTGTCTAATCCCGCTTATAATAATCTTGAATCTCAAACCATATGCCATTTAGATGTCATTGAATCCTCACTTTATGGAAAGACCTATGCTTACCTAAAAGACAACATCCTTCCTCCCAATCTTTCCAAGAACTAGAAACGCAACTTCATCCGCCAATCCGCCCGACATACCTTAATCATTGACATACTTTACCATTGAGGTCTAGATGGTACTCTTCTCCAATCTTTAGAACATAACAAATCTAAGAAAGCCTTACGAGAGGTTCATGAAGGTATTTATGGAACCCATTCAAGTGGGATAACTCTAGCAAAGAAACTTCTTCGTCTAGGGTATTACTGGTCGAACATGGAAAAGGAATCTTATCATTTTGTGAAGAAGTGCCAAAAGTGTCAAATTCATAGTAATCTAAACCATGCACCAACTCAAGAATTACACCCGTTCACATCAACATGGCCCTTTTGTGAGTGGAGACTAGATCTGGTAGGAAAGATAAACCCATCTTCATCCAATGGGCACAAATTTATAATCATAGCAACATAATATTTTACAAAATGGATAGAAGTGGTTCCTCTTACAACCATCACTGGAAAACAAATCTCATCTTTCATACTAAACTATATAATCTGTCGGTATGGCATACCTCAGTCCATTATCATTGATAATGGACGACCATTTAAAAATCACAATGTCCAGGAACTATGTGAAATTTTTCATATCCAACATCATATTATCCTTAGGGAAATGGCCTAGCAGAGGCCTCTAACAAGACAATTCTGAAAATACTCAAGAAAACGATTAACGATGTTGGACGCAATCGGCATGTTCAGCTTAATCCTGCACTGTGGGCTTACAAATGTAGCATGAGAACACCGACAAGAGCTACACAAATTGCCTTGGTATATGGATCAAAGGCCATACTACCCATTGAATTAGAGATTCCATCTCTCTGTGTATCACTAAAGGGAATCATCTCAAAGGAGGATTATAGAGTATCTATGCTTCAAGAACTGGAACTGTTGGATGAGCATCATCAGCAAGCTATCAATCATCTAACTGCATATCAACAAAGAATGTCCCAAAGCTACAATATTAGGGTAAAACCTAAAATATTTCAGGTTGGGGATTTGGTCCTAAAAGAGAACCCTAGAAATCAGCAGGACAGGGAAAAGAAAGGGAATTTTGAACCTAACTAGCTAGGTCCCTTTGTCATCATATCAGTGTATGGATTAGGCACCTATCAGCTATCAACACCTATAGGAGATTTGTTTGATGAACCTATCAACAATATCCATCTCAGAAAGTTCTATACCTAAATCACCTAGTACACGGTTGAAAATCCTAAAAATGATTATCTTGATGAAAACCTGGCAAATAGGTGTCTTGGTAACAGAAAATACAAAATACAAAAAAAGAAGAAAAATGAGAAAAGAGAAAATACACAACAAAAGTGCATTTAAAACATATGGTGAAAACCTGGAAACAGGCGCTATATGTGATTTTAATAAGCTTTTCCATCTATTTAGATACATATCATGGTCGTTAATCTCACCATAATTTTACATCTGTTATCATTTCAAATGGTCATGTCTCACTCTGGCTTGGGGAAACATCTAAATCTCATTGGGGGCAATAAAACATCAAGGCTTAACAAAATGGACAAACAACAGTATGAAAAATGCAACAAAAATGACGATTGAAACACAATGCAACATGGAACATCAATCACCATCAGAAACATTTTAGCCATCCATTTCAAATCAAAAAATTCAAAAAAACAAGTCAAATAGTCAATCTAAAAAAGCCAAAAACAAGAGTCGATGTTAGTCAAACTACGTGGTCTCTGCATGTAAAATGTAGGCAAGGCTAATCTTGGATCAGCCCCCGAGGCCCCTAGGATAGGTCTTTAGGTTAGGTTTGACCCAAAAACTCAAAAAATCGCAAAAACATCATAAAATCAAAATGGATGATCTAAATCTGAATAATGACTAAAATACTTTAAGCAAAGGTTGGACATATTACACTTTGATCAATGTTATCATTTCTTTGGAGTAACTCAATGATGCATTGAACTAGAGAAGCAAGGAAGGAGAATGGTATTTTCTTTGTCTAATGTCTTTGAATTAATCACAATTACTATGTGAATTGTCGCAAGAAGTGCTCTGCAAAGTATCATGGATGACATGTTCAGAATTCACATAGGAAAATGATTGATTCTTTGTCTATTTGCGCAAGAAATGCTTAGGTCATCTTGATTTAATTATACCTCGATGGTTGTGTTCATTTGCAATATCAAAAATCATGGAAGTCATACTCAGGTCATCATGGTCTAAATTATACCATTGATTCTTGTACTCAGTTTCAAAAATTTTAAAAGCTCTATGATTATACAAAGCATAAAAAGTACTATTCAAATACCAATAGTTTGCATATAGTTTTTGCATGATAAAATTAGATTGCATTCATAAATGATTTCTACATCTGCAAAGTGTTTTGTTACAGAAAGGATTCAAATTGATTATTATCTTTTCTATTAATAAGATTGAGTATACTTGACATAAAAAAAAACATCATCATAACCATGTAGTTGCAGGGTATGCGTAGGATCATGATGGGCCAAAAAGTGGCGATATGTAAGTGATATGATGGCCCATGTGGCTGAGAACTTTTTTTTAACCCAAAATTGATGAAATGAAAAGGGTTTTTAAAGGAGATTTCCAAATTTCCACCAATATAAATTATGCTTTACTTTGAATTTAATAAATAATTATTATTCATTTTCTATTTGAATTATGACTAAAGTCCTGATTGAAAAACATTTATCTCTTTCAAACGATATCACATTTTTTGAATCCGAAACATGCGTCACATTCTATGCTTTGCATACTATAGGATTAAAAAAAAAATAATTAAATTTCATGAAGTTTTGACCAAGTTAAGGTGGTCAGACATATGATTTTTTATATTTTTTAAAAGTTGTAATAAAAAAATCATAATTAATTATTTACTTGGAAATAAATTACAAAAAAATATGCATCACATCAGGACATGAGTCCTCTACTTATATCTAAAATATTATAAAAAAATATTATCATTTTATTGTGGTTAGGGTGGTTAGACAGACACCTACTTCTTATTTTTCTCTATAATTTAAGTACTACTGCCTTGAAATTTCAAATTTTCACTAAATAGATTTTTTTATAAAAAAAATAAACCTAGTAGTTTAGAAACTACATTCAATTTTCTACAGATTCTATTCTTACATATATTTTTGAAATAATATAGATAACTTATTCAAATTTTGACTTCAAGTTGCCTAACTCTAATTTTTCTAAATTTTATTGCCACTTAAGGCCCTGTTTTTTCCATGATGATCCTACACATACCCTGCATCAACATTTTTCACATTAGAAGGAATTTTCTATTCATCATTCATACATTTTAAATGAAATCATGTTGCATATCATATAAAAGTTCTAAAAGAAAAATTCAAAACTAAATCATATCATTGCATTTTTCATTCATCCATTAATTATTTCTCCCATATCAAGTCATCACATTATCCATTCACATTTTCTTATCAATACATTACTGCCATACATTAAAATACATCATACATACATCCATCATTTTATTATTACATCATATTATTGCATTTCCATCAATTCATAATTTATATCATGTACATCATCTATTTTCACATTCATATCAACATAGGAACATACATCCTATCAACATCATATCATTACATCCACATTCATGTATAAAGACACTCATCATATAAAAAGAAAATAATCATGCATCCATACATCAACAACATACATCCATACATCATTCATTAATTAGAACAGCATACATCATAAGCATATCATACTCATATAAACTACATTTATAATATCATAATTAGAATCATCACATGGCATATAGAGCATTGAAAGTAAATGCATCCATCATAGAATCATAATCGAACCATCATAGATCAATAAAAATCAACTGCATATCATAAAAATCATATAAATCATCAATGCCAAGTATACAATGAAGTCTGAAATAAAAGAGATACATCATCAAAATTGACTGAATCAAAGTATACATCATGTCTCAAAAGAATATCACTGAATCATAATAGCATCTAGGATATGTTGCTGCCAGAATGTGCAGGCATCACAGGACCAGTACCTCCACCACCACCAGATGGAACAAGATCTCCTGGATCTCTACGAGGAGGCTGGGTCAAACCCTCACCAATAGTCCTGGTATGTGTCCTACTTGACCATGAAGGATCATAACTCACTCTCCGCTCAGCATGGACTGCATCATGATAACGACCCCTATAAAGCTCTTCCTCTCGATCGACACGAAGAACCTCCCTCATATAATTACCAATGGTGGTACCATTGGCAATCCACTGCAGGGTCTCAAGAATCGCCTGTGCCCGCTTTGCAATCTGTCTAGCACTATCCCTCTCAGTTGTCAATGTGGAAATCTATGTCTATGTAGCTACCAACTATCCCTGTACCTATGTCTATAGCTATGTATGAGTCTGCACAAGTAAACCCTGAGCCTGCACAAGCTACCCCTGCAGAGTCTGAATCTATCCCTTGAGAGTGGCAATCTATGTCTGATGATGTGAGGAAGATTTCTCCACTACTTGCCTCTTACGAGGCCTACTAGTGGATGGACTTGTACTTCCCACCCCAACCCCTCTATCATCTTCGTCCTCACTACTGCTATCACCACTACTGCTATCACCATTGTTGCTATCACCACTGCTACTATCACCACTGCTGCTATCACCACTGATGATATCATCTCCACTATGCTCCTCCCCATCGATATCCTCCTCCGCCTCAACATCTATGGCCCACTCCTCCACCACATCCTCCTCTACATCAACATTTGTGGCCTCCTCTACAACATCCTCCTCTCACCTTCATCGTCGATCATGGGCAACAACAACAACCTCCTCTGCAGGTAGTGGTGCTGGCTCATCAGGAATAGTTATATGAGGACATGGATGTAATGCAAGGAATGTCGCATACTCCTCTATCACTGGTGCCTCTAAAATATAACGACGTATGTCCCAAGCTAAAGGTTGTAAGGCACGATATCCCTCTACTAAAATATCATATGATAGGTGAGGCCCCCAATCTGCTATATCACTCTGTTGTCGAGCATAATGTGCAACACCCTGGGGCATGCACTGCACAATACCATACTACTTATAGACCCTCCGCAACAGAAATATCTCCAAAAAAAATAGGTCTGGCCAATCAAATACATGGAGTCACACTGGTAACCCATCTCCACGTCATCCTCATCCCAATGCTCACAATCCAGATATGGGTTCTATGTCACTGCCTCTAGATCATCCAAAATGCTCCTCCAATGCTCCAACTTACCCATCTTGGCTTGGGTAAGTCGACCTCTACATCTAAATACATATGGCCTAGTAGCAGGCCTATCTCAAACTAGCACTGGTTGTGTGACAAAAATATGCTCCCACACGCAAACATGAAGCAAAGTGGCTCCTAAAGATAAACCGCGCTTGCTCAAATAAACAGCCGAGTGCAGATCATGATACAAATGCGCTAGCATGCACATCCCCCAAGCATAACGGGTCCCATGTACAACCATACTCTTAAGAACTCGGCCCCACTCGACAAATAATCCCTTTGATCTACGATCAGGACAAAGGAACCCTCCAATAAGTCCTGCCAAAAATTGAAGCCAGGGTGGCATATGCATCCACCATCTCTCACCATGGGATCCACATCCCAACAATCGAAGGATCCTAAAAAACCCTAGGAATAGCATCTATCCCACCCACCTCCTGTGAATCATACACAACAATCTCTCCAATGAATGAAATCCATAAAATATGCAAGACATCCTCTAGAGTAGCTATCATCTCATCGGTGGGTAGGTGAAAGGTGTTATGATCACTATGCCACCGCTCGGCTAAAGCTATGAAAAGACCCTGATTAATCCTAATCTGGGGCATGTCAAGAAGGGAAGTAAGACCACACCGAACTATAATCTGTGTCTCATCAAGTGTTAGCTATGGAATCAAGTTAGAGTTCCATGGAAAACACTCTCAAATCAGGAGGTTATCTAGATGCTCCTGTCATCAGGAAATGTTTTAAATCAGTACACTATGTGAGAAATCACATGTTATTATCCTATCAAATCTAATCAACTCTTGGTACAAATTTCTGATCAAAAATCATACGCAAGCATCATCAAACCTCATCTATCATGAGGTCATCATTATCAATCTAAATTGTACTTCACCTACATGAGGTCAATTTATTAAAATCAACCCCGCCTATCATGAGGTTCATCAAAATTGATTTTATTCCTCACCTATCATGAGGATAATTAAAATCTATCAATCAACTGAATCATTCATCATGAGGTTGAAAATCATCAAGGTTATTGAATCATCAAATCATATCAACCCAAAGGGTTGACACGATTGGACTGGACAAAATCATGCTTAAAATTTGACAAATTTTGCAAATCTGACTTAGATGCACTAAAATAGGCATTCAAAGCGCTAAACTATCAGAAGTGTTATTTCATTAGTCAGAAGCACTAGAATAGGCATTCAAAGCGCTAAACTATCAGAAGCGCTAGAACAAACATTCAAAGAGCTAAAATATTAGAAGCACTATTTCATCAGTTAGAAGCACTAGAACAGTTTATCAAAGCGCTAAAACATCAGAAGTGCTATTTTAGAGATTCAAAGTGCCGAAACAGTTGTTCAAAGCACTAAAATCCCCAAAGCGCTAAAATATCCTACCTAAGCGCTAATTTTTTGAAAGCGCTAAACTAACCTACCAAAGCTCTACAATATCACATTGAAGCGCTAATTTGCCGAAGTGCTAAAACAGAATCTAGAAGCGCTACATTGGAGTGTAAAAGTGCTACAACGCAAAATTGAAGCACTAAAACTACAAAAATTTAAAAATACATGCAAAAATGTACAAAATGAAAAATCATGAATTACGAGGAGGTTTAGGGGTACATACCAGAGGTCCATAAGAGGTCAGGTGTTGATGACGTCGTACTCGCTCAAACCGGTGGGTGTAGTAAGGGATCGACATCTTGCTCCAAGTGTCACAATTTTTTCTCTCTCATAAAGATTTCAAAGGTCAAATGCACAAATGAGTATGAAAAAGACATTTTTGACCTTATATAAGTTTTTCAAAAGGGATTTTCGATGGGATTTTTACCATTTTAATTAATTTCATTATGAGATTAATTGAAATTCAACTAGGGGCAAACTTTTGGCATCAAATATCGAGAGATAAATTATTTCACCATCAAATCATCATCGAATCATCATAGAATCATTGAAAAATCATAAAAAATTTGAAAATTTTGAAAAATACAAAAAATAAAAACATCATAAATTTATCTCTCGAGGGGGCATATTATCATCAATCACCTGAAAATCAATGTCTGGGGCATACTGATTTTTTTTCAATACTAGCAATAGTAGCAAATATTTCTTTGAAGCAATGCGTAAACACATCACTTCAAAGAAGGGAAAAATGTATACACCTAAAATTGGTCTTGAGAATCCGATTAATTACCCTAAATTCCTCTACTATTAATTAAATAGAAATATTTGTTTATATAGTTCACCTTTTATTTCTCCTATCTTTATTACATTATTTCTTCTTAATTAAATAAACAAATTTATTTAATTATCATTATTAAATTCTTGTAATATCTTAATCACATCATCATCTAAATTAACTAAACAAGTTTCTGACTTTTTTTTTATTTAATTATCACACTTCCTCCATATTTATTTAATTAATAAAAAGACTGCTATAGTTTGTTTTATTAAATTAAATATCTTCTTGCCTAAATTGAATAAATCCAAATATTCAATGAAAATGCATTCTACAGCTATTTCCTATTTTCACTCAAAATTTGCACAAAATCAAATTAGATATCATATGTCTAATTTGTGTCAAATTTATGTCTAAATTAATTGATTCAATCTTCACAAGAAACTTTGGAGACAAATTGGAGACAAATTTGAATCAATCTCTCGATCCTCTTCCATCAATTCTTCCTATCATCTTGCTTGGTATTTTCATGGGTAGGAACCAATCCCAAAATCTTCTCATGCTTCTTCATCTCTCACCATTCAATCCTCTAGATTGAATCCAGGCCTCTGTTTGCTACCCCTGTGCAAATGTGCTACCAGGAAATCTATAAATACAACCCTATACAACAAAGAAAGGATCCCAACTTTATGCAAACTTACTCTGCAGCAATAGTATCAAGCAATCATCATAGCATCATAGCATTTTAGAATCATAATCATTGCTGCATACAGTAGCTTTCATCCATCAGTTTTCATGTCAAGCATAGATTAAATTAGCTTCCTTTTATCATTTAGATATTATCATACAGGATTAGATCATTGTATCAACATCATTTCGTTCTTTAAATTGTCATTTTAACAATCATAGTGTCTTATTAAATCTAAGAGCTTCTTGACTTGATAAATCTTTGGAGATAGAAGACAATGAGACACTTTCAAGCTTCTTATTTTAAATTAGTTTAATTATAGAATCTTTGATATAATGTTTCATTAAGAAGTGTTATTTTACTCATACTTATTTCATAGTTACAGTTGCTGCAAATCACCACTTTACATGTTTTGTATGATTTAATTTGGACATGAGCAAAGGCTTTAATTTTCTATTCAAATTGTGTGGTATTGTTTCCCTAGCCAAGGAGGACATAGGAGAGAATAAGTGCAACAATAGAAAGGGATACCAACACTTTGTGTTTACAACCTTTTTTTCTAATTTTTTCAATTCATATCAACTTTTTTAGGCTTATACTTTGTGTATTTATAGACTTATTACCAACACACTCCATCAAAATTTATTCAACACCATTTTTGAAGCAATATCATTGGCTGAAAATTATTTAACAATGAATTTAATCCATAGTTACAATACTAATGCATATTGCATTAGGCTGCATGCAATTTTTTTATCAATGAATAACTTAGTTCAACTTTTATGTAAATGAGTTTTAGATATTAGAATATTAAATTGATATTAATATTTTAATTTAACTTTTTGGTAGAATATTACTCTCTTCTACTTATTATTTTTAATTTTAAATAGTATACAATAGTTCTTTAGCCATGCAAGTGATTTATTAAGAATCAAATGATTTGACACAATAGATCTCGGTGAGAGTAATTGTAGTTTTGTAAAGATTGTTTAGATTTTGGTTTTATATTCTTTCCCTTTAACATACTATTCTTGTCATGGAAATTTTCAAATATGGTTTATATTATAAATGGTTAGTGGATTTCTCCCCAAATCTACCATCATTGAATGTAGAATAATAAAATATTGAAGGAAATCATATTACATTTATATTTCTTCTAAGTAACTTATGTGATTATTTTATGAAGTTGTAATAAAATTCGACTTCTTAGTGCACTCATCGATAGAGAATCTAGGAGTGTGGAAAACCTTTATTATTTGGGATAATCAATAATATAAAGAACTTACGAAATAATAAAAAATAATTGAAAATTTTTAACAATCCATTTTCCACTTAAGGGTTTAATAAATTTATAATATGGAAAATTCACACGACTAGTTTTTGTCACAATATAGAAAACTCGGGTTTTTGTTCTTGAGGTGCAATTTTTCTCCCTTACAAATCACTTACACAAATAGATTCTCACTCTACAAAATCAACAAGACATCAAATGTGTACCAAATTTTTTTATTTGAAAACATTTTACCACTTTAAATAGAGAAAAAAAAAACACTCTAAAAATGAATAAGAAATATGAAATGCATGCTAGAAACTGTTGCTAGAAGATTTTTACCTCTATGGTTTTCTTTATTCAATTTACGTTTTCAAAGGTAATTTTGTCAAAATTGTGCCCAAAACATTATATTAAAATATTTGGATTTTGTTTTGATTAAGATTTGGTATTGTCTTCTTTAAATGGATTTCTTATAAAACCTCTTATTTGTGGTGTTTGATTCCTTGCCAACCCTTCAATTACAGATATTGAATTATTTTTAATTTTTCAACTTTTATGAAAAATAGGGTAAAAATAAATTCTTAGGTACATGGTTAGTTGGGTTCATGTGGATGCTATATTTTTTTTATTAAACCATAAAGATAATCCTATTATTGCACAAGTTATATGTCTATCAATCTTTGCAAACAAATTGTTCTTCATATTGAAGAATTGTAGTACAACTATGTAAAAATTTGATTAAGGATTAGAAGGAAATAATGAATATCTTGGATTTAAGTGAGACAAATTATTACTCTTTACTTTCCTAAGGAGGTTTACCTAACAATGTTGAGTAATTTATATGGTGAAAGGCTTAATTACACAAAGATCAATAGTTAGATAAGTCTTTTATCTATAGTAGATGCACATGTAAAATATTTTACTCCATAACAATCAAGGCATAATATGATACAAATTTAAATCTTACTATAGTAAATATTTATACTTTTTTTGTCATTAAATTCAATAGGATTTATTAACCATCCAAAATTGTCTGTTTTTTTGTGGTAATTATAGTTTCTATCTAACCAATGTCATATGAATTTAAAGTGATAGAGAAGATACTAATTTTCTTGTATCCCAAGGGTTCTTCATAAACAAGAAGTTCAAAGAGTCAAACAAGAGAAGTAATATGAGTGGAGATCAACCTAGTTGATAACATTTCCATTCATTCAAAGGTACAATTTTTTCCTCCTCTGGCAAAAATCTATAATCATATGGTCTTAAAACATCATAATTGAAAGATCGACAATTAAAAAAATGAATTAAAAATGAAAAGTGAGGTGTATTTTTACATTTACGAGGAAGACCTTTAATTGAAGGCCAACACCTCTTGTCATATTATAAATTACAAGATATTTTGAGAGAAAAATATTTATCTATTTTTTTGTTTCAAATTGATGTAGTTATGAATAGAGTCCAATAAAAACTAATATTCATGCAACACAAATTCTAAAAAAGTACTCACAAAGTACACAATAGAAATAAATTTAGAAGAATAAATGAGATTTCATCATGTATAGGAGTATTCAATTCTCATTATTCAACATACATGCCAAATTCAAATGCTCTAACACAAGTTCACCTTGAAATTTTAGGAATAATATATGTGTACAATCATAAATTCCTTTAGTCTATGTGTCCATTACATTAATTAGGATACTAAAACCCATATTTATACTTACATATTTTATGTTATACCTTATGGGTAAGTGCAAAAAGATGGGGGGCCAAAAAGGGGGCTTAAGTGGCCACTTTTTTCTTTCTTTCTGAAATTAAGAAATACTGACCTTGGACGTGAAATTGAGGATGGTTACACTCAAAATTTTGAGATGCAAAAATAACAAGGATCATAGTGCTCTGGATCTACTTTCTAAACTACTATTTTTTTAATAAAATGGTCGAGATTAAGGGGTTCAAAAGAGGGGACCATAGAAATTGGTGTTGTTTTTGTCAAAAAAACATAACATAGCAACTTTTGTGGCTCCCTCAAATGGTTAAATTTTTTTTTAGTATTTTTAAAATCGCTTCAGTGAGAAATTAGCTAATAGTATGTAGTATATGCTTGATTTTTCTGATAAATTTTTAATGAATATTTTAGTTTTTACTAAATTTCAAAGTGGACACTTCGTGAAAAAAAAATTTGGTCGTGCTACCCCTATAAATTTTGGAAACTAATTGAAAATCATTTTTTTCTAATATATCTAGAATGGAGTCTAGTTTCTAAAAATGTAATTTATTTGAAATTTCAATGAATGAATAACAAAAAAATCACCAAACACTAGTTTTTGCCAAAAAATAGAAACAAAAACAAGAGAAATTATAGATCAAAGGCTTAACATTACCAAAATTTGAAAAAAGAAATATTGTTAGATAGCTAAGAGAGAGCCTAACATTACCCAGGTGTTTTATTTGTTCGACATTGAAACACATGCAAACCTAATGCTTAGCATGAACGCGATTATGTGAAATATTATAGAATTTGCAAAAACACATCTTTGTATGTTGGGAAGACACTCCAAGCCTTTGGGTTGGTATTCCAAGGCAAATACCAAGACCAACTTGACGTTGTCAAAAAATATACTCCATGGAAGTATTCATGTTGAATTGGCTATGCTTACTCAACTCAAAGAACTTTATCTCTCAAAAAATGAACTCCACGATAGTATTCCTATTGAATTGGGTATGCTTAATCATCTCAAAACACTTTATCTTTGGAGAAACAACCTCATAGGAACATTCCCACCCTCCCTAGGAAACCTATCCTCTTTAACTGACTTGGAGTTGGGAAACAACTCACTCCATGGTATTATTCCTATTGAATTGGGTATGCTTGCTCAACTTAGAATAATTTATCTTCAAAGAAACAACCTAGCAGGCATAATCCCACCTTTCATAGAAAACTTGTCCTCTTTATCTAAATTGAATTTGATAGAAAATAGACTCCATGGTAGTATTCCTATTGAATTGGGTATGCTTTCTCAACTTAAAACACTTTATCTTTTGGAAAAAAATCTCATAGGCACAATCACACCCTCCCTAGGAAACCTATCCTCTTTAACCATATTGGAGTTGGAGGCCAATAGATTGCATGGTAGTATTCCTATTGAATTGGGTATGCTTACTTAGCTTAAAATTCTTCACTTTTGGGGAAACAACCTCACAAGAATAATCCTACCCTCCCTAGGAAACTTGTCTTCTCTAACCAAATTGGATTTGGATGACAACATACTCCATGGTAGTATTCCCATTGAATCGGGTATGCTTACTCAACTCAAAATTCTTCATCTTTGGTGAAACAACCTAATAGGCACAATCCCACCCTCCCTAGGAAACTTGTCCTCTTTAACTAACTTGGAGTTGGGAGGAAACATACTTCATGGTAGTATTCCCATTGAATTGGGTATGCTTACTCAACTCATAAGAATTTATCTTCATAACAATAACTTGACAGGAGTGATTCCATTTTAGGTTTTCCAAATTATCAAAGTTATCGAATTTTAATTTAAGGGAAAACCAACTCATTAGATAATCCCAAGCTCTAGATAGTCTTGATGGTCTCCCATGACTAAGGAATCTTGGTCTTGATCACATCCTACTAGCCAAAATTTGAAGTAGGTTGAATTATCTCAAAAAAAATCTAAGAGGAACTATATAATGTGTAGCCAAGCTCTAGAAATTTCAATATGGTGTGTAATTTTTAGCCATTTATAAGGAAAACATAATTCTTGGCTTATATATGTAGAGAAATAGAAATAAAATACAAGAAGAAAAGGATATTGTTTTTATCCTTGAAAATATCTTCATTCTTATTTACAAAGGACTATTTAGATTTGTAATATTTTCCAAATCTTATCTCCATGCTTGTGATAGCACATCTAATTATTTATTTGTCTATTAACTTATCTCAAACATGGTCTTGATCTAGTTTTATATAAAGGGAATGGAATCCATATTTAACATAGCCTTAGAAGATCCTCTATTTGTGAAACATGCTTATCAAAAGATTGGATATGGATTGTACCTTTTATTTTTTGGCATATGGGGAATCTATTGAAATAAATGGTTGTTAATGTAGTATAAAGGGAACAATGGTCATGTTGGATTCCTTTTTTATAATGGAATTCATTGTTAATTCTTACATTTCAAACTAATTATTGGTTAGGAGAGGTTTCTTATAAATTATTTAATGGTAGCATGGCCATGGCTAAGTTGGGTGCAAGACAAATCAATTGCAATAGTGGAAAGGGATACCAACACTTTGTGTTTAACACATTTCTAATTTAAGTTTTTTAATACTAAAAATATTATCCAACAACATTTTTGAATTCTCCTTAAGCTCTTTCATCCTAATGATGGATTACGGAGTGTGATCTGGAACGTCGATGCAAAAAAACTCTCACACAATCTAAACCAGAAACCGTTGCAACAACATTTTTGAAGTAAAATCATTTTCTTAAAATGAAACAATGAATGTGTTTCATGTAGCTACACTAGTAATGCATACTATCTTAGGCTACATGAAAGCATTATTTCTCAATGAACAACCCATTCAACTTATATTTAAATTGATTCTAGATATAAGACCCTTATAATAACTTATTAAAATATATATTTAAAATTTATATTATCTAAACATCTTGGAAAAAATGTTGCACTTCTATTGATTGTTAATACTTTTAAAAGATAGACAATCATTAGATAAATTTATAGTAATCAAATGATTTAGCACAATGGGTAGGTTAGATAGTTATATTTTTGTAGATATTTATTATATCTTGATTAAATATTATTTTACCTTAACATATTATCCCTATCCTGACCAAATTTTAATGGAACTCTAGAAAGATGGTTTATACTATAGAGGGCCAATGTGTTTCTTCCTAAGTCTCCCATCATTCAATGTAGGCTATTGAAATATTCAATGAAAGGAATAGTGTAATTATATTTCTTTTGAGTAATGTTATGTGTTTTATTTTCGATGTAATCAAAATTTTACTCCCTATTATCCTTGTCTCTAGAAAATCTCAGTGAGTGACAAACCTTTGTGATAAAAATATAATCAACAGTAGAAAGAAATTAGAAAATAATTAGAACTAATTGAAAAAATTATCAATCCATCTACCACTCAAGGGTTTAAGAAAATTTTAATGGGGAAAATTCATGATTAGCTTGTGTCATAAATATGGAAAATTCATACTTTTGTTCTTGAAACAACCTCACAGGAACAATCCCACCCTCCCTAGGAAACCTGTCCTCTTTAACTATATTGTATTTGTCAAATAATAGACTCCATGGTGATATTCCTATTGAATTGGGTATGCTTACTCAACTTAGAGATCTTCATCTTATAAATGATAGCTTGATGTGGGTGATTCCATTTTAGGTTTGGCAAACTATCATTTAGTTACAAAATATAAATTTAATGGAAAACCAAGTCATTGGAGAAATCCCAAACTCTATTTAAAATTGTACTCAAATCCAATTGCTTTATTTAGCTAGTAACTAATTGAGTGGAATATATAAGCTTATATGATAGTCATGTCAATAGAACTATTTCATACCAACTTGGTCAACTTCCACATCTTGAAAGATTGTATTTGGGTAAAAATAATTATATGGATTTATTCCAACATATTCAATATTCATATGGAATTATTCCAAGATTGTAATTGTATGGAATTACATGTTTTACAATATCTTATTCCTTATAAAATCTTCAATTATAGCTATTGAATTAATTTTATTTTAATTTTTTATGAAGAAATGGAATCAAAATGGATGCTCCTAAGGGTATTTGGGTTCATGTTGATGCTAGAACTTTTAAATTGAGTCCCTAAGAGAAATACATTATTTTACAAGTTCCTTTTATGTTAATATTTAAAATTTAAAATATTTTTTATCATATTAAAGAATTATGGTATGATTTCTTATGAATTATATTATAGATTAGAAGGTAGGAATGACTAGCCTAGAAAATTTAGAGATATACATTTTCCTTACTTGAAGATTTTTTCCTAACAATGTTTAGAAATTTCTATGGTGAAAAGCTTATTTTCACAAAAATTTAATAGCTTGACAAGTATTTGTTTACATTAGATGCACATGTAAAAATATTTACTTCATAACAATCAAGACATCTCATGATACACAATAGACCTATTATAGAAGATGTATATATTTTCTTCAATTATGAAGTTAATTAGGATCTATTAACCATCCTTAGTTGTTTATATTTTATTAGTGGCAAGTGCAGTTTATATCTGAACAAATTCTTATACAAGTTTAAAGCGATAGAGAAGATATTAGTTTTCTTGCATCTTGAAGGTTCTTCATAAACAAGGTGACCAAAGAGTTAAATAATATAATCAATATGTTTGGTAGTAAGTCTAGTTGATGAGATTCAATCCTTCAAATATTTTCTTTCTATTTTGGAGAAAAAATTATAAGTGTATGGAACTAAAACATGTCATATTTCAAGGATCAAGAGTTAAAAACTAAGAATTTAAAAATGAAATGTGAGTTGTATTCTTCACATTTAAAAAGTACACCTTCAATTTAATTTTTTTACCTCTTGTGATCTTATAAATTAAAAGATTTATTAAGGGAATATGTTTATCTATTTTTTCATCAATACTGTAATAGATAAAGAGTCCAATAAAAATATTACTTGTACAAACCAAACACTAATAAAAATATCAATAGAATACATAGTATGTACATATATTTAGAATCTACAAAATGAGGTGTTACAATCAATGATAATAGCTTTCAATTATTAATATTCAACATGCATGAAACATTTAAGTTATCTAACACAATATTTCACTATAAAAGTTGAGGAAAATAAGAATGTTTGTTCAATCATACATGATAGTCCGAGGTTATGTTTCCATCACATCAATTGAGAACCTAAATGTCAAATTAAAACTTACCTCTTCTATGTTCTACCTTATTCTAAGGACTTGTTTTCTTATCTCTAGGGATCTACTCCAATAATAAGTTACAACCAATTGAAGGTTCATGAACATGTTTGGGTTAGGAAAAAAGTCTCACTAAGTGAAAACATGCTTCAAGGGTGATTTACATATAGTCTTAATGATCTCCCACAACTAAGGCGTATTTCTATTGGTCACAACCTACTATCAAGTAAAATACCTCTCAATTTAGGGAGATGCCAAACTTTGGAGCACGTTGACTTATCATGTAACAAGCTAAGAGGAAATATATAATGTTTGGCCAAACTCTAAAGAAATATAGATGGTGTGTAAATTTTATCCATTTATATGGAAAATATTTATTGATTTATATATGTTATGAAACAGAAAGAAAATATAAATAAAAGGAGTATGGGTTTTTATTCTCAACATTGTCTTCATTCTTATTTATAAATGATTATCAAGGTTTGTAATATTTTTAAACTTTATGCTCAAGCTTTTGATAGCACATCTAATATTTTTGTTTCCTATTAACTTATCTTGAATACGGTCGTGATGATTTTATATAAAATGAACTAAATTAATATTCACCATAGCCATAGAAGGTCCTCTATTTGTGAATTTTTTTCATCATAGTAAATATGAACTATTCCTTTTTGGCGGTGTATAGTGAGTCTATCAAAATAAATGGTTATAAATTTTTTATTAAGGAATAGTGGTCATTTAAGATAAAAATTATGTATTGTTCACTCTAAATTCTTACACGCCAAACTAATTCTTTGTTAGGAGAGGTTACATATGAATTATTTAATAATATATTAATAACCCTTTGTTGTAAATTACCACTTTACATATTTTTGTTTTTATGGTTTAATTTTTACATTAGAAAATCAAGGTGTGTGGAAAACATTTACTATATAAAATAATAAATAATAGAAAATAATTAGAAAATAATCAAAACTAAGTGAAAAAATTGGCAATCCATTTTCAGCTAAAGTGCTTAAGAATTTTACAAGGAAAATCCACACAACTAATTTTTATCACCAAGAACGAAAACTCCTTTTTCTTGTTCTTGAGGTGTGATTTTTCTCCTCTTGTTTCATCCATCATAGCCAAAATACGATCCAATTTAGCTTTAGAATTTTCGCACCTAGGCCTACTTCTTGACTTCCCCCAAGGTTAGTTCTTGTTCTAACCATTTTTCACAAGAAAATTTACACCTAGAGATTTCATTTTAATTAGATCCTAAGAAATTTTACTTAGAATTATAATAACATTCAAATAATAAATTTCATAAAATAACTCATACACAAGATTTTTTGTCAAAACATGTTTTTCATTAAGATAATAAAGGATTTCAATATCCTTGTGCTTACATGGAATGGCGATTCAGATAGTCTAAGGGAGAGTATCCCTTGGATGAAAACTCTCCATGTAACAACTTCGGTGTTCATCACAGTAAAATTTTCAATGTTTTCACCTTGAGTGAATAAAACATGACGCCATGACATAGCAATAACTATTTTCTTCCAATAATGTAAATTACATGCATAATTGATACAACACAACTTCCAATTTCTCATTGAATTACAAAGTAATTTTATAAATCTTCCCAAAACATAGATATCATATTGAACAAAGATGTCATACAATATTCAATAGTGATTCCATTCTAATATGATAATTTCACCAATTACAATATTCTAAGAATGTACATAATTACAAATACAGCTCCACTGAGCTTCAAAGCATAAGACATAGATGGTCTAGAAATTCGCCTTTCAAAACCTTGGTCTTTGGTCACCCACTAAGGAGGAGAAGCATCAATCAAGTGCTTTTCTGCCAACCACAGACTCATATATGATCCCCTACACATCTATCAAAGATAGATGGCCCTACCCTTCGATGAAGGTATTGGTTGGGTAACCCCATATGCCACCATTTTGAGCTTAGTGTTGTGTCCTACATGACTAGGATTTATAACCTAGATTCTAGGTAGCTCTCATGCATTTAAATGGACACAGTGAACTGATAGTGGATTCTTGAAAATCACACTATATATGGTAATAATATCTATGAAAAAAAGTCTCCCCTATCATGGAGTATTTAAAAACATTTCACAAAATAGAGTAAATAGTATCCTCTTTTCTAAAAGAAAATGATACTTTTCCCTATATGCAAATAACTAGAAAAGACTAGTGTATGTAGTCATAAAGTAAATCATTCAATAATAATGCAAATAAGGGAAGAATATCCTCATACCTGTGATAAGCTTTCCAACTAACTGGTTGCAGTCAAATCTCTCCCAAATCAACAACTAGCTTGGTATCAATCTCTCAACAAAGACTCAATATCCACTATCTCTCAAGTTGGAAAATGCTTCTCATAAAATAATAATAACCTCACTCTAAAACTCAAGACTCTCACTCACTATTTTGACAGAATGTTGCAAATAGAATTGTATAAAAAATGCAGAGACTTCAAGGACAAGAAATATGCATAGAAGAATGTGTCCCATGTAATGAACTTTTTCCTCTATTTATATAACAACCTAGGGATCATACAACCTATAGATTAGGCATGTGTAATGACAACAAATTGCATGAACAACAACACATCAAATTATGCTAAAAGGTGGCGAATATGAAAGCATAATGTCAGCTCAAACAACAATAGATCGACTGGGTTAAATGACAACAAACAAAGACTAATTCAATTCTCCATATGATAGAATTTGATTTGCATATATCAAAGAAGACTGCTATAGTTTAAAGGATTCAAAGGTGTTGCCAAGCATTATTATGCATTCTCAAGATAGCGCGGTTTCCTTCCTCAAACAATTAGTCAATAACAAATTTGTGTCATCAAGTTAATAAGTCATGCTAAGTGACTATTTGATCATTAAATCAGTTTAGAAAAATTCATCTACATGTTTTCCATGCTTATACCCATTACCTTATTGAGTAAAGTGACCAGATCATGGTATTCTTCATGGAAATTGCTCCTAAAGAGCTCTTGAGGCACTTTCGTTGCACTGCCCCTCTTGTCTTTCAACCAATGGGCGGGTGCATGGAAATGGGTAGCAATTACGTGGACACCCTCAAAAAAAAGTTTGAAAACCATAACGCGAGCCTCGGCAACTACAAATAAATAATGCGAGTGTGTTATAACACGCTCGCGTTATTGACTATTAAAAGAAAAAAAACAAATGCAAATCTCTCATTTGCATTTCGACTGGTTTTTTTGTTGCACCCGCGGCCAAAAACCCCACAATATCATGCTCGCATTCTAGGAGGATAATATCTTCACCAACAATCCATATTTATTCACAACGATGGTGTCACGATGACGAGGAGTTGTGAGAGGTAAGGATTCTATGGTTTTTGTTTTGAATTTGTTAGTTTTAGGTTGAATTTGTTAGTTTTAGGTTGAATTTGATATCTATTTGTTTGAATTTTTAGGAGATGCAAATCAACCTACAAACCCTCAAAATCCTCAACAGGAAGACCAACCAAATCCTCAAGATCAAAATCAACCACAACATCAACCTCCTCCACCAATCACTCAACCCCCTCCTGGCACTCAACAAAATTTAATGAGTGAAATTGAGAACAAGAAAAAACAAATTAAGGATTTGATCAATACGTTGAGTGATCCAAATGGTTCAACCATAGAAAGGATCACCCTAGAAAATTCATTGAAAGATATGTTAGAAAATGTAGATTCAATTAGTAAACAAATAACTGGATGGGAAGATAGGAGGCAGGCGGCTAGGGACTATTATGCAAATAAACTATCATACAAGGATGTGAAGGATTTAAAAATTACAAAAGGTGATTTGTGCTCATTATTCACCAACCCACACACAAATCAAAATCTTATCCTCAATGCAAAGAGGTTTCCTATCCATTGGTGCCACCACCAACAGATTAGGGACTTGTTTTATGATAGGTGGTACATGGTGTTTGATTACCCACCGTGCAACAATTGTGAGGTCCCACAATATTTCCTTAGGAAACTATATAGTGAGTTCATATTGAACAAAATCCCAAATTATTTTGATATGAAGGATTTCCAGGGGAGAGGTGGGGGGTCAACTCAGGATAGACCTAGTGCATAGTCGGATCCTACACAACAAGGTAGATGAGCTCTCGCTAGGCCACCTCATGAGCACATTGTTATGCCTTCTGTCGTGAAGGAAAGTGCTGATGTAGAGACATTGTAGGAAATTAGCACTTTGACCTAGAGTGTCATCCATCATACTAGCCCTATTCTACAACGCCATCCATGGGAGTCTTCAAGTGGTGGCCTTTGAACACATGTGTGTCAATCTTGTGGGGCTACTTGTTCACATGACCCCACTGATCCTTAGGAGACTGGTACGCAGGATCCATCTGTAGCTATGGAGATGGAGAGGGTAGCTAACATTTTGCATGAGGCATATGGCATTGATAGTCAAGTAAAAGTTAGTGCATGTGTTCATTAAATTTAATTTATTAAATTTTGATTTTGAAATGCAAGATTAACTATTTTTTTTTATGATTTTAATAAAATTGCAGGGTCACAGTGTTGAGACTAGATACACCGGCCCCCCACCAACCTATTTTTGCAGTACACCTATCACTAGGGTATGTAACTAGTAAAAAATTATAAATTTATTGCATGTTAATGGCATTGTTTTATGAATGGTAATTTAATATGCAATTTTGGATGTTGAACAGACTAATATTGGAGGTTTTGATAGAACAGTTCCTAGTGGCAGTGGATTTACTCAAACCTTCACGCAGGTAATAGAATATAGAGTTTAACTAATGAATCAAGTACTTAATAGATTTGTGTATTTTATACAAGCACATCGTTAATTATGTTGAATAATTTGTTGGTTTATTTTCAATTGTTGCGAGATGATACACCTCCAAATGTGATGAGGGTAATGGATATTGGTGTGAAATCTTCTATAAAATCCTCAATGGCTCTGACAGAAGAGGTATGAGGTAAATTAGTAAATTTCAATTTACATTTGTTGTTATAGATGTTAGTTAGTGAAAAATCAAACCATTATTGATTCACGTAGTTTATATTCTATTTGTATGGTTTATACAGGGCTTGAGCATGCCTGAGCATGGGTGTGAGAATATTTCCCTCGTGGAGAGAGATTGTGAGATGGCTATAAGTGATTATTTTGTCAAATATATCATTTTTTATAATGTAATTTCTATATATTCATGTCTTTACTTCTTATTGTAATAGTTAAAACTTCACCATGAACTAAACCCTAGGAGGAGTAGTAGGAGCACTCCACAAGCACAACAAAAATGAGTGATAGACCTATCACCATCTGAGTGAAAAGGAAAGGGAAGATTTTATTTCCAGGGCATGGAGAGCAATGACTTTTGATTCCAGAGTCCTTTGTTGTATGCCTGCATGGCAGTTTTGTACATATTTTTTATTGGACATATATTTGACATTGTATGCCTAGATGGCATTCTCGTAAGCCTATATGGCTATTTTGTACATATATTTCATACTTATATCAACATATATTGATGTATGCCTACATGGATATTTGGTTAATACAAATATCTTTTATCGATGCCTATCCATATTTGCATTCTAAATTGATGGTTCAATAGATATGAGTTATGTGTATTCAAGTGTATACTTTGTGACTTACGTTTATTTGAGTGTATACTTTGTGGCTTACATGTTTTCATGCATATACCTTGTATTCGTGCATATACTTTGTTTTAATTTGTGTATACTATGTATTCGTGTGTATACTTTTTGAGGCTTACATATTTTTGAGTACTTGTACTTCCCTTATTGACATGTACATGTTTGACCTATTCACATGTATAATTATTAATTGGTTAGCCCTAGCATTGATCTATGTCATCCTCAATGCATGATCCTTGAGATGGAGTAAGAACACCCTCAAGGTCAAAAGGAGTTTCACATGCATTCTTCATAGGCTCATTTTGGTAGTGAAACCAAAAACCTCTTACATCATTGAAATGATTTTTTTTTCCTTTATAGCAGGTCTGAAGCCATCATCATTCTCCATCAGTTCTTCATGTATTCACTCCCCATTAATGGTTATCTCATGACCTTCATGAAACCAAGCACTTATCTCATTTTTGATAGAAGAAATGTATGCATATTTATCTTCCTCCTTATGAACCATTCATTATCATGAGAGATGGGTTCTTGTGAACCACTACTGATGAATCATGGGTCAATGAGTTTGACTTGTAAAACTACATGATTGAATCTTGATAGCAATATCACAATATTTATATATCTAAATGTGTTATTTCCTTCAGCTAAAATTTGTGCTTATACTTATGTGATTGATGTATGTTTGTGTATGGGATCATAGTAATTTCTATTTGGTTATGCTATTGTGTCTTTAAGGTTTATTTATTAAAGGGTGCATGAAACAAGTTTTAAATCCTTACAAATCTTTGAATTTCTCAGGTTTTTATATTTGTCGAGTCTAGGCTTCGAGCCCGAGTCCAAGTCAAAAAACGGCTTGTCAAGTCTAAAGCGAGTCCTAGTCTTGTAACACTGGTGTGAACACATCGAGGAATAATGTATATGCCGATGAAGAGAGAACCTATCCTTGTTTCCAAAAAAACCATGGTATAGATATGGTTGGTCGAGATAAAACATCAATCTTCTGGATAGTTCAAACCATAATCTTTCATGGCTACAAACACACCTTCATTATGTGTGTTCTTGATCGTACTAAAGAAATGGTGGAACATGTTGTAGATCAAATATTGCAACCCTAAATCCACAAGAAGGTTACTTGTCCTGATTTCTGCAAATGTCTTTAAGATGTTCATCCTTCTTGAGTAATGTGATCTATTGATGTCATCTAGATCTTTGAAACTATCTGCAATCATGTGTAATATTGTAGAAGCTAGAGCTATATCTAATACTACAAGTGACTGCTCAATGGAATCCTGATAGCAATATCAGAATTTGACACATTGTAGAAAATACCTCCTACTTATCAATTGATGAGCTAAAGGGGCTCTATAATGAATGTTTCATAAGGCACAACACTTGCTGAAGGTTTTGCAAATGGGGTTGCAAGCCAAGTGGGCTTAACCTTGGGGAAAAAACTTCGTGGTTAAGTGCTTGAGCTGGAGTATACTGGAAAGGGTGACCTCTCGGGAAGGCCCAGTGCCTCACCTCTATGAGCATCACCTAGATGAAATGAGTGCTAAGTGGGCCATTCAATATCATTTCAAATTTGTTGCTTTAAGCAACTTACAAATTTGCAGCTTTAGACTCCTCCAACCTAAGCGATCGATCCGGTGGAACATAGCTCAGAGCGATTCCATGTGTTTCAGTGCAAAAGAGGACCATGCCTAGCATAAACATACCTATTTGGACATGTTGGAATAGTCCACTTGGTCACACAAGTTCCAGAATGAAAGTTGCACCACTTTGCAACTTTGCGCTGCTTGCATTTTATGCTTTTTCCATCAAGTGAAAATCCTCCACCACGAGAAAACCACTTCGAGATAGCCAAAACCGAGAGAGGTTTTTGTACAGGGGCTCAATGTGATTCTATAGGATTAGATGAGAAGTTTCTAAGTGTCACGGTATCTGAGTAATAGCATGTAGAAGTTTGCAGCCATTTTGCACTTTGGACCCTTAAGGGATCAATTCGGTGGAACGTAGCTCAGAGCGATTCCACGTGTTTCAATGCAAAAAAAGAATATTCCTAGCATAAAAATACCTATTCAGATGCATTGGAGTAATTAGTTTGGTCACACGAGTTGCAGAGCGAAAGTTACACCACTTTGCAACTTTGCATTGCTTGAATTTGACACTTTTTCCATCAAGTGAAAATCCACCGCCACGAGAAAACCACTCCAAGATAGCCAAAACTGAGAGAGGTTTTTCTAGAGGGGCCCAATTACTTTCTGTAGGATCAGGCGAGAAGCTTTTAAGTGTCACGGTATCCGGGCAATAGCATGATAAAGTTTGCAGCCATTTTGCACTTTGGACCCTTAAGGGATCGATTAGGTGGAACATAGCTCAGAGCGATTCCACGTGTTTCAGTGAAAAAGAGGACCATGCCTAGCATAAAAATACCTATTCATATGCATTGGAATAGTTTGCTTGGTCACACGAGTTGCAGAGCGAAAGATGCACCACTTTGCAACTTTGCACAGCTCGAATTTGACACTTTTTCCATCAAGTGAAAATCCGCCGCCACGAGAAAACCACTCCGAGATAGCCAAAACCGAGAGAGATTTTTGTAGAGGGGATCAACGCCTTTTTGTAGGATTAGACGAGAAGTTTCTAAATGTCACGGTATCCGAGTAATAGTATGCTAAAGTTTGCAGCCATTTTGCACTTTGGACCCTTAAGGGATCGATCCGGTGGAACGTAGCTCGAAGTGATTCCACATGTTTCAATGCGAAAAAAGACCATGCCTAGCATAAAAATACCTATTCGGATGCGTTTGAGCAGTTAGATTGGTCACACGAGTTGTAGAGCGAGAGTTGCACCACTTTGCAACTTTGCACTGCTTGAATTTGACACTTTTACCATCAAGTGAAAATCCGCCGCCACGAGAAAACCACTCCAAGATAGCCAAAACCAAGAGAGGTTTTTCTAGAGGGGCCCAACATCTTTCTATAGAATTAGATGAGAAGTTTCTAAGTGTCACAGTATCTGAGTAATAGCATAGTGAAGTTTGCAGCCATTATGCACTTTAGACCCTTAAGGGATCGATCCGGTGGAACATAGCTCATAACGATTCCACGTGTTTCAGTGTGAAAGAGGACCATGCCTAGCGTAAAAATACCTATTCAGACATGTTGGAACAGTCTTCTTGGTCACACAAGTTGTAGAATGGAAGTTGCAACACTTTGCAATTTTGCACTGCTTGCATTTGATGCTTTTTCCATCAAGTGAAAATCTGCCACCACGAGAAAAGCACTCCAAGATAGCTAAAACCGAGAGATATTTTTCTAGAGGGGCCCAATTCCTTTTTGTAGGATTAGATGAGAAGTTTATAAGTGTCACGATATTTGAGTAATAGCATGCTGAAGTTTGCAGCCATTTTGCACTTTGGACCCTTAAGGGATCGATCCGGTGGAACATAGCTCAGAGTGATTCTACATGTTTCGGTGTGAAAGAGGACCATGCCTAGCGTAAAAATACCTATTTGGACGTGTTGGAACGGTCTGCTTGGTCACACAAGTTGCAGAAAAATGTGTACAAATTGTGTACATGACCTTTATATGACCTTTCACATTGTTTACATTTCAAAATTCAAAGTTTGCAAATTTTCCTACTCAAGGTATTTATAGAACAGGGTGCAACTACACCAAAAATGAACTCCAACCTTACAATATTTGAATATATCTCATTATGTAATTAAATCTTAAATTACTATGCCTCTAGCACTTCATTCTCTCAGATCTTTTACAATGTCACTCATACATTCAGGATTCTCTTTAAATGTCTACATCATAGGTGCTCATTATGAGGTTAACTTCAAATGAGTAACTTGAGATTCCCTCGCTAAGCTTCACACGCTCTCTTATAATGGCTTGAAATCAAAATTGAGATTTGTCAAAATCATCAAAATAAGTATGTTGCATTGCTTTTTTGGCTAAGATTCTCTTTTATGGCTCTTAAATCAACATTTTCTGCAACGAAAGATCAATCAATTTTTAATAGTTTACTTACAAATATGCAAAGTAAAAGAGAAAAAGAAAGAGCCTCCAAAATGGAAATGAAATAAAAATAGATGGAAGGCACTTATAGATGTTGCATGCGGGCATCAAAATAAGGATGTTGAATTGCTTTTCTAGCTGACATTATCTTGGATGGCTCATATATCTGCATTTTTTGCAAGGGGACACCAATCACTGTAAAAGAAGATGATAGCATTGGCATCAAACAAATTAATGTGCATACAAGTATAAATTAATAAGAACCAATGTACATATACTTACAAATTAATCCAACGAACCATCCAGGTCTGCTCTACCCTTTATTGTGTCAAGTATTGCCTCATGGTCAGACTCATGGACCTTCCATAACGTCTTGTTCAAAGATCTACCCCCATATTTGGTCAAATGAACATTGGATGCCACGACAAGGTTTGAGTAATGAAGAATCTTACGATGCATTTCAAAGTCCTAAAATAGCTAATGTTTAACACTTGAATGTGGGTACCTTCTAAGCCATGTTCTAGTAATTACAACTGAGCCTGTAGGGTATTCGATGTTTTCTCCATCTATAACTGGGGCCTCCAATTTATTTTTGGTCTCAACACAATGACACAAGTAATAGTCTATTCCCTCTTCATTGTCTTCATCTGCAATAATTGCATAAACATGCCCTGCATTGATATGTGCAAAAAATATCTTGAAATTTGTCAACATTACAAATACAGTACAAAGTAAGATCTAACGATATGGAATTTCAACAAGTAAGAAAGTAGATATATCACCTCGTTGAACTAGATCTGATATGTGGTCAAAGTCGACCGATGATTCTATCTGTTTCAGTTCCAATGCCATCAGAGCGCGATACGTGTGAAGTGGGCTAAGATAACTTGTGAACCATTTGTCAACCCACTCCCCTGACTCACAATCATTCTAGTCTTGCATTGTACATGAAGAACAAAAGCATGTCATCTTTCGTGTATCAATACTCCATGAACCTACATTTGAGCTAAGGAAAGAGTGTACCTGACTTGATCCTATTAGTGTACAACAGTCTTCATATGGTGCAATGTTATTATCATCCATCAACCAAAAAAATCTATGAACTGAAGATGTACCTTCATTACCTAGACCCATCAAAGCATTACACCACTCGATGATTGATTTTTCATCTGTCAACTTTGCACTGCCTTTATACTTTAACTCTTCTCGTGGTAATGCTCTTTTCAAGCATGCTCCTACACCATCATGCTCCCACTTTCCATGTCTGGCCTCACAATAGTTCCACATATTTTGAACACCTATAATGACATGCATCCTGAACAACCAATACAACATGCATGAGTTCTTGAACTGTGCTACATAGTTATCAGACCATATTATATGTTGATTGTATTCTATGCCCCCCTGAGCCAAACCATTGTAGAACATTTGGAAGCAACCTTGCACGAACTTTGGAGAATGTGTGCGATCATCACTAATGTAAAAGTGGTACTCCCTCAAGACCTTTCTTTTCTCATCTGTACTATCAGATGCATGAATGAATGCTATATGCACAAATATCAAAACTTTTGTGGAGTTGTAATACTGTGACTGCACCTCATGTTGTGGCTGTAGAGTGTAGTTCTCTACAAAGTCAACCACGGATACTATGCTTCCAACTGGAAAGGTGTCCTTGCATAGCTTGAACTACGTGTCCAACCGTCGGGCTCTATGGGTATGCATTGCATACTCAGACAATATACTATCATGAAATGTGGTCATAAACTGGTACACTAGAATCTTCTCAATAACCAATTCACACCTTTTTTCTTGAGACCCATCTTTTGTAGCATATGCCACTGTTTTATACTTCTCAAACTCTACTAGTTTTTGTCCCACCTCATCTGTTCTTTCCATATGTTGACATACTGGCATACGCTGGAAGCCACCACAACGCTCGCATGAACCATCCAAGCATGTTGTCCTATAGAATATTTGGCCATCCTCTATTTCACATAATTTTTTTGATAAGAACTATCTTGAAGATTTTGGTGGGGCTTCTATGCCACAATCCTACAAAACATCGTTAGTATGCAAATCTAAACATATAGAACGATATACATCATAATGGTTAGAAAACTCAATGTGTAGTCTACAACAACAAGTAGTGCATGTGTGATTTATCTTGACATAAAAAGGCTTAAGCATTTCAAAAAATCTTTGAGAAATACTAATTTGAGGATAATCATTTTCAAATTTCTGAAAAAATTGGGTTTGAATCATATCCAAAAAATGCTTTGGATGTGGCTCATGATTCTGATTACCGATTCTCCTTCTTACCACATCCCTTTGATTCAGAGACGGCCTTGTGTTATTCTTCCAATACTCTTCAATTAGTGTTCTCAAGGCTTGGAAAACTTCTTTATCTTTTCGTGACAATCTCCCTGAGAATTCCCATAATTCATTTGTATCATTGCCCTCAATTCTTTGTCGCCTTTGAATGGCTCTTGATAAAGTTTTTCTACTAATTCCCATTTGTTCACTAGTGTTTTTAATTAGACAAGCTCTCTTTGTTCGACAGCTTACCAAAGTCGATGTAATGACACGTCGGGTGACATTACTATCCTTTGAGCGTGAGGTCTTACCCACACTCTCATAAGCATCCATTAGATTCTTCACAATAGTGTCTTCACTCGATGCATTCGATGTTCTCAACCCAGGAGTCTTCATGATGTTCCTATACTTTACACCCCACATCATTTCAACAAATAGTTGGCATCTTGAAATCTCATTTATCCTTTCAAAGAATCATTCCCAAATCTTATCAGCATATCTTCTACAAGTGCATCTTGAAATCTTACCTTCCATGTGCTGCAAAATCTCATCATCAATATTAATCAAATACTTTGGCTTTCTACACAAAATTCTAGGTGGTGTTCTCCTAGGTACATACATCTCAACATTAGGAATTTCATCAATATTTAATTGAGGTGGGCTAGATTGCATACCTTCGATCGAGGGTGGAGAAGAGGACATACCTTGAGGTTCACATGGGGATGATGGCATACCTTCTTCGTCAATTCCGAGTGATGATGTACTCTCAACGTGAGATGTGTTGGATGGTGTCCAACAATATTCACTTGTGGTACATGGTGTCCCTCCATATTCACTTGTAGTAGATGGTGTCTATCCATATTTGCTTGTGCTTAATGGTGTCCCTTCATATTCACTTGTCGTAGAGGGTGTGTCTCCAACTACGGTATCTGAATCTATCTTACGATGATTCTTTCGCATTCGTGCCTGTTGTGCTACCAATTCCCGTTCTTTTTTTGACAATTGAGTTTCCTCTACAATCAGGTTATTTTCATCAATCATTTCCAATTTCTTCTTTTCATGATATGCTGCCACCCGAACTCTCTCCTTTTCTTTCAAGGTTTCGTTCTCTTCGTCTGTTAGTTTCCTCTTTGTCTTTTTCTTCGGCATGGCATATAATTTCATCTATACCATGGTAATGAGATGAATATTAGTTCCTAAAAAATGTATCCATTCAAGTTAATTGAAAAATATATGTCATTGAAGGCTTCATTTTAATAATACTTACAATCATCGTGTACAAAAGTTAACAATAGGATGGGGTTCTTAGCTCAAACAAGCACTTTTCCATGAGAATTTGAGGAACCAAGGAGTGATTTTGAAAAAGTGTTGAAGGAGTGGTCTATGTAATGAACTTTTGACCTTGTTCAAGGTATTTTGAAGATGTTTGATGCTTTGGAATGGTCTGGGAAGGCCCGGGTATAGGAGTTTCTATAAACCCTCCCTCTTTGCATTGAAAAATGGGGGTTTTTGTATTGGAAGCCTAGTTGAGCGGGTAAGGTCCTAAGACCTATAAATTATCTTGTTTTGAGACCTAATTAAAGACTTTTTTTGGGTTTGGAGGTCTAGTGTGAAGATCTAAGGGTAGTTCCTTTGTAAAATTGGCCTACTTGGAGGCCTAAAATAGTGAAAAGGCCAATTTTCTTAAAGTTGTCCCAAAGGAGTCATGTGATGGGTTAAGGTATGTCTTGCAACTCTGAAATTGGTGCTACAATCATTCTTTTATTTTCCTAGTGTTTTGGAAAGTTTTGAGGTTAAGGGCCCAAAACTGGTTTTGTACACTAACTAGATTCCAAGGGTGAAATATGGGAAATAATGTTTTTGTTTGTTGTCCAGCTTGGAGAAGTGTTGGGATTGCTCCATTACGCCTTTTTAATCTTCTTAGATGCCTCTTGAAGGCAATTTGACATCTTCAATGGTTTTGGGTCCTCTAACTCTACATCAAAAATGAGTATCACAATTTGAAGTGTGTGGATGGTTTGGGAGATACATGTGACAGTTTGTAGATGCTTGGCTACTAGTAATGTGGATAGTGAACAAAGGAACTAAGTTTGTGTGTAAGGGTAGACTTCTAAAAGGTTTCATTTTTGTTGTACTAACTCAAACAAAGATTTATTAAGCAAATAATGGTTTGATTGTGCCTTAAGAATTATAGTTTGTGTTTGTAAACAATGGTGCCATTATGGAAGATTTAAGACAACATGTGAATGACATAATCATTGGTTGATGTTTTGAGGAACCTAGTTGATTGTAATCAGTTATTTTCAAGTTTTTCAAGGTGTTTTGAAGGTCCTTAAGGAATTCGGAACTCTTAATGCTAATTTGAGTATACGAATCAAATATTTGTGAAGGGAAATATAGTTGAATAAGTGTGTCAAGAAAGGTGTTGATTTCTTCCTTTGTACTGCATCAATTTGCCCAGAGGTATTGGAAGGTGTTTGGACCCCTCAAAGGAATGGGAGAGGCTTGGAGTTGTCTTAAAGGATGAATTTTCATGAATGGTTATGAGTTTCTAATCAGCTTTATGCTATGTTACAATCAATTTTATGATGGTTAATCTATTTTTTTGAGTCTAAAAAAAAGTTGAAACCAAGTTCCAATGTTTTGATGAAAAGATTATTGAGTTTGTTTGTTGATCTTCTTCAATTTAAGTTAGGGTCAAAAGTACGCTTGATGATTTGTGGATCCTGGTAGATGCTCTGCATCAAGATTAAAATGGTAATTGGCAAGTGTATATAATTGTGTATATAATGGTAATTTAAAATGTGCATTGACAACCTAATGTTATAATGACAAACAAGAATGAAAGCAAGCCATAATAGAATGAAAGAAAACGTGTAAAGACTTCACATACCTTAAAAACCAGACTTTCAAATGGAGGAGTTCAACCCAATTATGTAGCCTTAGCTTCTTCTTTCTTCAAACTCCACAACAATTTGACTTGTTCAAAAGCTTGTTCCCTTCCACACTTCAATTGTATATCAGTTTTCAATTGAATTCAAACTTGAATTGATATTATATGTCTTTCAATGTGGAAACTCTACTATTTCATGCACAGGTGGTAAAAAGATCATGGAAAAGGTGATGGAATGTGAAAAAGATGCTTGCACACTTCACAACATCATCAAAAAGCTATTTTTTGTCGGAGCACGTGCAAAACCAGGGGAATATGCAGACTGCAGGCCTTCAAATCATGGGTATATAGAGTTTTTTACCGTTTTAGTGCAATAAAAATGAGCTCGCGTTATAACGCAAGCGCATTATGTGAAATTTGGTTTTCTTAGTATATTTTTGAGAGTGGGAGAAAGAGAGAGTGGGAGGGAGAGAGGGGGAGAGTGGGAGATAGAGTGGGAGGGAGAGAGGGGGAGAGTGGGAGATAGAGAGGGAGGGAGAGAGGGGGAGAGTGGGAGAAAGAGAGACCGGGAGAAGGGGAGAAGTGGAGAGTGGGAGATCGAGAGAGTGGGA